>VDFB02075321.1:318254548-318364482 GCA_007258455.2 Sequoia sempervirens | reverse complement strand
GAATGCTATTTTTTTCAGATTCATTATCCCTTTTGCATCATATGTTTCTAGATCCCACTCTCCCTGATCACTGTTTGATTCATCAATAATTTGTCCTTCAAAGACATTCGAACTTGCTAAGAAGGAAAGTATATGTTGGTCATCATGAAAGACCTAAAATTTTTGAACGTTATCTGGAATGGTTGGGATTGAGACTAACTCCACTGAAAACCTCTTCAACTTGGAATCTTGCATGGGTTCCAAGGTATTGACAACCAAAACAAGTGCATCTGCAATCTGGTTGTCCTCTCTAGGAATCAATTTGATCCCAAAGGCATAAAAGTCCTCTATCAGATCCATATTCTATTTTTGTATGCAGCCAACCTCTTGTTATGGCATGTGTATTGACTGCAAACCTTCCTGACAATTAACTCAGAATCTCCCATAACTATCAAAGTTGTAATATTTTTCTTATGCACAAACATCAGACCTTTGGCTAGTGCTTCATATTCTGCCACATTATTGGTACAGTCAAACTGCAACCTATAAGAAGCAAAGTATGTTTTCCCTTTTGGGTTTGTTAGATCAACTCTCACTCCACTCCTTGATTTAGACTTAGAATCATCAAATTTGAGGACCCACAATTGATTTGGGGTAGTTGTTTCTTTCCTAGGATGAGTTGTGGGTGATTGTTCACAAGAAATAGGTGGTGGCTCATACTGGTTTAAGATATCTAGACATGGGGAGTGATGTGAATGACGATCGAAAGGGGTTTCACTCAAATTTAGCACTTGTGCAGACACTTCTTCTTGAATCTAATCTTGATCAGTGGCTTTACAATTAGTTATTGGATTCAACAACCCCCTTGGAATTGGAAGGTTGGTAGGGCTGGTGTATCGGATAGTTCTTGAGATTCTACCATCTCATTTCCCAAGGCAGAATATGAAGCTTGAGTCTATCCAATTGGGAAAATGACTTCTTCCTATAAATTATTGGTTCGTGTCAGGATAGTGACATTTCTTGCCTCAACGAAAAACTAATTAGGAGATGTTTCATGTTGACACTCACAAGTTTCCTTAGACTAATAGACATGGTTCAGAATTTCAACACAAGGTTGACACGTCAATTCAAAATGGATTTGGTAATGAATCCTACACCAGTTGGGGAGTAGCAAACTCCATAGATCAACCTCTTCTCCTAAAACTAGCCTATCTTGTTGCAATTTTCTAATCAAAACCTATTGGTTGAAAATGGTCATTGGGTCATTGTGTTCTAAAGGTTGTAGGATATTAGGATTGAACATTGAAAAGGTCAATATTTCCTCTTTTTTATATACTCCTATCTTGGTTTCAAAGTAAGCTACCTCATTAGGACAGTCGTACTCAGTGATCATATGTTTGAGTCGAGGATCACTCTCAATCCTAATTTGTGTTGGTACCCCTTTTCATGGTAGCCAAATGTGTGAAAAGTCCAAGGATAGATAACCCCCAATGCTTTTCATTAGTTCTTGGCTTAGAAGCATACCATATGTGTCGAGGATACCAACCACCTGGATATCCATATAAGTTTGGATCTGTGGCTCAGATCCAGCTTGCACATGAATATGTTTTAGTTCCCCTACCACATTGACCTCAATTTTATATAACTAAATTAACTTCTTGGGAGTCTAAAAGTGGATTCACACCTAGCTTTTTACAAATGGAAAAGGGCATGACATTACTTGATGCTCCAAAATCTAAGAGGCAGTTGTGCAAATTCTTTCTGAAGATTCTCAAAATTAGAAGGAATGGTGGGGTTCCTGTCTTACCTTTGTACAAGGTCACATTCATTTCATTGGTTGGAGTCACCTTATTCTTTCCTTTTGACTGATTTTCCTCTTCCAAAGCTTTGAACACAATGTCTAGTTAGGAGGGCACCACTTTAAAATATCAAAGAATGACAATGAAGTCTTTTGTTTTTGTATCTTTGAAATAAAATCAAACTCAATGTCATTTTTCATCTGGTATTTAGGAACAAAAGATGAGTTACCTTTATTTTGAAATTTAGGTGGGCATTTTTGTGGAGGAGGGTTGTTGTCTACATTCTGATTGGGTGGGACCATGGTATTCAGAGGAGCAGATGTGGTGAATGGGCCTTTATTTAGATTCCTCAGGAAATGACCTCCTTTGGATTGGAAGGCTTGAGTGTCATACACATCTTCCTCTTGCTCATTTTCTTCTTACCTAGGGAAAGGAGACTCTTCTTCAAAGAGCTCATAATCCATGGTCGTATCTATGGATCCACCATTCTTGTTGGGGGCACCTTGTAACAGGGCATCATCTTGTGCAATCTTAACCATTTTCTCTATTTCAGGACAGTTGACTTCAGAATGTCCTGTAGTGTCATGTAGCCTACACCAATTTGTCATGAAATTAAGATCTACAACATTTGCAATATGTGGTTTTTCATTACTAGCTTGATAGTTATGAGAAAATCCCCCATTTTTTGGCCCAGTATTCCATTTTCTATTGTTATTGGATTTATGGTTGCATCCCCTATTTTGGTTCTGGTAATTTTGATTGGGGGAATTCTTTTTTTGAGAGTTCCTATGATTCTAATTGGTGTTCTAATTGGAATAACTACCCTGATTGGAATAACCTCTTTGATTTTGGTAGTTCTAATTTTGGTTTTGATTTTGAGGGGGGTTGTATTTAAGTTGTGCCATCTCATTGGTCATCTGAGACAATGTTTTCTTAAGGGTCTCCAACTCTATTGTTAGGTGAGTAGTACATTCACTTTCTGCAGTGGTTGTAGTTGATGCATGTGTGATGGGGTTAGATCTTATAGCTTGATTATGAGGATTTTGAACTTGCTATGAGGGGTCAGGAGTTGGGCCACTAATGAATAGTTGTTGAGACATAGATTGTAACTCAGCTAAGGGTCCATATGTAGAATGAAACATCCCCAGAACTATATTATACAACAGGGTAGGACTCGGTATTTGGGAGTATCCTAGAGGAGGGAAGACTCCTCCTAGACCTCCTACTTGTGAACTGATCTACTACTACAGTTTAATAGCAAGGTGGTAAACTTTGGAAAGAGAATTAATGTCATTGGCATTGTACATTCTCTACAAAAATAGGCCAATCAGGGGATTTATGGCCTTCAAGTAAGCTTGGATGGAAATATTTTTAGCCACCAAGTATGGATCTTGTAACCTCCTATAAATCCTCTAAAAAATGGTATTGAACAAGGGTAATTTTTCATGGGTCTCTTTCCTAATAGTGGAAAACTAATGATATAGGCTTTTGAGATCAATGTAAACAGCCTAAAACTGGTTAATGAATGCCTCTAAGTTGTCTAGCTCAAAATTGAACTGGTAGGCAGATTTAGATACTAGTTATAAGTCATGTCTCCCAATGAATAAGGAAACAACGTACATGCAACATCATGGTGGGAAATTTGAGTGTGAGTACAAGCATCTTTCAATGCCTATATGTGCTCTTCAACACTTCTTGATTCGCCATGAGCATACCTAGAGAAAAATTTCTCCAAGTTCTTTGGCATTTTGTGTATGCCACTAGGAATGACTCCTAGTGGAAAAGGATTGTTGGAAAAGAATTCCATAGGTGGTGGTGGTGGTGGATTTAGTTGTTCCACCTCTGGTGTTGGTGGAAACCTGGGTGGAGTAAGTGGTGGTGTTAGTGGTGGGATCAAAACTCTACGAGCTTTGGGTCTAACAGGGGTTTAGAGTTCAACTAACGGTTCAAGATTTGTAGCAGATTTGAGAAATCTTTCAAATTTTTCTAGTGAAAAGGACCTGATTCGAGCCATTTTGTTCCTCCAACCCTCCTTGTGCCAGATCTATTGATGTTCAATGTAACACAACAACATTAAACAAAATATTTCTACCCTATTTCTCATAGAAAAGATAAATAACCTAAAGTAACCTATCTTCCAAGCTCTTTATAGTTTGTTCTCAATTGTGCTAATGTTTAGTGGCTTATGCAATGGTAATGTTCAAGGGGCCTACTGGTAAAAGGGATAAAAAATGCATCATAAAAATTAATATATGTTTAGGGGGTGTAAATAAATATCAAAAGATAGGACAGAGCTCAGGACACCAAAACATGAATGTAAATTTCCTTCAATTTAGACATACAAACTTCATAATGAGCATTTTTTTGAAACAACTAAACCATAAAATGATATAATCCATAACACAATCTATACCATTTCATTCATTCATAGTGAAAATTCAAGACATACAGATCATTCTCCATTCATAAACTTCAAAATTAACAAGAACATATCATCATCTTATCATTAAAATTCATAGATCAATGAACACAAAGAAATCTCATTCACAGATAATTCAATGGAAACATCCTTAGATTCATAATCTTCTATTGATTTTCATCAAATAAGATACATTTATGCACAACATTCAATGGAATACGAATGACCATTTTGTTCATTGACATCATCATTAAAACTAGTTCTAAAAATAACATAAAACTATATTGAAAATTGTAAAAATATCTAAGTGTCTTTGCATAAAGCTATAAAAAAAATTTGAAACTATAAAAATTCTCCTAACTTTCTCCTTAGGCTGCTAATATTTCTTTAATTATCTGACCTTTACATAATGGAGAGAAAAACTACATATAGACAAGTCCTAACACTAATTCCTCCAGTCAAAAATTGAGATCCACAAATTTAGGGAATCATTGGAGCTGCATGAGATGACTGCCCTATTGATCTTTAGTTCACTTGTTGATGACTTTGTATCAGAATTTGTTACATAAAGATGGAAGGTAGAATTTTTGGGAATCTCTAGTTGAATTCATGTCATGATCCTGCAAAATAGGAGAAAAAGAGAGAGAGTTGTCTAGTTGACTGTGTCATTAGGTGTCCATCAGGAACAGAACATTCCACTACCACTTTATTCCTACATTTTCCACTCAAGCATGTACTCATCATAATTAGTAAACACTTGTTGGACCACATCTTCATCTAGCCCATCCAGCCAACTGTCTTCAAACTTTATTCTTTTCAATTTTGCAAAAGCAAACTCTTGCATTTTCCCAAGTTTAATAAGTTCTCTTCTAATAGCCTTTATCTCCTCCTTGATATCCATAATTCTATCAATCAATAAGTCAACACCATTATCCCCCTTGTGCATTGCCTCCTCAAACCTACTATTCCATTTTTCCTTAAGTTTTTCAAGAGGGAGGCCATCTTTCAAAGGGATGTCCTCATTTACAAACATAGCAATGACTAATCCCAACTCCTTGATTTGTTCATTCAAATCTTTCCCAGCCTATTGTACCTCATTCCTATGATAAAAAATAATTGAGGACCAGAACCTAATAATGTTGATGGTATTTTCAATCAAGTCTACATTATCCTCCTCAAGGATGGACTTCTTCAACAAATTTTGTTTTGACAACTTATTGATGTCCTTGAACTTCTTTTTATGTTCTCTATATTCTTCCTCTTGTTTCCTAAGATCCTCAGCATGTGAATTCATGTCACTAACCAACTCTAGTGCATCATCATGAGATTTATAAATTTGAACAAGCAACTCCTCCACTTCTTGATTCAACCTATCAATCCATCTATCCAACATCCCTACCTTGCTTCTCATTTCAACAAAGTCATCAACTTCTTTCTTACTTAACAAAATGGGTGTTGTAGGAGCAATAGATTGTATAGAAATAGGAGAGGATAGGTCCTTTAAGAACCTATAAAATTGACATAATTGAGCCTTGAGATCATCTTTCCTTTTCTTGTCCTTTACCATTCTTGACTTGGTGGAGGATGCTACAATATCAATTACATCTATTTGTTGATTTCTTGGAGGCTTTCCCAAGTTCGCAGTCCCTAGATGATAATCACTTAACTGGATCTCTCCATCTGGTCCTTATTCTACCATTGGAATGGAACACTGTACCACAATCTCCATCATCTATCAATTTGTGGGAGTGGGAAGAAATCTATCATTTTTATTGGGCCTCTCCTTCTCAATCTCCTTTCATCATATCATCCCAATTCAAAGGCTAGTTGGACTATTTTCTTTTTCTCCAAGTTAAGCTCCAACCATGTTAGTAGTAGGAGTAGTGTAACCACTTCTGTTGTGAAGTAGTGGTGGTAGAGGAGAAAGGTTACAAAATGGTTATCTTAGGCTGAGAATCAAACCTTTTGTTGTTTCTCCTTCTACAGCCTCTTTGTGTTTCCATATTTCAACTTTCTCTTTCCTCCCTCTAATCTCCTTCACCATACGCCATCTCTTTGTTTCTCCAATTAAGTAAATTTTTCCCACATTTTAGTCAGACTCTTTTCTTTCATGCTTGATTTTCTTTTAACGATTCTGGATGAGTTTTAGTTTGAACGAGCCATTGGCGATGCGCCTATTAAAGACCCGGATTTGTTTAGCTATGAGATTTTAGAAAGCTGACCTCGCCGTGACGCGATTCCGGAGCGGTTAAGGATATGAAATGGACTGATCTTTAATCTGAGATGAGCTTTATCCTTGCGTCGACTGGTTCCTCCAGTTTAACATACTCTTTCCTCAACATTTTGAAGATTCTCAATAGACACAACTTTGGAAGGCTCATCACCTAACTGTGTAGCCTCTAAATCGGTATCAATGCCATGAATTTCAACCTCAATTTCCTTCCCCTTAAGGGTCTCTACTTGTTTATGAAGACTACCTGCATATGTCTCCTTAGTAGTTTTTCTTGGGAGAGAAGGTTGGGATGAAGTTCCTTCTGCAGTAGGTTTTGCAATTTCTTCTCCTCGTGGCTCATGACTATCTAGGACATGTATTTCTAGATTAGCCTCTCCTTTAGAGCTAGGAGGGATATATTCTAATTGCTCTTTAGGAGTTGTTCTCCTCTTTGTTCTCTTGCAGCCTTGGGTGCCTTATGCTTTCCTCTTCTTTGAAGTTTGAACCTCTGGATCCTATATCCTCATCACTAACCATCGGATACTTATATCCATTTCTGTCCTAGAGATTTGTCTAATATCAATAAATTCTTCCTCATCCCAATTGATGGGGTCTGAGTTCTTGGTACCAATGTTTTCTGCCTCATAGCCAAGATCCAAAACCACACCATCATCAGATAGTGTATCAAGAATGTCCTCTTTTACTCCAAACTCAATCATCAACAGAATAGGAAGCCTTTCATAACTTCTCTTTCTAACATCATACTCATCTTGCAAATCTATCCAAAAATCCTCCAACAAGTTATAATATTTCTCAAAAATGGTAGGAAGCAAACCATTCATCTTATGTTTTGGATCAAATGCTTCTAAGATGTATACAATCCCAACCTTAAGTGACTTAACTCATCACATACTAATTTTGCAGCCACAATATGAGCACAATTGTATTCTCCCAACTTCATGGGAAACTTGTGGCATCCTGTTTTGTGTTTACTTGCAAACTTGCCATTGACCGCCAAGGCTTGATATATGAATTCCATGAGGAAAATCCTATCATTGCAACATCTTGGGAGTAGGTGAGGATGTCCATGAAATATTTCCAATTGAAAGTAGTTGAACTTGGGGTATTGGATATACCGATGTCCCCATTCAACAATGAAATCCATGACATCTCTACTCAACCTTTATCTAGTATCTCCAGTCAACCAATTAATTATGACATAAAGGAATGCATCATTAACCCTTATATAATGCAGCTTTGATGTTTGCAAGGTTAATTGATCATAATGCTCCCATGCCTTCTTGTATCTAGGAGCTTCCCCTAATGTTCCTACTAAATTCAATCTAGGAAATATGCCCATCCTTGCAACATCATATACAACATATGAAGACATGAAGAAGGTATTTGTTTGATTCACTTTGATCATTTGATTGTGTAGGTTGTCTGACAAGATCATTTCCCAATCAAATTGTTGCTTTCCACCAAAAATTGCATCAATAAAAGGAAACATCCACTCCTTGAAGCATGCAAAATCTCTTTTCCCAAATACCCTGGACAACATCATGATCAGGTCATCAATATACTTTTGGATGTCTCCCATCTTAGGTTGATCTAGCACTTTAGTCAGAGACTTCTTTTTAACCTTTAACCACTTCTCGTTCATGTGATCCCTATTGGTTTCTTTATGCTTGTTGAACAATTTCAATACTTTTGCCTCATTTAGTTGCTTAGGGTTATGAGGGGTAGGTACATTGAACATAAGCTTCATCATTTATGGGGAGAGATCAATGATTACATTTCCTTGAAATTCCACACATTTCCTTGTTGTAGGGTGTTAAGCCCCCGATGTTGTGATTATAAGCTCTGTACATTGGACTGATAGTGGGAAAATAGTCACATATGCCAGCCTAGATTGGGCTATCTTCTGTGTTCTCCCAATCACATCTTTAGAGAAAGTTTCTACCAACAATTCCTCATAGTTGAATGGGCCTAGATTAGTATTGATAATATCAGCCCAGTTTGAGTCTAACTTGCTTGCAGTGAGAGTAGCACTCTTGTGCTTGTATTTCAAGGTATAGGGTAGTTGTGCCACCTTTATTTTCTTAGGCTTCACTTTCCTTGAACCCTTGGAAGCTTGGCCTTCCACTTGTGAAACTTCTCAAGACACTCCTAACATTTCTTACTCCTACAAATCAACCCTAGATTAGACCAATAGAAATCATAATAATCAACATTAGAAGATTACCTTTGATATTGCCATGTCCTTCCCTAGGTAGCCTCTCATACTTAGTGAAATTTGAAACTTATTGAAGGTGGCATTAGGAAGATATTGGGAGTTAGAAAGCCTCTAACAAAGGCGGGATCAAGGTCAGGGTCAGTATCAAAATCAGAATTGGGATCAGAATGAAAGCCAGACTTGGAACCATTCAATAGTTCCACCTCTGGTTCCATTCTGGTTCCACTTCCACCAAAAGAAAAGGATGTGGAATGGAGACAAAACCTTATTGAGAGTGGGATTATTATTAGACCTAAACTCTTATGCACATACTCATGAGTTGAGTTTGTTACTGTCTCCACTTCCATAGCTTTATCATTCAACACGAAGAAAATTTAGCCAAATGCTTATAACGACTTGGGACAAGGTCACAGGAAGGCACGAGGAGACTTATAATAAAGGCATGAATTCATCATTGAAAAATAGGGGTGGGATCAAGCTAATTAGGGCACAATATTGTAAAGAGATGGCATTAAAATGCTAGTTTGCACAACCCATCGACTCAAGAAATTAGGGCATAAAAAACCTGACATGAAAGTCATTGAATCGACACAAGGATAAGATCAGAAGGGTCATCAAACAAGTTTCCAACCTTTTAAAGCACATGAGATCCTTCAAATACAAAACCCTAAGTCAAACTGGGGCATGACATTATGGATACCACCAAAATGGGAAAATGACAACAAACTGACAAAAAGTGAACGGGAAAATACAAAAAGCAAATGAGAAACAAAAGGAAAAACAAAAAAAAAACTTGAAAATTAAGTGAAACACAAACACAAATACATGAAGGTTCACGAGAAAGGTCTTGCAAATTCATGAAGAACACCACAAATAGGAAACAGGAAAATGAACAAAATGGAATGGGGGAAAAAACCCACCTACCTTAAAATACTACCAAACATGCTGAAACTCAATTCGAATCCACTTGCCAATGCTTTCCCTAGACCAAATCATGCTCCTCTTTCATGCTTCCTTGGCTCTAGTTTGCTAAAAAAAATTAGGTAATAATGATAATGATCCAATGAACCTTAATTAAGGTTTAAAATTCATTTCACGTGTGTGAGGAGGTTGTAATTAATTGAATTAATGCACTTGGTCAGGAACATAATCGAAACAGTGATGAGTACAAAACATCTACATACATCAAAGGTAAAGCAAAAGTGAGAGAATAGTTGAAATGGAATCAAGAACTTGATGTTAGCTCCACATTCCGTTCTAGTTCCGGCTTCAGCCCTACAGCAAGGAAAATGACAACAAAGGAACGAGGGCAGAATTGGAACCAAAATTGGATCCAAAACTTTTTACAAAGTTCCAAATTTGGTTCCACTCCCGCCAAAGGAATGAACATCAACACAAGAAAAATGAGAAAATTAAATGGGACTGGAACAAAACCCATCCCAAACAAGACAAAAATGGGGACAAAAACACAAAGAAAACCAACTAGAGCAAGATCGTAACCAAAACTGGATCCAGAACTTTTTGCAAAATTTCAAGTTTGGTTTTGTTTCTAGTTCCCATTCCACTAGGAGGAAAAGAAACCACAAGAAAAGAAAAGACAACCCAAGAGATAAATGAACCCAAGAGTGCAAGGCAAACCCAATAGACAAAGAAAACTAACAAGGCAAGAATGGGGCCGAGACCAGAACCGAATCTAGACTTGGAACCTTCATAAAGTTTTGAGTCCAATTTCTATTCTGGTTTTGCTTCCACCAAACAAAAGGAACAAGGACTTAGGACAAGAAATAACAACTCCTACAACCCAAAAAAAATTCCAAGGACAAACAAACACAAGGGGGAACCATTTTGACAAAAGAAAAATGAGGTGGTTATGCAAGGCATAGCAAGACTCCTATTTTGGATGAAGAAAGTCTATATGTGCATCAAAAAGAAAAATCTCAGGGGTGATATTGGGGACATATTTGGAGTTTAAAATTGTTTGGAAGATGTCCCTTAGCTCTTGGTGAAATTCTAGGGATAGGGGTTCTTGATCTTGACTCGATTCAAAGTATTTTTAATTATCCTAAAGAGATTCATCTTCACATGATCCTTGGGTGGATGATATATCATTGGTAAAAGACTCTTCACAACATTTTGTGGGTATGGGTGCAATAAGGAATATTTCTATCTCGTTGGGAACTTCTTCAACATACCCAATCATTGAGTCTTATGTGGGAGAGATATCACAATTTGATATCCACTTGATGTCATTATAGTGTAAAATAGTGCTAAACACTATTGATCTGGGTTTGGACTTTGTTTTAAAATAGTATCTTGATGTGTGTTTGATTCCTCTTGTTGTGATAAATAATTATTTCCCACCATGGTATCATGGGTATTGTTTACATTTTTTGAGGTTGAGGCCTTTTCTAAATCCTTTGCTTTTGTATGATCTGGCATAGGGTTTGTGTAAATTTTTAGATTTTCATTACCATTTTTTTATCAATGTGAATGTCTCCTTTTTCAATAAGATCTTCTATTAGAATTTTGAATCTAAAATATTTTTGTGTGTTATGACCTCTATATTGGTGAAATTCAAAAAAATGATCATCTTTATAGCTACAAGGTTTAACTTGTGGCTCAAGATAGTTCAAGAAATCTGGTAGTGTGATAAGATTAGACTATATCAACTACTTTAGCACATCCTACATAGGATCCCCTAAGGGCATGAATTGTCACTTAGGAGATATATTTGTTCTTTTTTGTCCATGTTGAGTGTTTCTAGCATTGATCATTGGTTGATTGTTTGGTGGTTGCATGTATAGTTGTTATGTGTTCATGGGTTGGGTGCTTGTTGTCCTAGAAGTAGTTAAGACCACCTTTGCATCAACAACACCATCACTAGCAACATTTTTTTCTTGGCCCAATAGCGAGGCTTGTCATTAAAACTAGTGGAGGGGTGGTTGTCTCTATATACTTGTGTATTTCCCTATGAGATTAGGGCTCTCTCAATGTTAAGGTCTCTAGGGACAAGCTCATCATAAGAGGTAATGCATTGCATCTTTAACTAGAAGGATAGATCTAGATCAACATTTTCTATGATAATCCCCACTTTTTGTTCATTAGGAATGGTCCACTTGCTATTGCTAGCTCTTTTTCTCCACCTTTGTAGGAAATTAGAAAAGGATTCCCCTTTGTTCTGCTTGAGTGTGTATAACTCTTCTAAGCTCAAATCCATGTCAAGATTGAAGGAGAATTGATCTATGAATCTATCAATGATTTCTTGGAAGGTTTTGATGCTTGGAGGTAACTGTGAAAACCAATCCATGCTAGGACCTATTAAACTTCATGGGAAGAGGCACATTAAGTAGGAATCATTATAGGCCACCTCCATCCACATGACATTGAATTCCTTGACATGGTTCACAAGATTTCCTCTCCCTTTGTATTTATCAAATTTAGGGACCTCAAATATTAGAGGAAAAGGTACCATTGTAATGTTTTGATCAAATGGATATGGACATAATTTATGTGTATGGGGCTTGTTTGTATTTACCATCCAGAAATCCAACATTTCTTGTGATAACACCTTAAGTTGTGATGCTAGATCATCTTGTAGGTTTGGTGGAGGAACATATGCTAGGATGATGGATGAGTTCTGATATGATAAGGTGTTGCATGGTATATATGGCGGTGTAGGATAAGGTGATGATTTTGTGTGTGTATATGTTCCTAGCGTGTTTGGATTGATGATGTTTTCTTGAGGGTTATAGTAGGAACCTTGTTTTTGCATGACCAATTGTTATTGTTGGGCATACTGTTGGACTTGTTAGGCCGCTAGGGCTTGATCTGTTTAATGGATCTAAGATGTTTGCTTCAAGAATGCATTACAATTATGGTTTCAATTCCAACTTACAAAAAATAAATTAACAAGCAACATAATTGAATTAATGACATAACAAAAAGACGTAATTCAGAAAGAGAGAATGCAAACAACTTGATAACGGAGTTCGTTGTAAGAATGACTACATCTCTGGGCCCCTCCCTAAAGAGTACACTGATCTGATTAAAATCTTCAGAAATTCAACATTACATCTGTTTACAAGCTTTTCCCTTCAATAATGATGGAATTCCAACATTCTCCCAATGTGCAGGATCAACAATTCATCTCTCCAAAATTTTCTTTAGTCTTCAACACCTGAATGAATGTCCCTAAGCCTCTAAGCCCCCTTTTTATACAAGAATTTTTCTCAATTTGGTTCATAACCAAATGATTTTCAAATATTCCCAATATCCCCTTTACATAGAAAAAATATTTGAAAAATCCCCCTTATTTACATAAAAATCACTAACTCCCTTATCATATCTCCTTTAATAATCTTTATAATCTTTTTAAAATATTATTTTAGCCCTTTCAATACTTTATTCAGGCTTTATTGTTGTAGGAGGTTTTAATTTTTAACCTTTAAGGAGTTTGATTGTTTTTATTTTAGAGGGATTTATTTATTTAAGGGATATTTAGTCTCCAAATAGTCAGTTGGGGGTCACTGGTTCGACCCCCACCAGTCATTTTTAAACCAATCCTTCCCCTTTTATTCAACAAAATAAACCACTGACCATATATCGTTGAGCGAGCATTGCGTGGTCTAGCGATCTGCCAAATTTCTTAGATGCAGGAGGTGGGGGGATCGAATTCCCCCAACAAATTTTTAACAAACAAACCAACTATGCACTGAAGGAAAACAAGAAGACTGTGTGGCATATCGTGGACCTGCCACATGGTGAAGCTTGATTCGTCGATGCTGCTGACATGTCTGCTAATGAAGCTACTAATGTGTCCACTGAGGATGTCAATGACGTGTGCTAACTAGGTGGATGATGTGTCGTACATATGCCACATGGCCTCTAATGATTGGTCCATACAAGCTTAAACAAATGCCACATGTCAGATTCTAGGTGGTCCATGTCACTTTCCCATATCATATAGACTAACAAGTCAGCATGCTGACATACGGTCAAAAGTTAACCTTCTCTGTGAACTTTGACTGGTTGTAGCCAATGCAAATGAACTCTGATTCATGCAAAATGAACGTTGTTGGAAAGCTCTTGATGAGCTCTTCATGATGATGTTGACTTTGACTAGTTTCGGCTACATCAATTTTTGACCCTTTTTTTCTCTATCTTGGGCCCTAGGTTGACCAAGGTTTGACCGAGCATATCTTGCACTCCGTAGCTCCATTTGACTATGTTCAAGTTGTGTTGGAGTCAAAATCTTGACCTCTTTCTGATGATGCCATTTCTAGAGAAAAATGAGAAACTTCAATTTTTGAAGAAGACCCTCCAAATCAATCCCACTCTGAGGTACTCAACTACTCCTCTTTGTGAAGTCTTGGTTTTTCCTATCTAGGATGACATCTTCTAGCAACTCTGACATGTACTCCAGTGAAAGATCATCAATTGATGGAACCTGAATGGCTATGTCTTCATCCAGTATCATTGGAGCCTTGTACAACTTCAAGTTCTCAACGTTAACAACTAAATAGATGTGCATGTATGGAGGAAGATTGAGGTGAAAATCATTGGTTCCAATATTTTCCAAGATCTCAAAGGGACCATACGAAATTAGCTTGAGCTTCCTCTCTTCACCCTGCATTCTTTCCTTGTTGATATGTAACCAAATGCGGTCACCGACTTGAAAATGATGATTGGTGCAATGTTTATCATGTTGAGCCTTGTATTTGGCTTGGCTCTTTTACAATTGTGCTTCCACTACTTAATGGATGGCTTGGACTTTCTGGATGAACTTTAAAGCCCTTTCTGCATTGTGGCATTCATCTTCAACATCATCCTTCCCAAAAGCAAAATCCATCAGTGTTTTGGAAAAATAACCAAAAATGGTCTCAAAAGGAGACCTCTTTGTAGAAGAGTGTGATGCATGGTTGTAAGCATGTTCCACATAATGAATACTCTCATCGCACAACTTAGGATGTTTGCTGCAGTAGCCTCTAAGTATATGCACAACTATCTTGTTCACTGAATAGATGTGCATGTATGGAGGAAGATTGAGGTGAAAAGCATTGGTTCCAATCTTTTCCAAGATCTCAAAGGGACCATACAAAATTAGCTTGAGCTTCCTCCCTTCACCTTGCATTATTTCCTTGTTGATATGTAACCAAATGCGGTCACCAACTTGAAAATGATGACCGGTGCACTGTTTATCATGTCAAGCCTTGTATTTGGCTTGGCTCTTTTCCAATTGTGCTTCCACTACTTGATGGATGGCTTGGACTTTTTGGATGAACTTTAAAGCCATTTTTGCATTGTGGCATTCATCTTCAACATCATCCTTCCCAAAAGAAAAATCCATCAGTGTTTTGGGAAAATAACCAAAAAAAGTCTCAAAAGGAGACCTCTTTGTAGAAGAGTGTGCTGCAAGGTTGTAAGCATGCTACACATAATGAAGACTCTCATCCCACAACTTAGGATGTTTTTTGTAGTAGCCTCTAAGTAGAGGCACAACTGTCTTGTTCACTACCTCTCTCTATCTATCATTCTATAGATGGAAGGTTGTACTCTTCTTCCGTCTGGTGTCCATGAGTCCCCACAAAGCTGACCAAAATTCCCCCAAGAATTGAGAATCTCAATCCAATACAATAGAAGTAGGTAACCCAAAATGAACCCATAGAAATTAAAAGTACATTTGATTTGTCAGTTCAGCAGTGACTTGATTTTTACATGGCATTAAAATACACATCTTGTTGAACCGATCAACTACTACATAAAGATAGTCATGACCCTTCCTAGACATAGGTAAACCCCCAAAAAAATCCATAGACACACTTTCCCATGGATGGGATGGAACAAGTAATGGCATGTACAACCCCGGTTTTTTGTTACTTTGTTTACTAGTTGCACGCATAATACAACCCTTAATGTATTTAGTGACGGTTTCTTGCATTTTAGGCCAGTAACAATAATTTTGCAACTGAGTAACTATTTTACTTACCCCAAAATGTCCTGCAATCAAAGAGGTGTGAGCTTCATGGATTACATGTTCTTGTTCATATTCCAGAACACATAGCTTGTCCAAATGATACAAAAGTTTATCTTGCACATAATAATCTTTCTCTTCTATTTGTTTGCCTACAATTAAAGCTGAATAAATATCCTTAAAGTATTCATCATTAGCATATTGTTCCTAAAAACTTTCATGCACCATGGAACTACCTTTAAGGATAATCAATGAGTTCATAACAAGAGGCTTAAAAAGCATATCTGCTACTTTGTTATGGGCACCCTTTTTATACATAATTACCAAGTGAAACTATTGCAAAAATCACATCCATCTGAATTTCCTACTTTGTTGTAGTTTAGATTGTGGGTGCAAGTATTGTAGTGGTTGGTGATTAGTGTGGATTATAATTTCTTTCCCCATTATGTAATGTTTCCATTTTTTAACACTCTGAACTAAAGCATAGAGTTCCTTATCATAAGTAGGATAGTTACTGCTCCTGAAAAGGTTTCAGAGTGGTAGAAAATTGGTTTACCTCCTTGCGTGAGAACAACTCCCATGGAAAAACTGCTTGCATCAGTCTCAATCTCAAATGGTTGATGTAGATCTAGTAAAGCTAGAACTAGTGTAGTGCTCAACTTTTCCTTCAAAGTGTTGAAAGCCTTCTGTTGTGGACCTCCCCACTGAAAAGTTGTCTTCATACTTTTCAACATGTGCAATGGTGATACAATGTAGGAGAAGTTTGCAATGAACTTTCTCATTGTTTACCATTCCCTACGACATAGCCTAAGTACACTAGAGATGTCTTTGAAAATTCACACTTAGACATATTTACATAGAGTTTTTCTTTTCTCAAAAGATCAAAAAATTTCTTTACATGACTTACATAATCATCCCAATATTTGCTAAATATAAGAATATCATCTAGATAGACAATGAGAAAATCATCAATAAAAGGATGAAAGACATCATTCATGACTCTCATGAATGTGGCGGGTACATTACAAAGCCTAAAGGGCATAACCAACCATTCATAAAGTCCTTGTTTTTTCTTGAAAGCAGTTTTCCAAATGTCATCTTCTGTAATTCTAATATGATGATAACCACTTCGCAAATCTAATTTAGTGAAGTAAACATGTTTTAATTGATCAAGTAAATCATCAATTCTTGGAAGAGGGCACCTGTTCTTTATCGTTATCTTGTTCAGGGCTCGATAGTCAATGCACATTCTCCAAGATCCATCTTTCTTTGGAACCAACACAATTGGAGAACCAAAAGGAGATGTACTAGGACGGATGACTCCTTTTTCTACCAACTCCTGAACTTGTTTTTTAATTTCCTCATTCTGCATAACAGACAAACGATACAAGTTGATGTTAGGCAATGGCACATCCTACTACAACTGGATTTTATTTTGTATTTCCCTCTTAGGTGGCAACCCCTTTGGTTCCTGAAACAAGTCATTGTAAGCAAAAATAATTTTGACCATGTCAACCTTATGTTTTGGGTCACACCCATTAAATGCCTCAGAGTTATCTTCTTCTTTGGCCTTTACAAGCATTAACACAAAGTTCTTACTAGAGTTGACTAACCTTTTCATTTGACCAACATTAACTAGTGTAGATTAGTCTTGACCTTGTGTGCACGTACAATATATTCTACCCCATCTTTAAAAATATGATACTTGTTCTCCCCCCTGTAAAAGATTTCCTTTATATCATACAAATAAGGACTCCCTAACACAAGCCCACAAATATCTAGAGGTACAACATCTACTTCTACTTCATTAATGAAATTAGTAGTGATGGAAAAATGCAATTTGCACTATTTTGTTACCTGCAACTATGCATCATTACATACCCATCCAAGAGGATAGGGCTTAGGATGATGAGTAGTATTTAGATTCAATTTCTTAACAACCTCTTCAGAAATCAAGTTGACTTGAGAGCCTGAATCAAATAGTGTATCAATCTTTGTGTGTTTAGTTACCACACAAATGTGAAACAGTTCATTCCATTTTTTATCAACTTTAGGAGTGGATACTTTACTTGCATTAGAAATAATCGCATCAGAAGAAAGAATTATACCTTTCCCTTTACATTGGATCCTGGTAGCAACGATCTTTGTCTCATCTCTGGAATCAAATCCAAGATCCTGTTGAACAATAGCATCAGTATTCTTTTGTTTTCTTTTATTGCCTCCAAATCTTTTCGGCCTTGACTTTGAATGCAATTTCTAGCACCTCGATTCATCATGCCCCTCTTTCTTACAGTGTGGGCATGTCATTTTTTCACCCTCTTTCTTCACCGTAGTTGTCTTCTTTCATTTACCTTTACCTTGGTCTTTACCCTTAGGTTTCCCCTCAAACTTAGATGGTTTTTAATCAAACTTATCAATGAATGATCCCTTACCTCTAGAGTCTAAGTGGGTAGCTTGGACACAAACTTCATCTAGGTTATTGGGATTCAAAACCAAAATAGAATGTCTAAGGTAGGAATGAAGACCTCCTATGTACTTCAACAAAGTATCCTGGGTGTACAAAGGAACATCTAATTTAATAGACCTTTTATAAAATTCATGAGTGTACTCCTGAATGGACTGACCTTTCCCTTGCCTAAACATCTACCAGTTCATCATTGACTATTGCATGTAGCCTAAGGGATAGAATTTCTTTTTAAGAGAGCTTACAAATTCTATCTAGGACAAGTTGACTTTACCATGTTGGGAAACTTCTGCCCTAGTCCTACTCTCCCACCAAGTTAGAGATGTACCCCCTAACCAAAGAGTAGAAAGTTGGATCCTATCAGCATCATCTAAGAGTTTTTGGACTCTACAATAGACTTCAACTTGCTAAATCCATTCATGTAATTTTTCAGCATTTAATTCACCACAATACTTTGGTAAGTCAAATTTTACATCCAATTTAATTTGGGGCTTATGCACACCCTTAAAAGGATTAAAAGGCATAGAATTGGTAGAATAAGGAGAAGACGAAGAAGAGGGAGGAGAAGGAGAAGAGGGAGGTGTCTTCGGAGGCTCAAGATCATCTCTTGATTTCTTTCCTTTGCCTGCATGAGCTTCATGTCTCTGCATCCTTTCTTATCTCTCTTGGAATAAGACTTCAACCATGGCCTTCATGTCAAAAAAATCCTTCTGAAAACCCTTCTCATCAAGCTTCACACTTTGTCCATTGTTTGGATCTACCATTTGTGTTCATGGATGAGCTCTTCGTCTTCCAATCTTGGGATTATATTCTTCAAGTTTTCCTTCGCCTTGTTGAAGCTTCAAGCATTTAAACATTCAATTCTGCAATACTAGTCAAAACATAGCTCTAATACCAATTTGATATGTTTAATGGATCTAAGACGTTTTCTTCAAGAATGCATTACAATTATGGTTTCAATTCCAACTTACAAAAAGGAAATTAACACAACATAATTGAATTAACAAAATAATGAAAAGATAGAATTCAGAATGAGAGACAAGAAAGAAAGAATGGAAATAGCTTGATACTGGAGTTCATCGTAAGAATGACTCTGTCTCCAAGCCCCTCCCCAAAGAGTAGACCGATTCGATTAAAATATTTATAAATTCAGCATTACATCTGTTTACAAGCTTTTCCCTTCAAGCACAATGAAATTCTAACATTCTCTCTATGTACAGGATTAGCAATTCGTCTCTCCAAAATTCTCTTAAGTCTTCAACACCTGAATGAATGTACCTAAGCCTCTAACCCCCCCTTTTTATACAAGAAATTTTCTCAATTTGGTTCATAACCAAGTGATTTTAAAATATTCCCAAGATCCCCTTTACATAGAAAAAATATTTGAAAAATCCCCCTTATTTAAATAAAAATCACTAACTCCCTTATCATATCTCCTTTAATAATCTTTACAATCTTTTAAAAATATTATTTTAGCCCTTTCAATACTTTATTCAGGATTTATTGTTGCAGGAGGTTTTCATTTTTAACCTTTAAGGAGTTTGATTGTTTTCATTTTAGAGGGATTTTTTTATTTAATGGGTATTCAATCTCCAAATAGTTGTAAAAAACAACCGGCCCCCCAATATGTTCCAAAGCCGTTGAATAGTGCAAAGGCCATTAGTCATTTTGGTCAATCGGGGGTCACTAGTTTGACTCTTGATGGTCATTTTTAAACCAATCCTCCCACTTTTATTCAACAAAATAAACCATTGACCATATATTTTTGAGCGAGCATCGCGTGGTCTAGCGGTCCATCGGGGTTCTCAGATGCAGGAGGTGGGGGAATCGAATCCCCCCACCAAATTTTTAACAAACAAACCAACTATGCACTAGAGGAAAACAATACAACCATGTGGCATACATCAAAGGTGCCACATGGTGAAGCCTGATTCACTAATGTTGCCAACATGTCTTCTAACGAAGCTACTGACGATGCCGATGACGTGTGTTGACTGGGCCGATGACGTGTCATACAAATGCCACGTGGCCTCTGATAATTGGTTCGTACAAGCTGATGTAGATGCCACATGTCAAATTTTGGGTGGTCCATGTCACTATCCCGTACCGTACGGACTGACAAGTCAGCATGCTAACGTATGGTCAAAATTCAACCTTCTCTACAAACTTTGACTGGTTGTAGCCGGTGCAAACAAAATCCAATTTGCACAAAACAAACATCATTGGAAAGCTCTCGATGAGCTCTTTGCAATGATGTTGACTTTGAATAGTTTTGACAACATCAATTTTTGACCCTTTTTTCCTTTGTCCTAGGTCTTGGGTTGACCAAGGTTTGACCAAGCATATCTTGGGCTCCGTAGCTCCGTTTGACTCCATTCGAGTTGCATTGGAGGTAGAATTTTGTCCTCTTTCTGATGATGCTATTTCTAGAGAAAAATGAGAAACTTTAATTTTTGATGAAGATCCTCTGGATTAGGGTTGCTTTTTGTTGTTACTGTCATTTTTGTGATACTAAGGTGGCTTGTTGTGCTTTCTTTTGTTGTTGCACTGCTAAGGCAACTTGTTGTACTTGCTATTGTTGTTGTGCTGCTAAGGCGGCTTGTTGTGCTTGTTGTTGTTGGGCATCTTATTGATAAGATTGATGTGCTTGTTGTAAAGCTAAGGCATGTGCTTGCAATGTAGGATTGTTTTATTGTTGGGACATTTGTGATGGGTTTTGGGTGTTGATATTTTGTGCGGGTAGCAGATTAGTGATGAGAGGTTGGGGATTCCCTTGGTTCAACATTCCTTGTAAGATAGTGGATTGGGCTGGAGGAATGTATGTTTGAGGTCCCTTTTGATTTTGCATGGTGAAGGGAACCATGGGGAAAAAGGAGGATGATGCCATTAGATTGTGTGATGGGAATGACACACTAGGACCTTGAGTCCATTGATTAAAAAGGTTTCCTTGTCCCATGTCTTGAGGATTTCCTTGTGCTAGGGATGTATAAAAGGTATTACCTATGTTGATAGGATTCATGACCAAGGGGTTGTTTTGAGATGGGTTGATAATGGATGGTGGATTGACTTGATTATTTTGGGTAACCACTTGTTTTTATGTAGCAATGGGGTTGTTGGAACCACTTGCTAATGGTTGACTTGGCATGAGAGTGTTAACTTTCCCCTGTTGTCCTACTTGAGTCACTTGGTTCACATTACCTTGTGTAACATTAGGCACACTTGTGGTATTCATAATGATGGATGAAGATGGATGCACTCAAACTATTGAGGTTGTTGTGATGTCATGGAATGTAAGTGTTTTTCCAAATGTTGGTGTCCAACTTGTGTTTTGGGGAAGGTTGTTGGTTGATGGAATGGTTGTTTAGTGAATACCCAAAGTTGTGTTTGTTCCAAGACATGAAGTGAGACCAAGGTTGGTTCCTAGCCTAGTTGCAAGACTAGATGTTAAGGGTTGACTTGGCACAAGGGATGGAGTTGGTTGAATTGTAGATTGGGTTAGCCCTTGTGTCAAATTATGTGCAAGAGAAATTGGATGATTTTTTTTATACTCAAGGATTTCTTCTTTAGTAAGTTGAAGTGGATTGTTTGTGACATCTTCTACCTCATATGGTCCTAATGGATCTTTGGGTTAGTGTGAGGGGGTAGAATAACTCCTGGGATTGAATTCTTGTGAGTTTGGATCACTTTTGGTGGATGGTACTTGGGTTTCTTCCATGATTATCTTGTGTTGTGATCTTGTCGTAACCATAGATTTTGGGTCATCTATGGGAGAGTGATGTTGAGATTTATAATGTTTGAACTCTCTAGTTGACTCAAACTTTGGTAAAAGAGACACTCTAAGTTGTTTTGGAGCAATGGTGATAATGGGGAGATGAAAAGGATGAATGATGTGGGGAGTGATCTTTGCAAATGTTTTGGGACAAAACTTTTGACTTAAATGTTTTATTTTTTAATGTTTGGATAAAGGATGTTTGTGAACTTGTGAATCTTTAGGGTAGACTTGTGACCTTCAAGATAAACTAGTTCAAAGATGATAACTAACTTAACTAAATGCATGGAAAAGGATTCATTTTTCACATATAAAGTAGCTAAGTTATGGTTTGGGTTAATAGATGTTTAAGTTTGAAGTGTTGGTGTGTTCAAAAGTTTTCAAAGTTTGATGAAGTGAAGGATGAAATATGATGAAGGATGGATGAAATGTTTGACCCAATTTTACCTAGTGTAAACCTTTGTTTTGCAAGACCAAGGTGATGAGAAACATGCTATACCTCTAAGGCAATAAAACTCAAAGAACTCAATGATTTTGTTAAAATAGGACAAAAATTATTTTGTAAATAGGACCCAATGATTTTGGTAAAGTGAAACTCAATGATTTTGGATAATGGAACTTGGACTCAACGTTTTGCAACATTTTCCTTGTCTCAATGTTGCTTGTGTTTGGGGAGTCAAAAATTTGAACATACATCAATGTGGGGTGTTCATTTGATTTAATCTTGGTTTAATGAGGTTATTTTTACCACAAAAACTTGTCTTGATTAAGTTCAAACTAAATTTCTATGTCAAAAACATCATAATTTTCACAAAGTCCATTTTATGAAAAGGATGAAATTCAAGGCATAGTTGCTTATGTTAACTTAGGAAAGTATGGATTGAGATGTAAGTCAAGACATTTATAAATCTCTAAGGATAGGAATCCTTAGGAAAATCATTAATATCAAGGCTATTTCAAGAGGTATCCATACTTAAAACAAAGGATTTGAAATTTTGAAAAGATTGTGAATGTTTGTTTGTAATGTTTTGGAACCAAGCAAAGTATTAAACTGACTCACAAGCATTTAAAATACTAGGTTGAAATGGCCATACTTGTTGAGTCCCCACTTGGATTTCACCAAACAATAAGATAATGTGAATATTTAGAGATTTGGTGACACTAGCTCCCCACCATGGCACACACTTCTCGGGACCACCAAATCTCAAAATCCTAAAGATCCTAAGATCCTAAGGATTTTCCTATTTCAACAATGAATGGTACAACACCCAAGATTTCATGAAACATAAGGGGATTGGATACATACTATAAGTGCACACAAACAATGTAGTACACTTGGAGTGTTTCTCTTCACCCAAGATCGTACAAAGTGTAAGGGGATTGGATGTGCACTACAAGTGTGTCACAACAAAGCAAGAACTCATTCATTTTAACCTCTAAAGCTAAAATGAATCCATTTTATTCGCCAAAAAAAATGTTAAGTTTCCTTGTTCAATTTTAATCCCAAAGTAAAATGATGAAGTGAGGATTTAGTTTTAATCAACTTTGTAAATGAATTTTAAGCCCAATTGAAAGCTAGTTGGTCCTAATATTATAAGTTATAAAACCAAATGAAAATTTAGTGGTCCTAAAACATAAGCCAAAGAAACATATGATGGGTTATAATTTCCCCACAAGTGTCAAAACAATATTACAATAAATAAACTAAGAAAAACCAAAAATTAAAATTTTCAAACTTTTTTAGTTTTTTCTATATGTTGTAGTAAAACACATTTTTGGAGGCCTTTAGAGTAGAATTTGGGGTCAAAACTTGCATCGGTCCATAAAAATTGATTGTTGTAGGCACTAGATTTTTAGGGACTGAATTAGTACTCTTGGAGAGCTTTCCAACGGGGCAAACGGATTTGAATTTTGAGCAACGAGTGGAAAGTTATGACCCCAACAAGTTGGGGTAAATTATTTTCTAGTTTTTTCCCAAATCTACAAAACTAGTTAGTCTAAAAAGAAAAAACAAGAAGTTCATGACATGTTAGCATTCAGATAAAGTTAAAAAATTAAAGCATATGCTGAAAATTTATCATGATTTTGCTTACTAGAGATGGGCGTTGTTGTTCATGATAGTGTTGCTATAAGTCATTTGGGAATTGCTTTGGTGAATTGGTGTTGCTCTTCAGAGAAAACAATGAGCACAATAGCATCGTTGTTGGTTGAGTGTCACCATTTTCATATTTCGATACCTCTAAAAAAGTATTAGTGTCACTAGTTTTTAATCAACATCGGTGTATTTAATAGGAGTTGTTGTTTTGGATTGAGATAGCATCGCTATATGGCAATGCCCTACAAAGTGCATCACTAAAATTGAGTTGGGCATCGCTTTATCTTGTGAAAGTCAAAATGAACAAAGTTTGAGAAAGAAATTGATTAAATTTGATCTGTTGGCCCTCCTTCTAGCGCCAAAATGTTGACCGAGGATATTAGTATGGGCCGATTACACTTGATCTATGAAGAATCAAAGCATAACATAGCCACTAATATGCAATCTTAAACAAGATCATTCAAATGAAGATTAAACTAAACATTATGAATTGTGAAAGCATTTAAATATTTACTCTAACCCATTTAAAACTTATCCCATTTTGGAATTGGTGTCGTGTTGATGTGGAACAACGACCCTTTCCCAATCCCATGATTAGTGAACTTGTTTCAATCGATTCTATTGAAGAAAATCGATGAAACAGTTGTGAGATATGATTGAAACATGATTTATGCTAAATTAAGAATGATGCAAGAGTTAATCTACCATGATTATATGCGAAAAGATGTAGGTATGCAATTGCTAAGCTATTATAAATGAGATTAAACTAAAATATTCAAACACTAATTATTTATGTAGCTAAATGGATGCATGGAAGCCATTAATGGAAGCTAATCTATTATGCAACAAAAAAAAAGAACTAAGATATGCAAAATGTGAGTTAAAATGAGTGTGAGTGTGAGTGGTTTCAACAACTTAAGTTTGTGAATTGAAAGATGGATTCATTTGTCTCCAAATAGTGTTTTGTTTATAGGAAAGCAATTGAGAAATGAAGGGTTGAGATTGAAAAAGCTAATCAACAGTCCAGGATGGAGGAAATTGGAGGCATGGATCATGGATTATCATCAACAGGTGAGAATGCAAGATGAGATTTAATCAAGGGTTCTCATTCCTTCCAAACAAGCACACTTTGACCTATATAAGAGGTCAAAAGTTAACTTGCACAGGAAGTTACAATCTAACTTGCACATGAAGCTTTGTGAGAATATTCCTTTTCTTAAATGATTGGAGGAGAGAGAATATTCTTTGGAATATTCTCATGGGTGAGGGAAAATGATATTTAGCTAATTAAAACTAGAAATTGAATTGTGCAAAGGAGTAATATTCCCTTGAAAGTGGGAGGAAAAGGGGCTAATTAGATAATTGCTAATTTAAACAAGGTTTTAACCATGTAATTAGGGGATTTAGAAGAATTAAATGATCTAATGAATGGGGAAAAGGTGAGATGACATCTAATTAAATGACTTAAGGTTATTTAATTAAATGGGAATACTTAGGGAATTGAATTAAATACTTTGATTTATTTAATTTAATGAGATGAAATGTTAGCGTGAAAGGGGGGGTGAATTAACCTGATTAAATTAATTAGGTTAAGAGATGTGAATGATACAATTAATTAAATAGCTAGGATAATTTAATCAATTAAGCGAAAAGAGGATGGGTTTGACAAGAAATGATGTTAGTATACCTGATCAAGTATATGATATCATTCGGGACATTTTTTTAGTGTCTACAATACCCATCAAAGATGACACAATATATACCCTAGGAAAACCCTCAAGAGGGAAAAACCCAACATCCAAAATCATCCATACTCCATCATATTATTCAACAATAAATCCATACGAGATTACTATGAACACCTCTAAAGCATCAAGCCTCTAATGCATCCTTATGTGTCCAAGCATGAATCCACACATCCCAGGCCATGCTTCATATATGCACTCCTTATAAATACTTAATAATGACAACTCACTCACCCATCTAACCTTAACCACTAAACATGTGCTTATTTTTATAGACTCAAGCTCACATAAATATAAAAAGTGGTAAGATAAAACCATACAAAACTATGTGAATACCAAACCACTAATCCCTTATTTAATATTGGGTACTAAGTTTTCACTTTATTTAATATTTTTCCCAATATTAAATTATTATCATGTCTCTCAGAAATTAAATAATAATGCAATGTTACAATAGAACATAAAGTGATCCCCAAATAATTACCTAGTGTGATTAACCACACCACCTAGGTGCATCACAACTAAATAATTATTAAATTGCAATATTATAATAAATAATTTTATGCAATGGTGTACAACACAAAATCCAAACATTCTCCCACTTGTTGTATGCATTGAATAAGGGATCAATACATGAAATACATCATCATAGCCATACATGAAATCACATGAATCTCCAACATGATCTCATGCTTCTTCAAGATACTCACAATAAGAACAAAGTGACCACCATCTCAAGAAAAAAATCCTCTCATCCTCCAACGTGCCACCTATGGAAGAAAAGGAACATGCCAAGGTGAAGATGCACCAATCTAAGAACACAAGCATCAAGTCCAAGTGATAACAAAGGCTCCAAACAAGTTGTTGTCAAGTAAAAACCCACATGATCAAAAGTAGCATCCACAACACATGCTAATACATCCAACCATCCATACCTCCAAGGTATCAATAAATCAATAAAATCATGCCAAGAACATATGCAACCCATACACTAGATTCAAAAGCTCCCTATATCATACCTGTCAATGAAGAACATACATATCTAGGAACTCCCACTACATAGGTAATGTCAAAGCATATCAAGTCTACCAATCAACACTATATCAAGGTGTGATAAATAATCAACAATGAAGTACCAAGAAAAATAACAATGATCCACACATACAACCCAAAAATTTACATAATCTCTCACAACATGTTGTCACCATCCTCCCAAATCATATGAACATGAACATCTAGGAAGGAACCGTTAAGAGAGAAATCATGTAAACCATAACATGTCCTTCTACCAACACCTCAAAAGTGTAATGTTGTGTCAAGTATGATCTCCTGACAACCCCAAATGAGAAGCCTCAACAAAACCCATAACAATCAATCTCATAGACCAAGTACAACATAAGAATCAATGTAAAAATTACAAAATGGATGTAATCATCTCTAATCAAGAAGATCAAACTCAAAGTAACCATCCCCAAATTTGGAAATCAGCCCATAAACCATCTCCTAACAATCCTCATCAAATAATGATATCATAAAAAAAAATGCACAAGGAGATAACCATGCCATAATATCCCTCAAAATGAATCCTATAGAACTAACTATCCATAGTTCAAGATCCATATCTATGAAAGATAAAGCATATAAACTCATGTTAAACAATCCTCAACTGAGTTTCAATAATAAATTACTATGAATCAATTCAATCTCATGATAAATATTAGAAAAAAACATAGCACATCTGAAAGATACAATGGGAATGAGAATGCTCCTCCAAGATAACCAAGTCATCATTGATTACTCCAAGAACAAACTCCTCTATTGGTCCATGTTGAACTCACATCCAACCAACATGTAGGCTCCTCAGAATCCTACTGGGATCTCATCAAGAGTAACCATCTCAACAACATGTCTCTAACCATAAGAGAACTACAAGCCTCACCCAAGTCTCCAAGTATCCATGAGTACCTATAACTGATCAATACACACCAAACTCCAAATGCAATATAACACCATCATGAAGTAATCAAGAAAATGATCAACACCCAATACCAATAGAACCACACAAGATCAATATCAAAGCTCCAATCATGAATCAGGAACATAAACATGACAACATGATCTAACCATCTCCTCCTAGGAGATCACATGCACCAAAACATACATCTTGGCCTCAAGAGAACAAGTACCATGCCAAAATATAAACATGTATCAAGAGTAAACCATCATACATAATATCAAACATAATCTAAACCAAGAAAAAATATATCCAATCACATGAAGATAGCCATAACCAATGATGCATCCACATCACTGCCAAAAATTCCCACTGAACTGTGATACTAAGCTACACATGGCATCGTGTCAACCATCTCCTCCATGAAGATCATCCATGTCTACACACACTCAACTACAATGTTAATAACATACAAGTGAATCCAATATCTCCAAGCCAAGAAGATACATACAACCGCTAAACCATCATGAACATATCCAACACCACCAATCCATCAATGTCAAAAGTTCCCACTAAAAAGTTTAATCAAGTTATCCACAACATAATGACATCAATCTCCTCATAAAGATAAACCAAAGGCCCTCACACAATAAAATAACTCAAATGCAACATGAGATCCCCAACAAAGGAAAAGTAAAACCATGACCCTCATACCAAGAAGATACATTGCCACAAACCACATCAGGAACCAATCCAACACCACCAACAATGCACCTACATAAACAATCATGACATGCCAAAGTCCCTAAAGCATAAGAAAAATCCATGAAACCATGATCACCACCAAATGTACCAACAACACAATCCAACCATGTCCCACATGTCTATATAACATAGTCAACTATATAGGTCTCACATCATGATTGCACCTGATAATACCATCTCTCCTACTCAACATGACAACAAAAACAACAAACCAAGTGACTAAATCAAGCCACAAAACTAAAAATGCATCAACACTAAAATATCTATGGGCATAAAAAACCCATACCAAGCCATAAATACAACTTGTAAGTATAGATCACCTACAACATTGCACAACTTGTAGATACAACAATGAAACAGACAAATCCAATGATACATTGGTAACCATGTCAAATGAGAATAATCAGAGATGTACAACTGAGTATACAATGAATCCAATATCAAATAACCAAGATTCGACAATCCATAAGCTCATAGTATCACTATAGTCAAAGTAACCCATAAACAAATCATATTAGAATAATAGCAAATAAACCATACCAAAAAAACTCCAAACTTGATCCACTATTTAGTGCTCTAAAATAGCTTTCTCTCAATTATTCAAAGTCCAAAAATGAACTTTGTATGCACAAGATATGACCTCTCAAAGCTTGAATGGAACATCTGAATCCTAGTAAGAAAAACACTGTCAAAATAACAAAATATGAAGAAACCACTGACACCACAACATAGAACACTGGATCACCTTTCCAACGAATTCAAAAAATCAAAAAAATGAACCATATGGGAAAAAGTTATGTCCCCCAAAAGAGAAAGCACAATTTGGCTATGTAGGAAAAAACTTAGCCCCCCTAGTGGTGGGGCAATGGCTCATCAATGGTGGTGAAGCCACTTGGGCGGTGCCACCCATATACAGCTAGACCTATTGATGTTATGAATTATAGCTAAATTTTTCTTAATTAAAAATTTTAGGAAGACTTTAATAATTTTGGGTGGCCATTTTAAAAAAAAAAATTATTGAAGCAACATATAAATTTCATTGGGAAGATAAATAATAATAAAAAAAAATTATTTAAGCCCGAAGGGCAATGATGGTCGGCCCATTGATAGGACCTACTGGTCGGAGCTAACAGCCTACTAGAGCCATGCTACTGTAGTGTATGGATTGTAGTCACATAGACCTACAGGCAGGGAGTACTCGGGGGGTTCGATCCCCCCAAAATTTATTTATTTATTTCAAACCTTTTTCATAAAAACTCTATGGGTTTTTTAATGCTGACAATATTTTTTTTTTTAATTTTCAATTTTTTTGAAGACTGCAAATTTGACGATCGTATGACCAAGGGCAGATTGGGCAAACAAAAATTGCATTTTTTCATAGTAACCAAAATAGGGCATATTTTATATCATTTTTTGTCTCTTGGCAAACTTGAATCGAAACATGAGGTCCATTTTGTCTCAAGAGGTCATTTACAAAATTTCTCCCACAGACCCTCATTTGAATGCACAACCAAAAAACCCTTTTGACCCAACATTTCTCACACCCCAAATCTTTAAACAACCCATCATAACAAAAAACCCAAAACCCTTAGATCTACAATAAACAACCTGAAAAACTATCATATCTTGTCATATCTTCCATTCTCTCATGCAATGCATATATTCAAACTCAAACAAGATTTTTCTCAACCTAGGGTTATTCAACCACAACCATAGCTCTAATACCACTTGTGAGGAAACTTGGAACCATCTAATGACAATTTCCACATAACCCAAAAGAGAAATCTATGCAAATAAGTACTCAAAATCCATACAAAAGAGAATAGACAACATGCCCATCAAAGATGACACAAGATATACCCTGGGAAAACCCTCAAGAGAGAAAAACCTAGCCTCCAAAAGCATTGATACTCCATATTATTCAACAATAAAGTGATACAAGAGTTACTATGAACACCTCTGAAGCATCAAGCCTCTCAATGTATCACCATATTTCCAAGCATGAATCCACACATCCCATGCCATACTTTACATATGCACTCCTCATAAAGACTTAATAATGATAGCTCGCTCACCTAGCCAACCTTAACCACTAAACATGTTCTTGCTTTTATAGACTCAAGCTCACACAAATACAACTAGTGGTAAGATAAAACCATGTACCACAAAGACATGAATACAAAACCACTAATCTCTTATTTAATATTGGGTATGAAGTTTTCACCTTATTTAATATTTCTCTAATATTAAATTATTATCATATCTCCCACACATTAAATAATAATACAATGTTATAATACAGCATAAATTGGTCTCAAAATAATTACCTAATGTGATTAACCACACCATCTAGGTGCATCACAACTAAATAATTATTTAATTACAATATTATAATAAATAGTTTTATACAATGGTGTACAAAACCATATCCAAACACATGCTGCCACTTCAAAAGTGGATAAAGATGCTACCACCATTCTTACTTCCTAGTATCAGGTTACATCCATCAACATTGGCCCAACCAGCCAAGCACAAAAGATTGATGAATTTCAAGGGTCAATGTCCACTATTTTGAGCTAGATGGACAAAGACCAGGAAACTAAAAATGAATTAAAAGCACAAGTGGTAGAATTAGCTACCATTATTCAAACATTAGTTTTTTCTGGCGAGGAGGTACCTATAGAGTCCCCTACTCTGGCTATTTTATCCATGGAAGAGGTAAGCAAAGTGGAACATATGCGAAATTGGACTAAGGCTACCTCTAATTGGATTGACCACATCACTGCCAAAGGAGATAAGACTATGGACGTAGGGTTGGAAATGCATAATCATTTCCTAATTTTGAGGATAGACGTTGACAATGAGATTAAAGAATGTATGGCCTTCCTGAAATATCATGATCTTGCTTGTCTGAAGTTGCATGTTATTAGGAATTTTTCTGTAGAAATTTTGGAGTAGGAAAAAAAATTGACCAAGGATGAGCTCAAGGAGCCCAAAGTATGGTTACTTTCTATTGAATTATGTAAATATGTTCTTGATAAGGTGTTGTTGAAGTTGCAGCTAATTGTTGATAGAATCAATGACTTATTGTTAGGTTGTGACTCATTTTTGGAACTTTTGGCCATAGCACCAGTGTCTCTAGAAAGGTTAGATGATAGAGTTGTTAGACAAGTGTGGAGGATTGAGATTTAGAAAGGAGACATCGATAATTTGGATGGTAATTTATTAGATTTTTCTACAAGGGAATTTTTAAAATCAAAACAATTGATCCAATGAAGGAATTCATGTGCGGACCTACACAAAAAACTAATGGATTAATATAGATTAATTACATTCAAAATCAGCAAAGCTCAGCTGCCCTTCCAGAAGCAACTTTGCAAATCTTTGTTTAATTTTATTAAATATGCTGTGAAAGAGAAAGAAGCTAGAAATATTTTAATAGAAGATAGATATCTATAATTTCCAGCTACAGGACAAAAGTAGTTATCTCAAAGAGCATGCACCCAAATTTTGTGATTTTGTAGAATATTTCTTGAATATAAAATAGATGGACATATTTTACATTCTCCTAGGTTCACATGTGAACATATTTGTATTAGGATTAATTGTAAATGTATTTATTGTGCCCTAACCGTAAGGAGATTTGCAATCTAGGCCATTGAATGGGATTTAATCCTAATTGATTTACAATATAAAATCTATAAATAGCAACCTCCTCTCATTTGCAAGAGGTTGAGAAGAATTATTTTAATGAGGCATTTTGAAGAAATACAAGTGAAGGAATTGAAGTGTTGGTGATTTCCTTGTGTTGTCTAAGTGTATGGATGATTCTATCTTCAATTTTCATTTTAGCATTGTTATTTTGTGTTTAGTTTCACTAATGGCAAAGTGTTAAGATATGTTGATGAACTTCCTAATCATACCGTTTGTAATTTTTTGATTGTACATTACTTTATAAGGTTATTCTAAGCTAATTTCATTTAATCAAGTTCAACTGTGTATTTTTATGCACCTATGTATGAATGTTACGATCTGAAAATTTGAAGATTGCACTTGTTTTGTGGCACTGTTGACTATTCTTAGTTAAGCAGAGTGATTTTTTTGGATTTTTTCTATCTAAACCATTAGTCGTTGTTGCATTTTTCCTTAGGTTATCAATTTTAGGATCCCTCTTGAACCCTCATCCTTTTGATATTTCTTTACAAATATGTGTTAGTATAGGATTCCAACATCACTCAAGTTGTTATATTTGATGACTAGAGGTTGTTTTAGATTGTTGTTCTAAAATTACAGCTAGGGTTTTAACTAATCCTTAGAATTTTTAAAACCTCATTGTATTCAAATAGGCTTCCAATATTTTTCACCATAAATTCCCTTTGTGATTACTACCATATCACATAAAAAATTGGGCTATTTTTGTATTCTCAACACTTGAAATTCTAAGCCTTGGGGTCATTTTGTGAAGTTTTCTGAAGAAGGTTACCTTTCAAGAGAGATAGAAAATTTGTTCTTTATTTATGTTGTGAAGTGCTAAAACACTCATCAACAAGTAGCTCTGTTATATTTAGGTGAACACTTTCATGCATTTTCAATTACATTTGGTTGAGACTCCATACCCCAGGATAAGTCACTAATCACTTAAGTTGTGTCTGTGCTCCATCTTCATGATCTTTCATGAACAAATACATTCAAATCATTAAATATCTACTTTATGTTCAGAAATATATGTTGAAATGAAGTTCTACCATATTCTCATGCTTTAGAATGTTAAATGTTGTATAGGATTAGCTAGATCTTTGAATATTTTCATCTATCAAGTAGCATATAAGAGAATATATCTATTATTTTACAATGTGTGAGGTAAATTGGCATAAGAGTATCTTATTTACATTATAAGGATCACCCTCCTAAGTATTTTAGAGCCCAAAGTGTAGAGGGAAAGTTTTATAAACTTTCACTTGTTCATTGACCAATCCCTCTAGATAATTGACCACTAGAAATGACAAATCCATAGGTTATCTATGAAATCAACTTGGGTATTAAAAAGCACCAATAGATTGGTGACTCTGGTATGGAAATAACTTTTCTAAAGTCTCTATTCTAAGATCATATACAATCAGAGTCATTAAATTCATTTTTCTTTGTTGTGTTAGGAACAATTTCATCAAATTCTCATCATAATTCATTTTTTAATTCCATGAGTCAAAGTCATTGTTCTCTTTTTCATTTTCTATAAGGTTGTCTTCATATCTCCCTATAATTACAAAGTCTCTCAAAGAGTTATTAAATATTGAGCTAGTGCATTATTAATTTTAAAGAAGAGAGATAATTGTGAGAGGAATTTGAAGCCATGAGAGAAACCAGGAGTAATCTCAAGAAGCATCCTGAATAGAATTTGGAAGGAGAATTGTCATGCAATACCAAGCAATCGTGGAAAAAAAGAATGCAAAAATAAGTTTGTCAATCCTCCTACTTCAAGATCTACAAATTTGAATGAAGATGTTCATAATAATATGTATGAATATGGTATGCCTCCTGATAATGAGGAAAATTGTGTTACAAAAGAGACTACTACTACTAGTTAGGCTAGTCCAAATCCTATGGTTTCAAAAAAATCAAAGCCATTGAAGTTCTGGGATAGCAATTTTGATCCTACTATGGTGGCTCAAAGGTCAAATCTTGGAGCTACTTCCATTCACAATACTTGGGGACTTGACCAAAATAGAAGATCTCCTAGTAGAACCCCTAATCCTTTCTCACAAAGGGAAGTGTTGAACCTTACAAATTATACTTGTGAACATTCAGATTCAAAGGTCATTTTGGAAAATGAGGAGGACTTGATATAAGATATGAAGGCACTTCAAGAGGAATCTATAAGGATTAATGAGTTAAGAGCCAAAAAAAGAAAGGATAAGGAGGAGAAATTGAAGGTTGAGCTATGTATGAGAGGGATCAATTGAGGAGAAGGGTAGAGAGGATAAAATTGATGGTTGATGAAGAGCTCACTCCCATTACCACTTACTAGCTTGTCCTTACTCCTAATCATGAAAAACCTACTATGAAAGTTCCTATTGGGACAACTGATGTAAGTACATGGACTAGTTCCATTGTCACAACTACAGTTGTAGATCCTTATACCACCAATAAACAATCTCAACCTATGGATATAGGAAAAATACATGTAGGTCAGCCTACGGGATCAAGCATAGGTACAAGTGTCTCATCTAGTACTATCCCTACAACTACAGTCCCCGAACCTACAAATCTAAAACTATAGTTAGAAAATGATAAGTTGCAAAGAGAATGGGATAAGATACATATCCTTGTTGTAAATGCAAAAATATAGAGAAAAATTTATTTCCTAAAGTTATCCATTCTAAATCCCCAACCTTCTAGTTCTCAAATCCCACCTCATTCCACACCATAAGCCACCCAAACTACTGGCATGCATATTCCTTCCCCTTCTAGTCAATCCATTCCTCTTTCCCAACCACAAAGCACTCTGTTTGGTGGGAGTTATTTTAATTATCAAGGAGATCAAAACATGGGAGGAAAGAATACACAGTATGAAAGTCAAAATATTTGGGGGCAAGGTGGTGGTGGACTTCACACTAGTCAAGGAGATCAATTTATCAAAAGGCCTATGCAGTTAGACCAACATATGCAATTATGATTCAATGGAATACCTAGTTATCCAAATCCTTTCCCAAATGACATAAGAAATGTGCTAGTAAGATTCTATGGAAATAATTCCATAATTGGGGAAGATCACCTAAGATCATTCAATAATATGATGAATTATTTTTAGGTTGACAATGAGGATGTTATGATGAAGCTTTTTATGCGGTCACTTACAGTAGATGCTAGAGACTATTATAGAGGTTTACCAGTGGGAAGTATTGCATCTTGGGAGGAATTTAAAAGAATGTTTATAGAATAGTGTGGTGATAATACTAATCCTAGATTTATTCTAAATGAGTTTAATACCATCACAAAAGGGCATAATGAAATGGTCTCTAATTTCAACAAAAGGTTCCAAAAGGAAATGCATAGAATCCTTACTTACTTAAGGCCAAATGAACCTATATGCTTGGTCACATACAAAAATTCCTTTGAATCAAAATGGGATATCTTCTTAGAGATAAAAATCCTCAAACCTTAAGAGATTCTTACAAAGTTGATTTGCATATTGAAAGCAACAAAATAGCTATTGGTAAAGTGGGGAAAAGAGAAGATGTGAATATTTTGAAGAATCCCAAACAAGATAAAGGATCTATAGAGAAGTGATCTTTTATTGAGGATAATTGGATAAAATAATGAGCATTGTGAAAGATTTGATCTATAAACTAGCCAAATAAGGGAAGGGATTTGGAATTGAGAAGGCCAATTTTTAAAGAAATGAAAGGCCTCCCAAATTACATGATCAACCTTACAATGACAATTGGCATAAAGGAAATCCAATTCAAAATAACTAGAAGAATATATAGAGTAAGGTTACTCTTGACCCATTATTGAAGAATTCAACAAATTTTGTTGATGAGGCCCCTTGGTGCATTGCTTGTTAATTGCCACATTATTCTTCCCAATGTGCAGTAAATATCTTTAGAAGAAGAGACAAATGAACCTAATAACTATGATTTGTCCCATGAAAATGATGGGGAAATACAAATGCTTATGAATAGATCAAATTTTAATGATGGTGAATGTTCTTCTAATGAAGAAACACGTGAGATAGATGTTGATAGTCAAAGATAAAAACCAAATGTTTACCACCAAATTTTTTTTTCTAATGAAGATAATGAAAAATGATCACAATATTTGTATTTTGGAGACTAATGAACCAAGTTTATTTCTAAGGAGACCATCAGATGAAGAAGTAGAGAGATAGACAATATAATTATTTCACAAGCCAAAAGTATCTATCATTTGAGAAATAGAGTTGTGAATGGTGATCAAGGTAAGGCTAACATTGTGTTCATCACAGAGAAAAATATAGAGAAGGGCTCAAAGGCAGAGGGTAAAATGGATGAGGTTAAGATTAAAGAGAATAAGGGTGTTAAGATCTAGGCCAAGAAAGGTGAGGCAATAAGATTGATGATAACATTGTTTCTCTAGCTATGAAGAAAATATTCAAAAGAAAAAGGTTGAACAAGAAAATAAAAATCATGAACACAAGGCTGAAGAGAGATGTGAGCAATGAAATGATAAGCCTGGTGAATAAGGTATGGTATCCTATGAATTTCCTAAATACACTTTTTTTGACATGTTTTAGTTACTTTCCTACACTAACCTTGAGAGGAGAATAATGCAAAACTTTTATAGATCTTTAACAGTTACAAAAAATTAGATAGAAATAAACACAAATATCATGCATGTTGTGCAATTTTTCGCACACACGCCCCGCTGAAAGTAGTGACCCTCTTTTTCTTTCGTTCTTGTTATTTTGGCCCTTTGATCTTAGGGATTTTCTCACTTCGGCATGTGCTTGGATGTTTATATTTCTTGCATTGATGATCCCTCTATGGTATATATTGAAAATCTTAAGTTTTAGACAATTTTTGGGTTTTCCTTCAACTTCGGGATTTTCCTCCACTGGTGGAATTCGCCGGTTTCCTTGAAAACCCAGTGGAAACTACTTTTACACTGTGATCTAGAGATTTTGGTCCTTTGAAAAATTCCATGGTGACCGGATTTCTTTGAAATTTCGTTGTCCTATTGAGTTCCCAGGTTTTGGTCAAGGTTGTCTTGTCGACTGCATTAATGCTCGTTTGTATGATTTCTGCGGTAGGTATTTAATCGATTTTGGGGAGTTTTGTGCCTTAAGTCTTTATCATTTTCTTTCTATTGATTTGAGTTTCTTAATCTTGAGTGCTTGGTTGGATTTTGCATGTTCGATTTGTGAATTCTTGGATTTGGTGGTGATTTTCCTGGGCATCATATATTGTCTACTAGGGCACTAAATATTGTTACCTATCATTGTTGTAATCGAGTCTCACTTCATAAATGGTATGTACTCATTGCCCTTGATTTTGATTGTTGAATGTAAGTGATTCTTTAGCGTCTTGAGTGTGCTTGGAGTCTGAATTTTTGCATGTTTGGGCATTGAACATATTGAAGTTAGGGTTGCTCAGTTTTGTTAGATTAAAGATCTCAAGTGAGTTTGTGAGCTTGTATTTTGGTTTCATCATGAGGTAGCTCGCTTGTGTAGGCCATAAGGAAATTTTTGAGAACCTATAAATTGAGTAAGTTGAGCCCAAGCTTGTCCTATGTATTCATGGAAAATTTTTAGGGTTTCGGGCTTAGGGCATCACCAATACCTATCAATTTTCTTCAAGATAAGTCTCAAATTTAAAGATGATTTGTAGGAGGTTCAAATCAAGCTAGTTGCAGGCCCAAGGTCCTCAAATCTATGATCGTTCAATAAATTTGAGTAAAATTCATGAGAAAACATTGACATTTGGTATTTCAAAGTCTTTGCAAAATTCCTTAACTCCCGGAATTCCCCAATTTTCCTTTTCTCCTCGTTTTCCCGAAATGTACAATAATCTAGAGTTTTTCCTGCTTCGCAGATTTTCGTTCCCTCTAGATTTTCGTAAAACTTCCTTCATCCTTTCATTTTCCTGGAATTTGTAGACTGCTGTTATTTTTGCAGATTTTTGTCCTGGGCGAAATTCCCCAAAACTTTGCTAAAAATGAAGAACCAAGAGATAGCATGGTTTATTAGTTGGTGATTACACATTATATGATCAATTTGAGTTATTTAAAGATATGTAATGTTGGTTCTTAGTTAATTATAGTTGATCAAATGATTATTGGAAGCTTGTTGTGTTTATTTCATTGAAATCCATCTAGTTGGGAATTTTCTGAAGTTCCTCTCTGGCCTGGATTCCACGGGAGGACTGAAAACCCAAACTTTGATATGATCAATTTTTATGAGGTTTTAGAGATTTTTTCTTATCATGGGACTTATATTGAAATTGAATATTCCATTTGTGATTAATTAACTTGGGTTTCATGTGATCTTTATTATGGTTTCTTTGTTGGATGTAGGTTGAATCAAGTAAGGAAGTGACAAGTGGAACCAAGGGTAGAGTAATGGATCCAGGTATAGAGGGGTCTTCTATTTCTGAGGTAGAAAGAATCAAAATGGATATAAAGAGTAGAATCATTGAGAGCAAGCTGACTTCTATTTGGTCATAGGTAACTAATACAAACATTGGATTGTGGGATTACGAAGATTTTAAAACAAGGATGGCAACACAGAACCTTTCTTTGCTGGCTAGAAGAATATTGGAATCAAAGTTGGCACATGTAGCTAGATTCCCTTATACAGTGCAATGTTATGATTTGGTGCTTGAGTGTGCTAGACACTATGACAGGGGTACCCAAAGGATAGTTTATCCCCAAGGGAGATTTGTGTCAAAAAATCTTAGATTGGAGTAGTTGAGAAGATGCTGGCAGGATGTGTATTCTCCAGACAAGGAAGATCTAGTCATTGAACATCAATTGGATGATGCAGCTACTTACATTGCAGTGATTGATAAATATCAAACCAGTAAGGTAGATTGGGCTAAAATGGTAAAACAGTCAAGAGATGATATCAAGTCCATTGAGAGGAGAGCTAAGATTTTACCTATGCCTCCTATGGCCGACTTGGATAAGGTATTTTTTGATGGTATAGGATAAGGTGGAGCGCGCTAAGGATAAAGGGGGAAGTGGTTAATGCAATGCTACATCAGAATTTGTGCTTCCCCATTATTTCTCTTCTTCCCTTTGCATGCATTGGACCGAGCTTTTTTGGAGATCCTAGGATGACCTAGATGGAGTACATGCATTTAATGCATATTTTACTTTATTTTGGATTCCTCTTGGCTGACTTGTTTTGTGGCCATCTATTATTGTAAACATTAATTGGGCCGACATATCTTGGGGGGTTTCTATAAATATGGCATTCTTCCTCATTTGTAAGGGCTAGATAATTTTGATATTGGAGCGAACTAAGTAGTATAGCAAGAGTTAGAGTGAGGAGTTAGTCTTATTTTCAAGAAAGAAAGTATTGTAACAGAATACTGGAATTGTTGCTACTTTGGGTAATTTAATGGAAGTGAAGACATTGTGATTTGGTGTCTTTCTTGTGATGAGTTTTATCTCACATGGTTTTTGTTATTCTATCTTTGGAAGTTGCTTAAGTTTATTTCATAAATGTGCTAGGTTTAATGTTAGACGAATTGATAGTGTTTATGATTTGATACTTGAGGTGTTGCAACAATCTCTAGTCCATACTTTTCACAGCTAGTTGATTGTTAGTTGCTTTGTAAAGTTAGTCTGGACTTTCATATTTACTGTGCTTAGTTCAATTGTGCATGTTTGTTCATTTCAATTGCAATAGGGTTTTCTTGAATGAATGTTCATGATCTGAAAATATTTAATGCCTTAGAAGATTGTACTATTTTTGTAAGATTGCAAATTTATCTCAGTCAAGCAGGAATCTGTTTATGAGGGATTGGTCCATTTCAAGTGTTTCATCATTTGCATTGTTAATCTTAGGTTTAGTGTTAAATCTCTCTAAAACCTTTTCTTTTTTTCTTTTTTTCTTCATCATTTGGGTTAGATTTAGGATTGGAAGTATCACCATATTGCTAGATCTGATAAATCTAAGGATTTAGTATTTGCTTGTAGTAAGGTCCCTTTGTGATTACCAGCATTTTCACATTTATCACTGAGTTGTTTATGCATTGTCAAGACCTGACATTAGAGACCATGGGGTTATCTCTTGAGGCTTGCTGATAGAGATTTACCTTTCAAGAGAGATAGGATATTTGTATCTTGTTTGAGTTGTTGTGTAGAAAACACCATCAACAAATTGGCACTAGAAGGAGGGCTTGAATAAGAAAGCTGGATCGATTTATGTCTACCATCTCTCCTAAAATATTTAGAAGAAGAACCAGATATACTCTAGGGGAAGAGGACTTTCAATAATTGCAAGCTCCTACTAGGTCTAGAAGGACTAGAAGAAGGGAAGAATCATCACCCACCTAGCCACTCCCATCATCCCCATCATCCTCATCTTCATCAAGTCCATCTTCATCTGATTCAGAAGACATTCCTATTCCACAGCCCCAACAAGCCATAAATCAGCTATTACCACCCCCACCTCCACCAATGGCTTTCCTTGCCAACAATCTATCTCCCTTAACCTTCAATAATTACAATGTTATGCCTAAGAACCCAGAACATTTTTGTTCCAAATTCCATGTTAATGACTCCAATATAACTGTTGAGGAACACATCAGGATCTTTCATACTTGCCTTAAAGATAGAGGAATCAATCATGAGGATGTAGCGTGTAGACTCTTTCCTTATTATTTAGGAGAAGATGCTTTCTACTGATACAATCACTTGCCTGCTGGGTCTATTCAGAATTGGACTGAATTAGAGACTGTATTCTTGTAGAAGTTTAGGATTCCCATTAGTCCCAATGAGCTTTATCTTCAGTTCACCAATGTTAAGAGAGAATTCCATGAGCCCATAGGGTCCTTTAACAACAGGTTTCATCATGCCTATACCCGACTGTAGGCTCCTTATACTGTTGATGAATCCACTGCTTTAGAAGTCTATTATGAGGGACTTGATAGTCTGACTACTACCTTCATGAAGTGGATTAAAAATCCTCCTACTACCTTACTTGATGCATATGCAAAGGCTGTGAAGGTTAGCACTACTTTAAGACAACACTTATCTGGGCCTTTACCATCACTAGCACCCACTGCTCACCCTAGGTAGGTCCCAACTCTCAATCAGGCTCTCGCCAATCACACTCCTATCATGAATCTGATACCTCAATTTCCTTTGGTTCCTCACCTAGGACCTCCTGTGAGTCAAGTTCCACCCGCAATCAGCTATCCTCAGCAAAATGTAAATCATCCTCTTCATCCACAACCTCATGCTATTTTTCCCACATATCTACAGAATTTTGAAGTACTGAACCAGTCACTAAATACCAGTACTATAGTAGGATATCCCCAAAACAATGCAAATTAGCCTCCATATAGAAATCCTAACAAGGAGAGACTGGATGAATTGACTAAACAAGTGAAGAAGCTAAATACAGAGGTAACTTATTTGAGAAACCGGAACAGTCAGCTCCAGGATGCTCAAAGAAATATGCAGTCCAATCATAACAAAGACAAATAGGAAACTCAACAATGACAACATTTTGATAGAGGTTAGCATCCTCAAAGAGGACATAATTACGATAAAGGACAACCTTCAAGCCAAAATTTTGATAGAGGGTAAGCTGGTGGACAAGGGTTTGATAGGAGATAGCCACCCAGATAGAATAGAACTTAGAATACAAGGCCTAACAATGGAGGTGTCCCCACCCCATTAGATCATCCAGTCAATCACAAAAAGCCTCTAAGTGGTGTATATTTAGCTGAGGCTGCTTTATTAGGATGGTGTAGGCACCATAAAACAAGTCAACATTCTGAGTTAGACTATCCAGAGTTCTAGACAACAGCTTCAATATTCTAGTATGAGGTGGAGCATAATGCAAGTAGTCAGGAAATGGTGCCATCTACTCCCTATGATTCATCAGTGCTGGTACTAAATCATGCTCCTTTCCCATAGAGCAAGCAAAATATGTCTAAGGAAGAATCAAGCCATCTTAAGGAAGAGGTGGATTAGGTGTGCAATGGAGATGAGATTACATAGTTTTTTGATGAAAATCCTGTGAATGACAATGGCCCCATGGATGAAGAAGAAAGTGAAGAAACTTATGTGGAAGAGGTGCAGACATTCTAGTAACCTATTAAGAAATATGATTTGAGGGATCTGCCACACAGGCATCCACAGGCTAGAGGACTCTTCACCACTTCTATCCCTCCAAACAACTTCACTATTCCTCTAGATCCCAATGCCACCAATAATCCAACATATCCTCATGTGTCTAGGTAGTATTTATCTAAAGAACAAGGACCAATGGATTCATCAAAAGGGCAGACTACTAAAACAAGAAATGATAAAGTAGTGGAATACCCAAAGGAGGCTCCTGCTGATCTGAATGTAGAATAACTGGCCACATATGTTGCAGAAGAACTCAAGAAGTTAAAGGTAAGTCTATTTGCATTTGAATTGTTGAGAGTTCCAACTATTAGAAATGCAGTTTTAGGAGCTTACAATGCTAGCTCAGTAGCACAAATAAATCAGTCATTGACAGTGTCAATAAAGCATCCAGTTCCCAAATAGTAAAAGGCCAGAATCAGGTTCACAATCAGATTCACATACCACTTGGAGATAAAGGGAAGGAGAAGGATAAAACTCAAGTTGCTCAAGTGGATACTCCTTTGACTCTATTTCAGGGGAAAACAGACACTCCATTTTTTATTTTTGTCCATATATTTGGTAAGAACTTACACAATTGTTTGTTGGATTCAGGTGCTTCTACCAATGTAATTCCTTTTGGTGTCTCTAGAGCCTTAGGTATTACTCCTACTGATTCCCAAAAGAAATTTACTCAATTGGATCAAACTGAGGTTAATGTTGTAGGGGAGTTGAACATGATTCATATGCAGGTTTCCTCTGACCCTAGAATTCAAAAAGTTATCAATATATAGGTGGCAGATATACCTGATGCTTACAGTCTAATTTTGGGAAGAGACTTTACTAGGGCTCTGAATGGATATGTATCAATTGATCACTCTCATATGCGGCTTCCCTAGAAGGGAGTGCCAAATCAGATCAGGATTGAAAGAGAACCCAGAATGAAATATATGATCATAGAATATCATAATACTTCTAATGAAATACTGATATTTGAGGTAAGTATGGGTAATTATATACTTGCAACCCCCTTTTAGCAATCTGATGTGGAAGAAATCCTTATGCTACATGCTACACCTATGGATCTCACAGTTGAGTCTAGTGGTATGGGAGCTCTGATGGAACCAGTTGATGAAGATGTTCCTGAAGATAATCAACTCAGCTTGTTGGATAGTTTCCAGGAATTAATTCAAAAGTGTATTGAAGATCAAGTTCAGTTGGGTAGAGGAATGAATTTTGGAGAATTACTCTTTTCAAATTGTTGTAGAGTTCATAATGCCTCCCACTCTGAATTGGACTATTGTTTGTGCCAGGCTACATTAGAACAAATACAGAAGTGTATCAACCCTACTCCAGTAGTCAAAATCAATATTCAGAATATTTAGGAGGATCCTAAAGGGAAGAAAGTGATGCTTTCCAAAGAACCCTCCAACAAAAACAATGCAAGAGATGCAGCAAGGAAGTCTGCCGTTGCTGGTTGTTGGACTTTAAGATTTGACAGATCTAAATCAAAGCAAGGAGCTGGGGCAGGATTTGAATTAATTATTCCAAAAGGTAAAACTTTCTTTGCTTCCCATAGACTTCAGTTTCATTGTACTAATAATGTAGCATAGTATGAGGCTTTGATTCATGAGTTGCTTATGGCACTAAAGAAAAGGGTTAATATTTTGCAAGTCTTTGGGGACTCTGAGTTATTGGTCAAACAAGTCAGGAGTCAGTACTCATGTCATGACTGAAGGATGACCAGTTATAGGCACATAGTATGGGACCTTATTAAAGGATTTGATACCTTCAACATTCAATTGATACCATGTAATAAGAATCAAATAACATATTCCCTTGCTCAGGCAGCTAGTACGTTGTAGCCTTTGTCTCTTTTTGGATTGAAGAAGTTTACAGTGGAATTGACCCCGGTGCCTTCGGTACCTGACAATGTTACCAATTTCCAAGTATTTGAAGATGATAAGCATATTTTAGATTTTATCACAAGCTCAGATGTCTCTTCTTCCCAGATTATTGATGAAACTGAACCCCTAGAATCAGAGATGGATTTAAAGGGGTGATTAATTTGAAGACTAATACTATTCCCAGAGGAATGGTGCAGCTAGAAAGCATTTTTGATCTGGATAAGGCCAGAGATCAAGAACAAGATTCCAAGAAGGAATCCATCAATGGACAATGTGAAACATACAACATGGGGACTCAAGATGATATCAATAATTTCTTCATTAGCAAAGTATGTACTCCAGAGGAGAGGAAAGGAATAATTGATTCATTACATACATATCAGGATGTGATAGCTTAGAGCTATCAGGACTTGAAGACATATGACACATCAATTATAACTCACACTATCCCTCTAAAGCCAGGAGTAAGACCCTTTAGGTAGAGGCAAAGACTGATTAATGCTTTGTTGGAGCCCATAATTCAAAAGGAAGTGCAGAAGCTACTGTCTGCTAGAATCATATTCCCAGTTAGACATTCAACCTGGGTTGCAAATCTGGTTCCTGTGAGAAAGAAGAATGGGGAAATCAAAGTATGTGTGGATTTTAGGAACCTTAACAGAGCATCAAAAAAAGACAATTATCTAGTCCCTTCACTGGATGAAGTGCTTCATATTGTTAATGGGTCTCAAATGATGTCTTTCCTGGATGGCAACTCTGGATACAATCAAGTTATGGTACAGTATGAAGATAGGCATAAAACTGCTTTCACCACAAAGTAGGATACTTTTGCTTATAGGAGGATGCCTTTCAGTTTGATCAATGTAGCAACTACATTCCAGAGAGCTATGGATATTGCTTTTAAGGATATAATCGGTAAATGCATAATTTTTTATATGGATGATTTGATAGTCTTTTCTAAAAAGAGAGGTGACCACATAGCCGATTTATGCAAAGTGTTTCAGAGGTGTAGATAATTTGGTATATCTCTTAATCCAAAGAAGTGTATCTTTTGAGTTACTAAAGGAAAATTTTTGGGACACATTATTTCAGAGAAAGGAATTGCTATTGACCCTGAACAAGTGGAAGCCATACTTAAGATTCAGCCACCAGCTAGCAAGAAAGAGATGAAGTCATTCTTTGGAAAAATTAATTTTGTAAGGAAGTTTATCACAGGATTTGCAGAAATAGTCAAGCCATTGAATGCGATGTTGAAGCAAGAAGCTAAAGTTGAATGGAGTACAGAAGCTAAGGAAGAATTTGTAGAAATTAAAAGGGCTATTGTTGAAACTCTAGTTTTGGTGAGTCTTGATTATGATAAGCCATTTTACATATATTCATTTGCTTCTGATCACTCTTGTGCTATCATGTTGACTCAAAAGTTTGATCAAGGGAATGAACACCCCATAGAATTTATGAGTACACCATTGAAAGATACAGAACTAAGATATCTGAGTGTGGAAAAACAAGCTTATGCCTTGGTCAGAGCTACGAAAAAAATTAGGAACTATATTCTTTGAAACAAGGTCTTTGCATAGTTCATGATCCTGCAATCAAGTTGTTGTTGATGCAAAATGAGTTGGGAGAACACAGAGCTAAGTGAGTAACTATGTTGTAGGAGTATTATATTGAGATTCAACCCATGAAGCTGGTAAGAGGTCAAGGACTTATGAGAACAATGGCAAAAATGGGCATTGATCTTGCAGCCCAACATTACAATCTTGAAGATGTTTCTCCAAGGGACTGGTATGATGATATCATTCACTATCTCTTGAATCAACGGTGTCCTGATCATCTCAACATTATATAGAGAATGGAATTATGCTTGAAGAGTTATAGTTTCATGCTAAAGGGAGTTGTCTTATACAAAAGGAACCATGAAGGTGTATATTTAAGATGTTTGGGGCAGTAGGAGGCCGAAAGGGTCATGATAGAATTTCATGATAGATATGGTACTGGCCATGGATCTGCACTATCCACTACAAATCAGATTCTGAGATCTGGTTATTATTGGCCCACATTGTTCAAGGACACACACAATCATGTTAGAACTTGTCATGTGTGCGAGACTGTAGCAACCAAAGAGAAGCATGCAGCTCTTCCACTTCAACCAATCTTTGAGGTAAAACCTTTCGCACAGTGGGGAATGGACTTCATAGGTCCGATCAATCCACCCTCCTCTGCAGGTCACAAGTATATTCTTACTATTACTGATTATTTCATGAGATGGACTGAGGCTCTTGCATGCAAGTAATGTACCTATGAAGTGGTAATCAATTTCATTGAATTAGGTATTATTAATTGCTTTGGATATCCTATGTCTTTGGTTTGTTATAATGGTCCTTCATTTGCATCATTGAAATTATCTAACTAGGCCTTTGATCATGGAATTATAATTAAATTTTCATCCAGTTATTACCCTTAGGGTAATGGTTTGGTTGAGTCCTCCAATAAGAATCTCCTGACTATTATTCACAAGTTTTTAGAAAGAAATCCTAAGGACTGGCAAACCCAGCTTCAGTTTTCTCTTTGGGAAAATCACACAAGACACAAGACTTCCATAGGAACATCCCCTTACCATCTAGTTTATGGGATAGAACTTGTGTTTCCCATTCAGCTAAACATCCCCGCCCTACAATTCATTAATGAATATTATGATGAAGGGTATAAACAAGAAGCCAGACTTGTTGAGTTGTTACACCTTGAAGAGAAAAGATATGAAGCCCTTGAAAACTTTTCCAAACATCAGGGTGTACTCAAAAGATGGTTTTATAGGAGAGCCAAGATAAAAGCCTTTAGAGTATCTGACTTGGTTCTCTACTAGGATAAAGCCCATTATTGTAAGGGGGAGCATGGTAAATTTGACAAACTTTGGCATGGCCCTTATTAGATTTCAGAGATGTTGGGAGATAATGCTTTTTGCTTGAAAACCCTCACTAGGGACGATATCCCACTGCTTGTTAATGGGCAGTACTTAAAGCATTATTTCCAATCTTGAGTTGTGTACATCTCCTTTCTTGTACATAGTTAGAATAGGTTTCCTTTCTGTTTGCTTTGCTTTGTTGTGGTTAGAGTAGGTTTCCCTTTTTGCTTTGTTTTGTTTGTTCACTTTTCTTTGTTAGTTTAGGTTTTCTTTCGGTTTGGTTTGTTTTTTTTCTCTGCTCTTTCTTTTGGGGTTTTCTTTTTTTCTTCTAGATGTGTTGCACCTGCATGGAAATCATATTATTATTCGGGACTGTCCTGAATATTTCTTTTACAAACTTTAATCTTTTTTCCAGATTCAGTTGGTGAAAGTCCTCTATTTGGTGTCATATGTATTAAGTGTTTTGAGTGGATAAGCTAGGGATTAAGTTAAATCTGGAATGTATTTGGGTCTTACATTTTACATAGATCTTTTAAATTCCAAGGATACAAGGGGTTTTTATGAAGTCTGCTTAGGTGAAAAATCTTATATTCTGCTTCAGTGCCATTGTGGTTCTCAGCACTGAGTGTGAACTTCATTGTTCATAGGTTGAAATAAAAAGTGAAAACAAAAGAGATACCAAAAAATGAAAAAAAAAAATATTTTGAAAATCAAAAGGATGAACTTGCCGGTATTGGCATTGTGTGATGGTTTATAGGTGGCATTGTTGTTCTTTCCACCAAGGTTCAAACCCCATTGGGGTGGTATTATTGAATGGTTGTATTCCGGTTCATAGCTCCAGTCAAAAGCATTTACCCCTTGAATAAAAAAAAAATCAAAAGGATGAACTCAACTTATTAGGGGTATACAAGTATCTCTACCGAGGATATGGATGCCTGGCTAGTAGTAGATCTATGCTTGGGGGAATCACAATGATAACCTCATTGGGGCTATGGATGCTTGACTGGCAGCAAGGCTCTATCCAGGTTGCTTTTGGAGTTAGAATCTTTATGTAGCCTGGTTAGACCAAATTTGATCCTCATTGCAACCAAGGAAAATGAGATTGAATCCATATGCACACATTTTGACCCTATTACAAGAATGGTTTGCTTATCTCTGCATTTTGAAACTTTTCCAAATTGATGACCTAATGCAGGGACTGAAACCAGATATTCTGGGTTCTTGATTCTAGTTTGTCATTGAAATGCTCCAGATCATTTTCCCAGAAAGAGTCATCATTTGCTATGCAGTAATTCGAACACACGCCCCGCTGAAAGTAGAGAACCTCTTTTGCTTTTGTTCCTAGTGTTTTGGCCCTTTGATCTTAGGAATTTTTTTGCTTAGGAATGTGCTTGGATATTTATCTTTCTTGCATTGATGATCCCTCTATTGTATATATTGAAAATCTTAAGTTTTAGACAATTTTCGGGTTTTCCTTCAACTTCGGGATTTTCCTCCACTAGAGGAATTCCTTGATTTCCTTGAAAACCCACTGGTAGCTACTTTTACACTGTGATTCAAAGATTTTGGTCCTTTGTGGAGTTTCATGGTGACTAGATTTCTCCAAAATTTTGTCATCCTATCGGATTCCCAAGTTTTGGTCAGGGTTGTCTTGTTGACTACATTAATGCTCGTTTGTACAATTTTTGCGGTAGGTATTTAATCGATTTTGGGGAGTTTTGTGCCATTAAGTCTTTATCATTTTCTTTCTATTGATTTGAGTTTCTTAATTTTGAGAGCTTGGATGGATTTGGCATGTTCAATTTGTGAATTCTTGGATTTGGTGGTGATTTTCTTGGGCATCATTTGTTGTCTGCTAGGGCGCTAAAGATTGTTACCTTTCATTGTTGTAATCGAGTCTCACTTCATCAATGGTATGTACTCATTCCCCTTGATTTTGACTGTTGAATGTAAATGATTCTTTGGCATCTTGAGTGTCCTTGGAGTTTGAATTTCTGCATGTTTGGGCATTGAACATATTGAAGTTAGGGTTGCTCAGTTTTGTTAAATTAATGATCTCAAGTGAGTTTGTGAGCTTGTCTTTCAGTTTCATAATGAGGTAGCTCACTTGTGTAGGCCATAAGGAACTTTTTGAGAACCTAGCAATTGAGTAAGTTGAGCCCAAGCTTGTCCTATGTATTCATGGTGAAATTTTAGGGTTTCAAGCTTAGGGCATCACCAATCCCTATCGATTGTCTTCAAGATAAGTCTCAAATTTAAAGATGATCTATAGGAGGTTCAAATCGAGCTAGTTTCAGGCCCAAGGTCCTCAAATTTGTGATCGTTTGATCAATTTGAGTAAAATTTGTGAGAAAACATTGACATTCGGTATTTCAAAGTCTTCGCAGAATTCCTTAACTCCTAGAATTCCTCAGTTTTCCTTTTCTCCTCATTTTCCCGAAATGTACAATAATCTAGAGTTTTTCCTGCTTCACAGATTTTCGTTCCCTCAGGATTTTCCTAAAATTTCCTTCGTCCCTTCATTTTCCCAAAATTCATAGACTGTTGTTATTTTTGTAGATTTCCGTTCTGGGTGGAATTCCTCAAAAATTTACTGAAAATGAAGAACCATGAGATATCATGGTTTATTAGTTGGTAACTACACATTATATGATCAATTTGAGTTATTTAAAGATGTGTAATGTTGCTTCTTAGTTAATGATAGTCGATTAAATGATTATTGGAAGCTTGTTGTGTTTATTTCACTAAAATTTGTCTGGTTGGGAATTTTTTGAAGTTCCTCTGTGGCCTAGATTCCGTGGGAGGACTAAAAACCTGAACTTTGATATGATCAATTCTTATGAGGTTTTAGAGAGTTTTTCTTATCATGGGACTTATATTGAGATTGAATATTCCATTTGTGATTAATTAACTTAGGTTTCATGCGATCTTTATTATGGTTTCTTTGTTGGATGCGGGCTGAATCAAGTAAGGCAGTGACAAGTGGAACCAAGGGTAGAGTAATGGATCTAGGTGTAGAGGGGTCTTTTGTTTCCAAGGCAGAAAGAATCAAAATGGATATAAAGAGCAGAATCCCTGAGAGCAAGCTAGCTTCCATTTGGTCAGAGGTAACTTATACAAACATTATATAGTGGGATTATGAAGAGTTTAAAACAAGGATGGCAACATAGGACCTTCCTTTGCTAGCTAGAAGAATATTGGAATCAGGGTTGGCACATGTAGCTGGATTCCCTACTATAGTGGAATGTTATGAGTTGTGCTCAAGTGTGCTAGACACTATCATAGGGGTTCCCAAAGGATAGTTGGTCCCCAAGGGAGATTTGTCTCAAAACATCTTAGCTTCGAGCAGTTGAGAAAATGGTGGTGGGATGTGTATTCTCCAGTCAAGGAAGATCCAGTCACTAAACATCATTTGGATGATGCAGCTACTTACATTGTAGTGATTGATAAATATCAAACCAGTAAGGTAGATTGGTATAAAATGGTAAAATGGTCAAGAGATGATATCAAGTCCATTGAGAGGAGAGTTAAGATTTTACATATGCCTCCTGTGGCTGACTTGGATAAGGTATTTTTGATGGTACAGGATAAGGTGGAGTGCGCTAAGGATAAAGGGGGAAGTAGTTAATGCAATGCTACATCAGAATTTGTGCTTCCCCATTATTTATCTTCTTCCCTTTGCTTGCATTGGACCGAGCTTTTTTGGAGATCCCAGGCCGACCTGGATGGAGTACATGCATTTAATGAATATTTTACTTTATTTTGGATTCCTCTCAGCTGACTTGTTTTGTGGCCATTTATTATTGTAAACATTAATTGGGCCAACATATCTTGGGGGGTTTCTATAAGTATGGAATTTTGCCTCATTTGTAAGGGATAGATAATTTTGATATTGGAGCTAACTAAGTAGTATAGCAAGAGTTAGATACTTTAGGATTTAGTCTTATTTTCAAGCAAGCAAGTGCTATAACAGAATACTGGAATTTTTGCTACTTTGGGTAATTTAATGGAAGTGAAGACATTGTGATTTGGTGCTTTTCTTGTGTTGAGTTTTATCTCGCATGGTTTCTGTTATTCTATCTTTGGAAGTTGCTTAATTTTATTTGATAGATGTGTTAGGTTTAATGTTATAATAATTGATAGTGTTTATGATTTGATACTTGAGGTGTTGTAGCAATCTCTACTCCATAGTTTTCGCAGCTAGCCGATTGTTAGTTGCTTTGTAAAGTTAGTCTGGACTTTCATATTTACTGTGCTTAGTTCAATTGTGTATGTTTTTTCATTTCAATTGCAATAGGGTTTTCTTGAATGAATGTTCATGATCTAAAAATCTTTAATCCCTTATAAGATTGCACTATTTATGTAAGATTGCAGATTTATCTCAGTCAAGTAGGAATTTGTTTCTGAGGGATTGGTCCATTTCAAGTGTTTCATCTTTTGCATTGTTAATCTTAGGTTTAGTCTTAAATTTAAGAATCTCTCTAAAACCTTATCTCTTTTTATTTCTTTCTTTATCATTTGGGTTAGATTTAGGATTGGAAGTATCACCATATTGCTAGATCTGATAAATCTAAGGATTCAGTATTTTCTTGTAGTAAGGTCCCTTTGTGATTACCAACATTTTCACATTTATCACTAAGTTGTTTATGCATTGTCAAGACCTAACATTAGAGACCTTGGCGTTATCTCTTAAGGCTTGCTAATAGAGATTTACCTTTCAAGAGAGATAGGATACTTGTATCTAGTTTGAGTTGTTGTGCAGAAAACACCATCAATAATGTATACCACAACAAAATGATTTACATGGGGAAAACCCTTTCAAGAAAAAAACCCAACACTCCAAAAGCTACCCAATATATTATTTAGAAATCAAAAGATTACAATATACTTGCAAATCAAGCTTCTCATAGGAGTATCAGTGTTAATGGAAAAACCTTGACATGCCAGTGGAAAAAAACCTTGATGTGTTAGCAAGGAAAAAACCTTGACGTGTTAGTGGAAAAAGAAACCTTGACATGTCAGTGGGAAAAAACCTTGCTGTGTTAGCAAAAAAAATTCGGGGTGTTGCCCCAAACCCCACATCTTGTTATCAGTGTATAGTATTTGCATGATTAGTCACCACATACCAACATACATCCTATCAATAAATCATATATAATTGCAAGGTTGACACACATTTTTCCAAAAATCTCCAACTTGTTGAACACCTTGCAAGGACAAAAAAAAGGGTATCATCATCATCTCTAATTTTTAGGTCCCGAAAGACCCATAGTCTTTGAACACCATCTAAACTTCTTTGTGCTCATAGGCTTAGTTAATGAAACAACAACGTTCATTAAAGTATTTATCTTAACTAGCTTCGCCCTACCATCTTTGACCACATTTCTAATAAAATGATATTGTACATCGATGTTCTTGATCCTGGCATGAAACATTCGGTTCTGGCTAGACATATCGCACTCTAACTATCACAATAAATTTTCACTGCACATTGTTTTATTCCAATATTTGAGCACAATCTCTTAAGCCAAATGGCTTCTTTACAAGCATGAGTAGCTAACATATACTTTGTTTCAGTAGTGGACAACACAACCATAGCCTATCACTTACTCATCCAACTAATTGCACCACCAAATTAAGTAAACACATAAGCACTGGTGGATCTTTTGTTATCAACATCACATTCCCAATCTGAATCCACATAACCATTAATATAAAGGGAAATCTCATCTTCAATCATATTACTATGATAACATAAGGAATAATTTGAGGTACCACACAAATATTTGAAGACTCTTTTAACCGGGTCCAAATGAACTCTACCAAGATTAGACATATATTTGGAAATAACTCCCATTGCTTGGGCAATGTCTAGTCTAGTACAAACCATAGCATACATCAAACTTCCAACTACACTCTGGTAAGGCACTCTTCTCATGTATTCCATCTTTGATAGAGATGTTGGAAAATATGATAACTTTATTCCAACTGAAACATGAACACACAATGGTCTACTTTGTTCCAATTGAGTTGACATACTTGCTTTGGCCAAGCCATAGATTTTTGTTCACCCTCTCTTTCAATTTGCATCCCAAGAATGTGTTTATCTGCATCAAAATCTTTCATTTCAAATTTAGCAGCAAGTTGAGATTTTAGTTCTAAAATCATACCTTTCCCTCTATCAATAAATAACATATCATTAACATATAATGCAATAAACAAGAAATGATTACCATCAGTTTCATAATAAATACAATTATCTAATCTAGAACGCTTAAATCCAAAACTCAACACATATGTATCAAAATTCAGGTACCACATCCTAGGACTCTATTTTAGGCCATATAAAAAATTCTTCAATTTTCATACCAACTTACTTTTACCTTTTACCATGTAGTGCAAAAATCTAAAGGATATCTTTTTTGCAATAGGAGAAAATATGTCACCATAATCAACACCCTCAACTTGAGAATAACCCTTCACAACCAACCTTGCTTTGTACTTCTCAATACCTCCATCTGAACCAATCTTTTCCTAGAACACCCATTTACAACCAATAGGTTTTCATCCTTCAATAAATGGTACAAGATCCCATGTATTTTTTTTTTCAAAGATGTAATTTCTTCATCCATGGAAATCTTCCAAGATACTTCATCATTCATACTTAGTGCCTCTTCTATAGATCTAGGTTCATCCATGTTAGTATTCAAAGAAAAAATACATCTCCAATCATCAAGTGAATACCTTTTAGGTGGTTGTCTATGCCTTGTAGACCTACAAAAAAGATGAGTTGGAGGTTCTTCCTCCTCTTCTAAAGACTCAAAGCTAGATGATCTCTCCTCAACTTCTTGTCTATCCTTGGGCATCAATTCAACTTTCTTAGGTGTAGAAGGAAATTGAATCACATCTTCTTGTTTACTTTGTTTAGGGTACAATGTAATAGAAGAAGGCTTAGTTTCTCTAAAAATAACACTTCTACTATGTATTACCTTATGTACAATAGGATCCCAGATCTTGTATCCTTTCACACCATAACTATATCCAATGAAGATATATTTCACAACCTTTTTCTCCAACTTTGTTCACTTCTCCTTTGGCACATGTGCATATGCCTCACAACCAAAAACTCTAAGATGTCTTAGTGAAATCTTGCAACCTAACCATGCCGCTATATGCATCTTATCAACAAGATCTGATGTAGGAGACTTGTTAATCAGGTACTAGGCAATGGAAACAACTTTAGCCCAAAACCTTTTTCTAGGCCAACAACACTCAACATACTCCTAGCCTTCTCCATCAATTTTCTTTTTATTCTTTCTGAAACTCTATTCTATTGTGGAGATTACGGAGTTGTCTTCTACCTATTGATATCAAAATCTTTGCAAAATCTATCAAAATCATTATAGTGAAACTCACTACCATTATCAGTCCTCAAACATTTTATTTTCTTTCCATTCTACAAATCAACCATTTCTTTAAATTCTTTCAATCAACTAAAAACTTCATATTTACTCTTTACAAAATGTACCTATGTCCTTCTACTATAATCATCAATAAATGAAACATAATATGTCGATTTACCAATTGAAGGAACATCTACAGGACCAAACACATCAAAGTGAATTATATCTAATACACCACAAGATTTATGAGAACTCGAGTAAAATTGAATGTGGTTATGTTTTCCATAAATGCAATCCTCACAAAAATCAAATTCAAGATTACAATCAAACAAACCTACAACAAGGTTTCTATTTTTCAAGGTCCATAGATCCTTTTCTCCAATGTGGCCAAGTCTCTTGTGCCATAACATATTTTTCTCTATAGGTAACTTCGTCTTAGAAGAAAGAGCACCCTTGAGTACCAAAAAGCCATAACCATTTGTTGAAGGTGAAACCCGCAATTCTTCTATAGACTTTCATTTCACAGAAGTACTATTGCACTCAACAGTGCATGCATCAAGCTTATACAAAGTCCCATATCAAACACCTCTAGCAATTACCATAGCACCTCTAACCATCTTGCATCTTGCATCAGAAAATAATACTTGCACACCCGCATCTATTAGTTTGCTCATAGATAACAAATTTCATGCTAATCCAGGGATATGCAACACACCATTAATCCTTTCTATTCTACCATTAGGAAACCTGATTTTAACTTTACCACGGGCAATAATATCTAAATCAGAATCATCACCCAAGTACACCTTACCTTCATCAAATTATTCATATTCACAAAACCAATCTCTATTAAAGGTCATATGAAAAGATGCACCCAAGTCAATTAACCATGTATCATTACCTGTATGAGCTACCAAAGCTACAATGAATGCATCACGATATTTCTTCTCAGACTTAGAATCATAATCAAATTTCTTATTTTTCTTTTCCTTTTTCTTTTCTTCTTTGAATTCCTTATGAACATGTCTAGGATTACCATAGTTTTAGCAAATAAATTTGAACTTTCCAAGAGATTTAGATCTCCCCTTGGGCTTGGATTTTTCATACTTCTCACTCTTCTTGTCTTTTTCCTTAGGTCTTCCATGAAAATTTAGGGCCTCCTTGGAAGTGATGGTTACCTTCCTCCTCATCTCTTTAGAAAGAAAAGAACCTACCACATCTTCAATCTTCAATATAATATAAGTACTACCAATAGCCATAACAAGAGAATCCCACGAATTAGGAAAAAAATAATGCAAGATCTGGCATTTCTCTTCCTCATCCATTTTGACACCAATTGATGCCAAATAAGGCACCAACATATTGAATGCTTTTAGATGGTCTGTTATTCATCCACCCTCTTCCATTCTCAAGGAATATAATTTCTTCCTCAAGAAATTCTTGTTCACTAAATATTTGGTCAAATACATCTCACCAAGGTTCTTCCATAGTTTTTGTGCAAAGGTCTCTTCATGGACATTAATTAAAACAGAGTTTTCCAAACACAATTTGATTAGACCTTTGGATTTATGCTCCATAACATCATATTGAGCAACTTGAGTAGGATTTGCAAACCTTGAAACATTCTCATCAACAACATCCCCTAGATCTTGATCTGTCAACAAATCCTCCATCTTTAGCTTCCACATATCAAAATTATTTCTCAAAAAATTATCCACCTCTATTCTCCCTGATGAATTTTCCATCTGACAATTCCTACAACAAGATCACAAAGTGTCTTTTGCACAAGCTCCCACTCAAATCTAGATTAGTTCAAAATACCCAACAACCCACAACTAAAACCAATGGTGATCAAGCTCTGATACCACTTGTAACGAAGCTAAGGTAGCGGAACAACTTCCTACACCAACCTTGAGAGGAGAATAATGCAAAAAATTTACAGATATTTAACAGTTACAAAAACTTAAACAAAAATAAGCAAAAATATCATGCATACCACAACATAATGATTTACATGGGGAAAACACTATCAGGAAAAAAACCCCACTCCAAAAGCCACCAAATATATTATTCAAAAATCAAAAGATTACAATATACTTGTAGAGCAAGCTTCTCACAAGAGACAACCTAACCACTATCAGACTCTCACAATACACCAATGTATACATACTATTGGTTCTTTTTTACAATGTAACCAGGTTTGTCTTCTAATCTACCTATGGAATTGCCAATTCCAATCGAAGGTAGCTCGAAGGACCTAGACCAACTGATGAGGACTTTAAAAGCCTCCTACACTTCGGGCTCTACAAGACCCAAGAGGGTGATCCCTCAATGTGTTCACAACCTCCACACCATTATTATAAACAATATTAACAATAGTAGATGATCTCACTTAATAGCTCAACACGATAAGATAATATCAACTAGAATTGGTTGTTCATAGACAATATCCACTATCTAGAGCGTGAGATAACTAAACGCAATCCATTGTATAAGATAGTCATTGATTTGCAATTTGTAGCAAGCTCTAGGCAAAGAGAAACAAATATTGAACTACACTAATAATTACAACTTAGATCAGTGCCATATATCTATTGCAGGAGTCAAATTCATAAGCATCTAGAGGTTTATATCATATTTAATACATCACATATAAGATCCCTGACAATATTGCATTACAATTTCATCAGTATGCATTCTAACCCAGGACTACTTATCAAATCCTTATATAGAACATATCCGCCTATAATCCCATTCAAGAATTTTAATTAATTCCTTGAATTAAAGCTAAAATAGAATCATACACACCACAATAGTGAGATGGATAAAACAACCCTTAGTTATTTCATTCAAAGTTCAGATATGCATGTACAATGGAGAGACATGAGCTTGAATTTTTCATTTCAACTCAAATGCTAGTACTGTTATACAACATTAAATCCCCATTAACTCAAAACATGTTATAGAATGACTCAAAACCTAAATTGCATTTCTCTAAAACCATCGGACTTTACAATTCTCTCTGCAACTTCACCTAGACTCGACAAAAATTATCTAACTTGCTAACCCATACTTCTGGCGTTGAAATCCTTCTTATAGAGAATGAAGGAGAAAACAAGCATTAGGCTAGAAATTACACATGTCACTAGCCAATTGGAGCACCTAGTGATATTCCAAAAATTGTTACAATAGCCACCACCTTGGAGAATATTCTTGTTCATCATATCAGCTGAGGAAAGTTGACGCAACAATAAAAACCATAAGAAACCCGTGCCAAGAATGCTATCAACAAAAAACTAGAACCGTTGCAACCACAACATCATATTTGCCACTTGTTAGTAGTCCACTCTTTTTACTCTTCCTTAGTCAAATATTTAGTTACCCATTTATGGTACTCTTCATCAGTCGTCCAGTCAAAATTAATCACCTCATCCACCTTAGTATTATAAGGTGTGTATTTTACCGCTACCTGATTCACATCCCTTTCAAAAGATTCCAAAAATGAGCTAGTACTAATGATTTTATCCATATAGCTCACCAACAAATCATAATCCGAGTCATCACAAAATGAATTGATTTGATCATTGATGGCCTCACTTGCTTGATCTTGGCATTATTGGAGTGACCTGATTTTCCCCTGCTCATCAATTATATCAGGTGACAATGTGTTACCCCAATCATTGAAATTCTTCACCAACTCCCTGATCTTCCTACTCAAATCATCTGGTAGGGTTTGAAAACCTTGCAATGATTTTACTAGCACATGAGTAGGCCTTAATGATTGGGGCCTATTATTTATATCAAACCTTGAGGCCTTATACATGATATCCAATCCACTGGCCCTAGGGATCCAATTTTTAATTATTGGTATCACTACCTCCTGATCCCTATCAATATTCTTTATTGCTGCTAACAGCAAAGAATATAAAGAATGTATAGATAGCAATTTACTATCAACCTTTTCATTTAAATGCCTCAAAACAGTAGTAACAGTCTCCTTTTGCTTTAAGAGAGATCCCTCCTCACTTACCTTTAATGATGCCTACAATTCATCAATTTTTTGCAAGAGCTGCTTCTTTGTAGGATTGACAGAGCACTTTGTTTCTTCTTCAATTTCCTCTAAAGAAGGGGTGAGGGTAGGATTCTGACTGGGAGATCCTAGTGTGGAAACAATTGGGGAAGCAAGAGGCATTGACCCTGTTGTGGAAGGTAATGTACTGGTTCCTGGAGCACTTGATGTCTCCCTAATCTGCTTATACCTAAACCTTTCCACCTCAGTTTGCAACTCAATATTCTTCTGATGTATCTTGTATTCCTCAATCAAGAGGTTATATTTCTCCATTAGGCTCTTCTTTTTAGCATCCTCCCTTTTAGTAGTCTTTTGGGCCAATTTGGCCACATTCATAGTCAAATTAGTGGCCTCGGTGGTTGAGGTCTCTGAAGCTCTCTTTATTATTAATCCTCCTCTGAAATTTGGATTAATATCAGAAACATCTAGTTTTCTCCCTTGTGGGGCCAATTCCTAGATTTCCAAAGTTTCACATTCTTCACTAAAGGCAAAATTTTGCAATGTTGTGTTGACTTCTTCTTCAAAGTCTTGAAAGGGATTCTTGAACTTCATAATAGCATTAAAGGCTACTGCATCTGCAATGTCCCATTTAGGTAGAATCAATACACCAGCTTGACTCACCAGTTTTCTTCCTTCTTCAGGAGTGATCTTCTTGAATTCCTCCATTAATTCATCTTTTACCTCCTCATCATTCTCCTGGTCTGACCTGTCAGGCCTTAGTTCTCTTCTCTACCTACATTTATCTTGATACTCTTCAAACTTCATCCCCCATACCAATTGAAAGAATACAAGAGTTTTTACAAATGTATTATCATCTAGAAACTCCTTACATGCTTCCATTCTTGCATCTTGTACACTTTTACCTTTCATATCTAAATCAGATAAAACCAATTCAGCTGGCCTAGGAGGGGAAGGCATACCAACTTGCATGTCTTGATCAGTAACAATAATCTCATCCATCAGATCCTCCTGCGGTTGATCAATTCTTTGCCTCTTAGCGCTTGGCTCGAATGGTGGTGATGAGGGATTGTCTTCTGGTGATGATTCTAAATCAATAATTTTGATTTCCCTAGGCACTGTGAATTTTGAACCTGGTTGTGGAGGCACCTTCATAATTTTCTTTCCTTTTTAGTTCACTTCTTCTTCATCACTACTGCTATCCTTTTTCCTCATGTAAATGGGCCACCTTTCTATAGGCTAATATGCTAGCCTTGTTTCAATTGGTCTGGCACCTTGTTCTTGTACACCCAAACTCAATTCTAAATTTACCTTTTTCATTCTCAAAGTGCCCATAATCTCTTTGAAGTTCTCCATCAGAAAATCAATTTTCTTATGGTGGGGACTGAACTCCAACAATGGATCATACTTGGGATCTATTTTGTGCACTACACCTAGTAGCTTACTATAAGCTATCCATTTCTCTTTGTTGAACTCTTGTCTATTCAAATCAAATTCATTTCTAATCAAGTCCTGAGGAAAGTTGAAATCATACACAAATTTTCCAACCTTTATTCTTTGTCTGAAAAGGGAAAAGAAACCCTCAGGATCATGTTTCCACTTTGGACCACATCTCAAATGGTAATCATCAAAGAATTTATCAAAATGCATCTAGCCTCCCTTTGAAAATGCAAAATCAGACACCATTGTATAATCAAGGGAAAATGTTCCCTTATCCCTTCTAGTGAGGTTATCCTCATGAATACAACCTATCTTCCACATAACTTCTACAAACCCCACTCTTGGTGGTACATTGTACGACAGCATATGAGGGGTTCCCTGAAAACCATATACTCTCAAAATAGTGCTAACTGGGTATGGGATAATGTCACCCTAATTATAGTAAACCTTCAATTCTGGCTTCCTCCTCTTTGGCTTGAGGAAATCATGTAATTCCTCGAGGATCCTAGGTACATTCACCATCAATCTAGCCCTTAATCTGGAAGCAAAACAATTATCAAATTGCACATAAATATTGCTTTCCTTATTGCACGTTAAATCTGCAGCCCATATATGTATCGAAAATATTTCTCCATCAATTGATTGCCTTAATTTCATCTTCTCAGAGAAGAAGCTAGTATTCTTGAACAAGAACATATGCATCAGCATAGAATACCAAAAGAATTGAATTTCAGTATCATTTTTCTATAGCTTTGACAACCCTTCATGTATCCTCTTAGCCAAGAAAGAAGTGAAGTCATAGGTCACAGAGAAGTTAGGGTGTTGTATTTGCACCCCCATGAATATGTATGCAATAGGAATTACCGCACCAGGATTGAAACCCAAAATCTGACACAATGAATAGAAAGTGGCCAAGAAATGGTTTGAAAAATAATTTAATTTGAAAGGTTCTTGGTCACTGGGGATGATATGAAATTTTGAACCTCCTGCCCTAGCTAGATGAGGTGGAAGCAACCTTGCTCTGAAAAGAGATTTCAAATTTGCATAAGTTCCTGCTTCATTTCCTCAAGATTGATAGGAACCAAGTCTTCACCCGGTTCACTCAAGTCAAAAATCTGTTGGACCTCTTCTCTGTTAATGCTCAACAGAACCTTTCCATCATTATCCCTAATTATCCATGTGACAGGGTCATATCTTGCAGCAACTGCCCTAAGCAAGTCTACATCAAGGAATACATTTGGTACCACCAGTTTCCCCATATCATACATCCATCCATTTGAAAAAGGGTGAGGCAAATTCTTCTGTCTGTACCACAATCTGAATATTTCCAAATTTATGAGGGGAACCCTAGCATCAACGATGTTGGAACAATTATATACTAACCCTTCCCCTAGGATTTTCCCTCACATAAGGACCAATCCCTTCCTCCTATCATTCATTGACAAGTGTAATTGATCCAGGAAATCATCATACAGGTTTCTTCTTAGATAATCAACTTGGCCAGAATGTTGCTTCGGTGGTGCCATCTTGGACAAACTAGGGCTTCTTTTATAATGTTACACTTCAAGTAGCTGGGACTAACCAGAGATAGGAAATTACAAAACAAAATACTACAATTTCTCACAATCTATAATTAAACTATAGCCCTAACACGTTTATCAAGAAACTCACTAACAAACACAGCTAACCCTTTCCCAAATTCAAGTGCAGAATGACTGGGAGGCATAGAAAATAAACTCATGGTTTTGTTCGTAGAAATCTGAAATTTTGGCTGTAGAAACTCACAATTCCACCTTTGGCTCTAAAACTACTCCGCAAAATAGTTAAATGCTTTGTGATAAAAATAGAGCAGGAAAATTGATTTTATGTCGATCAAATCATGCTAGCAAGTGTCTCATCTACCATTAAAGCTCAATTGTGCACTACACGAATGGCTCCAACCATATTTGATGCAAATTTAAATTGAAGCCGTCAATTCTTTAGCTTGATCAAATCATTGACAGCCACCTTCAAAACAAGCCAACATAATTGCCAACATGGAAAATAGGGGCCCACCATACCATACGTTGTGAAGGAATTTCACGTGGCAATCACCCGTGATATTGCAATCCTACAACTTCTGATCGCGCGATGGCGGGCAACCATTGATCTTGAACATCGGTGATCTCGTTGCTTCAACACAATCATCAGCCTTATCGTTAACCCTTGAGCAATTTTTCCATCAAGATCATAACATTCATCAAACATACTAACATACATCAATAAAACATACATCAAACATACTAATCTTGTTACGAATCATGTCAGTCACCACATACTAACATACATCATGTCAATAAATCATATATAATTACAAGGTTGAGACACATTTTCCAAAAAATCTCACTTGTCAAACACCTTGCAAGGACAATGGAAGGGTATCATCATCATCTTTAATTGCTAGGGGAAAAAGACCCATAGTCTTTGAACACCATCTAAACTTCTCTGTGCTCACAAGCTTAGTTAAAGAATAAATGACATTCATCAAATTATCTACCTTAACCATCTTCACCCTGCCATTTTTAACCATATCTCTAACAAAATGATATTGTATATCAATGTGCTTGGTCTTGGCATAAAATGTTGGGTTCGTAGCTAGACATATCTCACTTTGAATGTCACAATAAATTATCACTGCCCCTTCTTTAATTCCAATATCTAAACACATTCTATTAAGCCAAATGGCTTCTTTACAAGCATGACTAGCTATCATATATCTACTTCAGTAGTGGACAAAGCAACCATAGACTATTGCTTACTCATCCAACTAATTGCACCACCAAATAAAGTAAAGAAATAAGCACTAGTGGATCTTTTATTGTCAACACCACCTACTAATTCTAAATCCACATAACCATGAATATCAAGGGAAATCTGATCTTCAGTCATATTACTATGACAACATAAGGAATAATCTAAGGTACCATGCAAATATTTGAAGACTATTTTAACTACATCCCAATAAACTCTACCAGGATTAGACATATTCTAGAAATAACTCCCACTGCTTGGGAATTGTCTAGTCTAGTACACACCATAACATACATCAAACTTCCAACTATGCTCTAGTAAGGCACTTTGCTCATGTCATCCATCTCTGATGGATATGTTGGACAATATAAAAATAGATAACTTTGTTCCAACTGAAACATGAACACACAATGGTCTACAATCCTGCATATCAAACATCTGTAAAATTGAGTTGACATACTTGCTTTGGCCAAGCCATAGCTTTCTATTCACTCCATCTCTTTTAATTTCCATCCAAATAATGTGTTTAGTTGCACCAAGATCTTTCATTTCAAATTTAGCAGCAAGTTGATATTTTAATTTCGAAATCATACCTTTCCCTCTACCAATAAATAACATATCATCAACATATAATACAATAAATAGGAAATGATCACCATCAATTTTATAATAAATATAATAATCTGATTTAGAATGCTCAAATCCCAAACTCATATGTATCAAATTTTTGGTACCACATCCTAGGACTCTGTTTTAGGCCATACAAAAATTTCTTCAATTTGCAAACCAACTTACTTTTACCTTTCACCACATAGTGCTCTAGTTGTGTCATATAAATATCCTCCTCCAAATCACCATGAAGGAAAGTAGTTTTCAAATCCATTTCCTCAACCTCTAAATCATAAGAAGTAGCAATAGAAAGCAAAAATCTAATGGATACCATTTTTGCAATAAGAGAAAATATCTCACCATAATCAACACCCTCAACTTGAGAGTAACCCTTTGCAACCAACCTTGCTTTGTAATTCTCAATACCTCCACTTGAACCAATATTTTTATTGAATTCCCATTTACAACCAACAATTTTTCATCCTTCAGGAAATGGTACATGATCCCATTTATCATTCTTTTTCAAAGATGTCATTTCTTCATCCATAGCAATCTTCTAGGATTCTACATCATTCATACCTAGTTCCTTTTCTATAGATCTAGGTTCATCCATGTTAGTATTCAAAGAAAAAATTGATCTGTAAACTCCTTATTATGAATCACTTAACAACTATTATATTCACCAGGATACAGATTTAATTTTAAGATCGAAACTAACGATGCTTGTGAATTGAGAAAATAAACACATGAAATGCATGAAAGTAAAGAAGCTGAAAAAATCATACACCAAGAAAAGAGAGACAAAGAGATTTGATAACGAAGTTCACCAGATTCTAGTTGTGTCTCTAGATCTGCAAATATGCACGATTAATGCCACTATTATGACGCAACTTCTTTTACACCATGATGGTCTTTCACTGAGTTACAATTTTCTTAAAGGAATATTTTCGTACTTCAAAATCTTCCCACTTCCACACTGCAATGACAAGATCTATCAGGCAACATGTTCATGCCTAACTCCTTTGTCACCTTTACAATGCTATCAAGCAATGAAACTACAACTTTCTCTCTCTCTCAATAAGAGTACATGAATACAATACATGAGGCATCAAGCCTTTACAAACGACTTAAAAGTAGTAAAAATTCTCTCAAAGAAAACAATGATTTTTTATCTCTTCCTATTCTTCTAAGAGACTACTCATAATTCTCTCAAAAGACTCACTAAGTTTTTATCTCTCCATTTTCTCACAAGAGACCACTTAGCTCACAAAACTCTCCTTAACCTCTAAATGCCAAACTCACACTCCTAACCCCCTTTTAAATATTTCGTTCAACCCCTTTTGGCCTTTGATTAGGCTTCATAACAATTTAAGGGCTTAAAATAACCATAACAGGTTATTTTGTTAATAAATCAGGTTAGACTATGCTTTAAATATGACACAACCAATTAAAAGACAATAACTTCTCAAAAAAACAAAACAATTTAATTTTCTTAAGCCTTTAACACCTATTCATAGGCTCATTTGGTTTTTGAATTGTTAAGTTGTTTTTCTTTAAACTGGAGGGTTGTTTCTTTTTTTTTTATGAGTTAATCTTCTTTTATTTTTAGGAGATTTGGATCCCACCAAATTGGGTTGGGATCCCACAAAATCTGATCCACCAAATGGATTTTGTGGAATAAACTTCCACCACTTTATTTTTTTCAAAAATAAAGCATGGTGTACGTGAATTTTATGAGATTTTTGCCACATCACCTGTAATTTCCATTTCACCATCCAGTCAACTACCACGTCACATGCTGACATCATCATTTGACTAAAACTTTGACTAAACATAACTCGCACATATGAACTCCGTTTTACGTGAAACAAGCTATGCCGGGTTTGTCTTCGTGAGATTTATGCATTAATATTGGTTTCGGGAGATTTTGAGCCAGTTGAATTTTGAGGTCTTCGAGATCCACCTAGATCATTCCTCCCCACTGAGGAACTTTTGGACCTCCAAAAGTTTCTTAATCAAACATGACATGAGATAAACACCTTCTCACTTGTCTAGTATCTGTCTACCCTGATTGTGCACCTACTTCATAAAAAAACTATACAACAATTATGAAAATCACAAACACATTGCTACCCATTTGCATTTTCTCACATCCTTCTGCATTCATTACCCTAGCTACTATACATATACAAAACATTAGTAGCATTAAAAAATACAAGGATATTAATGAGAATGAGTGAACAATACTTCTAATCCTCTTAATAGGTTCCCATGACAAATGTTCATGTTGCGGTGTTGATGATCCCTGAAACACATGATAGTTAGGCTTACAAGCAGCTACTTCATTTTCATGCTTCAGATCACCTGCTTTTCCCACCTTTGCAGACATTAGAAAATATATTTTTCTCATATACATGAGCCTCATCATTTGCCTTGTGTTCACCAATGAAGAATCAACTGCAATCTTCTTATCCTTCTTTGGATGAAGCTTTGGATGAAGCTTCCAACAGTTAGCTTCTTGATGTCCACCTTTGTTGCAATAAGAGCAAGGAATTTTTAACATCCAACCCTTCTTTCCCTTCCCTTTCTTCCAAATTGGAGATGGGTCTTTATGCAGTGTCCCTTTCCTAGTTGAATCTATCTTCCTACCACATCATCATGGTCAACCCTCAACTTTGACTGACCATAACTTTCACATACAGACTCGGATTTGGTCTGTTCAAAATGTGTCAAAAAGCTCTTGACAAGATATTTGACATGGTGATGAAATATGGAGCATGTGGAACACTTAATTTTTTACGACAAGTATCCACCTGAATTAACAGACATAAGAGACAAATCTTTACTTGCATTAATCACCCTTTTCAACAAGAAAAGAGAGACAAAATCATACACCAAATAAACACATGAAATGCAAGAAAGTAAAGAAGCTGAAAAAATCATACACCAGGAAAAGAGAGACAAAGAGATTTGATAACGGAGTTCACCAGATTCTAGCTACATCTCTGGATCCACAAATATGTGCGATCGATGCCTTTATTATGATGCAACTTCTTTTACACCATGATGGTCTTTCATTGAGTTACAATTTTCTTAAAGGAATATTTTTACACTTCAAACTCTTCCCCCTTCTACATTGCAATGACAAGATCTATCGGGCAACATGTTTGTGCCTAACTACTTCATCACCTTTACAATGCTATCAAGCAACGAAACTACAACTCACTCTCTCTCAATAAGAGTACATGAATACAATACATGAGGCATAAAGCCTTTACAAATGATTTAAAAGTCATAAAAATTCTCTCAAAGAAAACAATGAGTTTTTATCTCTTCCTATTCTTCTAAGAGACTACTCATAATTCTCTCAAAAGACTCACTAAGTTTTTATCTCTCCATTTTCTCACAAGAGACCACTTAGCTCACAAAACTCTCCTTAACCTCTAAATGCCAAACTCACACTCCTAACCCCCTTTTAAATATTTCGTTCAACCCCTTTTGGCCTTTGATTAGGCTTCATAACAATTTAAGGGCTTAAAATAACCATAACAGGTTATTTTGTTAATAAATCAGGTTAGACTATGCTTTAAATATGACACAACCAATTAAAAGACAATAACTTCTCAAAAAAACAAAACAATTTAATTTTCTTAAGCCTTTAACACCTATTCACAGGCTCATTTGGTTTTTGAATTGTTAAGTTGTTTTTCTTTAAACTGGAGGGTTGTTTCTTTTTTTTTTATGAGTTAATCTTCTTTTATTTTTAGGAGATGTGGATCCCACCAAATTGGGTTGGGATCCCACAAAATCTGATCCACCAAATGGATTTTGTGGAATAAACTTCCACCACTTTATTTTTTTCAAAAATAAAGCATGGTGTACGTGAATTTTATGAGATTTTTGCCACATCACCTGTAATTTCCATTTCACCATCCAGTCAACTACCACGTCACATGCTGACATCATCATTTGACTAAAACTTTGACTAAACATAACTCGCACATATGAACTCCGTTTTACGTGAAACAAGCTATGCCGGGTTTGTCTTCGTGAGATTTATGCATTAATATTGGTTTCGGGAGATTTTGAGCCAGTTGAATTTTGAGGTCTTCGAGATCCACCTAGATCATTCCTCCCCACTGAGGAACTTTTGGACCTCCAAAAGTTTCTTAATCAAACATGACATGAGATAAACACCTTCTCACTTGTCTAGTATCTGTCTACCCTGATTGTGCACCTACTTCATAAAAAAACTATACAACCATTATGAAAATCACAAACACATTGCTACCCATTTGCATTTTCTCACATCCTTCTGCATTCATTACCCTAGCTACTATACATATACAAAACATTAGTAGCATTAAAAAATACAAGGATATTAATGAGAATGAGTGAACAATACTTCTAATCCTCTTAATAGGTTCCCATGACAAATGTTCATGTTGCGGCGTTGATGATCCCTGAAACACATGATAGTTAGGCTTACAAGCAGCTACTTCATTTTCATGCTTCAGATCACCTACTTTTCCCACCTTTGCAGACATTAGAAAATATATTTTTCTCATATACATGAGCCTCATCATTTGCCTTGTGTTCACCAATGAAGAATCAACTGCAATCTTCTTATCCTTCTTTGGATGAAGCTTCCAACAGTTAGCTTCTTGATGTCCACCTTTGTTGCAATAAGAGCAAGGCATTTTTAACATCCAACCCTTCTTTCCCTTCCCTTTCTTCCAAATTGGAGATGGGTCTTTATGCAGTGTCCCTTTCCTAGTTGAATCTATCTTCCTACCACATCATCATGGTCAACCCTCAACTTTGACTGACCATAACTTTCACATACAGACTCAGATTTGGTCCGTTCAAAATGTGTCAAAAAGCTCTTGACAAGATATTTGACATGGTGATGAAATATGGAGCATGTGGAACACTTAAATTTTTACGACAAGTATCCACCTGAATTAACAGACATAAGAGACAAATCTTTACTTGCATTAATCACCCTTTTCAACAAGAAAAGAGAGACAAAATCATACACCAAATAAACACATGAAATGCAAGAAAGTAAAGAAGTTGAAAAAATCATACACCAGGAAAAGAGAGACAAAGAGATTTGATAACGGAGTTCACCAGATTCTAGCTACATCTCTGGATCCACAAATATGTGCGATCGATGCCTTTATTATGATGCAACTTCTTTTACACCATGATGGTCTTTCATTGAGTTACAATTTTCTTAAAGGAATATTTTTACACTTCAAACTCTTCCCCCTTCTACATTGCAATGACAAGATCTATCGGGCAACATGTTTGTGCCTAACTACTTCATCACCTTTACAATGCTATCAAGCAACGAAACTACAACTCACTCTCTCTCAATAAGAGTACATGAATACAATACATGAGGCATAAAGCCTTTACAAATGATTTAAAAGTCATAAAAATTCTCTCAAAGAAAACAATGAGTTTTTATCTCTTCCTATTCTTCTAAGAGACTACTCATAATTCTCTCAAAAGACTCACTAAGTTTTTATCTCTCCATTTTCTCACAAGAGACCACTTAGCTCACAAAAATATCCTTAACCTTTGAATTCCAAACTCACACTCCTAACCCCCTTTTATAAATTTTGTTCAACCCCTTTTGGCCTTTAATTAGGCTTCATAACAATTTAAGGGCTTAAAATATCGAAAAAGATTTTCATAAAATATATTTTAAAACTAAAATTAAAGTTAACCTCCCAACTTAAAACAAATTTAATCCCTTATGATTTTTATAGCCCAAAATTATGAGGGCCATGAATATACAAGAGACAGTTTGGTTTTATTATAGTTGTTAAAACTAATATTAAAACTAATCAACCTCTAAATAGCTTTCCTATGTGAAAAGACAAAAATAAATAAACAATATGGAACCCGAATGGAAGAATTTGTTTTTTTAAGGGGATAGTGGTTGAGATTATTTTTTTATTTGTAAAAATAATGGAAATTTGTTGTAAGGGGGTTATTTTATTAAATATGGTGGTTTAACCCCATATGGGATAATTATGTATAAAAAGGGGGGAATTTAGGACTTGGAATAGGAAAGTGGTGATTTTTATGAGAGAATTCTGAATTGTGGAGATAATTTTGTATGGAGAGTCTAAGTGTTTTAATTTGTGCATTGAAGGAGTGTTACTCTACTACACTTGAAAGAGGAAGACTTTGAAACTCTTGAAGACTCGAAATTGTATTCTATTGATGCCTTGTAATCAGTTCAGAGCATAATCAAGGATCAGTCACTCTTTGGAGAGGGACCCAGAGATGTAGCCATATTGGCGAACTTCATTATCAACTTGTGTTTTGTCTTCTCTCTTCTATCTCTCTTATATTATGTTCATCACTTTGTTATTGTTTTGATTATTTAAGCATTTTAAATTATGTAATTACATTTTCAAGACCTTCAATTTAATCATTGTGAAAGTTATTATTCACATGCAACAGTCCTAGTTCCTAACATTAGATAAAAAAATACATCCCTAATCATTAGGTGAATACCTTTTAGGTGGTTGCCTATGCCTTGTAGACCTTCAAACAAGCTGAGTTGGAGGTTCTTCCTCCTCTTCTAAAGACCCAAAGCTAGATGAGCTCTCCTCAATTTCTTGTCTATCCTTGGGCCTCAATTCAACTTTCTCAAGTGTAGAAGGAAATTGGATCACATATTCCTGTTTACTTTGTTCTAGCTGCAATGTAATAGAAGAAGGCTTAGTTTTTCTAAAAATAACACTTCTACTATGCATTACCTTCTATGCAATTGGATCCCAAAGCTTTTATCCTTTCACACCATAACTATATCTGATGAAGATACATTTCACAACATTTTTCTCCAACTTTGTTTGCTTCTCTTTTGGCACATGTGCATATGCCTCAACCAAAAAATATATGATGTCTTAATGAAGGCTTGTTACCTAACCATGCCTCTATAAGTGTCTTATCAACAAGATCTAATGTAGGAGACCTGTTAATTAGGTAACAAGAAATAGCAAAAGATTCGGCCCAAAACCTTTATTCTAGGCCACTACCACTCAACATACTCCTAGCCTTCTACATTAGTGTCATGTTTATTCTTTCTGCAACTCCATTCTGTTGTGGAGAATATGGAGTTGTCTTCTACCTATGAATACCACAATATTTACAAAATATATCTAAATTGTTAGACAAAAGTTCAATGCCATTATCAGTCCTCAAACATTTTATTTTCTTTCTAGTTTGCAACTCAACCATTTCTTTAAATTCTTTAAATCAACTGAAAACTTTAGATTTACTCTTTATAAAATATACCCATGTCATTCTCATTTAATCATCAATAAATGAAACATAATATGTGGATTTACCAATTGAAGGAACATCTATAGGACCAAATACATCAAAATGAATAAGATCCAATACACCACAAGATTTATGATAACTTGAGTAAAATTGAACATGGTTTTGTTTTCCATAAATGAAATACTCACAGAAATCAAATTCAAGATTACAATTAGACAAACCTTCAAAAGGGTTTTTATTTGTCAAGGTCCTTAGACCCTTTTCTCCAATGAGGCCAAGTCTCTAGTGCCATAACATATTTTTCTCTGCAGGTAACTTTGTCTCAACAGAAAGAGCACCCTTAGGTACCCAAAAGCCATGACCATTTGCTGAAGGTGAAACCCTCACTTCTTCATAGACTTTATTTTCACAAAATTACTATTACACTCAACAGTGCATGTATCAAGCTTATACAATGTCCCATATCTGACACCTATAGAAATTACTATAGCACCTTTAACTATCTTGCATCCTGCATTAGAAAATACTACCTACACACCCAAATCTATTAGTTTGCTTAAATATAAGAACTTTTGTGATAGTCCAGGGATATTCAACACACCATTTATCCTTTTTATTCCACCATTAGGAAACTTGATTTTAACTTTACCATGGCCAACAATGTCTAAATGAGAATCATCACCCAAGTACACCTTACCTCCATCAAATTCTTCATATTCACAAAAATAATCTATATTAAAGGTTATATGAAATGATGCACCTAAGTCAATTAACCATGTGTCATTACCTACACAAGTTCCCAAAGCTACAACGAATATGTCACCATCTTCCTTCTCAAACTCACAATCAAAATCAAATTTCTTCTTTTTCTTCTTATTTTCTTCTTTGCATTCTTTATAAATGTGTCTAAGCTTACTGTACTTTCAAAAAATATCTTTGGAATTTCTAGGAGATTTAGATCTCCCCTTAGGCTTGGATTTATCACACTTCTCATTCTTCTTGTCTTTTTCCTTAGGCCTTCTATGCACATTTAGGGCCTCCTTGGCAGTGATGGATACCTTCCTCCTCATCTCTTCAAAAATAAAAGAACCCACCACATCGTCAATCTTCAATATAATAGAAGTAATCCCAATAGCCATAACAAGATAATCCCATGAATCAGGCAAAGAACAAAGCAAGATCTGACATTTCTCCTCCTCATCCATTTTGACACCAACTAATGCCAATTAAGCCACCAACATATTAAATACTTATAGATGGTCTATGATTCATTCACCCTCTTCCATTCTCAAGGAATACAACTTCTTCCTCAAGAAAATCTTGTTCACTAAAGATTTGGCCTGATACATCTCAACAAGCTTCTTCCATAGTTTTTGTGCAGAGGTCTCTCCATGGAAATTAATTAAAATAGGTTCTTTGAAGAAAAATCTGATTAGACCTTTGGGTTTATGGTCCATAACATCATATTGAGTAGCTTGAGTAGGATCTGGAAGCCTTGAAATATTATCATCAACAACATCCCGCAGATCTCAAAAAATCAACAAATCCTCCATCTTTAGCTTCTACATCTCAAAATTATTTCCAAAAAATTTATCCACCTCTATTCTCCCTAATGAACTTTCCATATGAAAATTCCTACAACAAAATCACAAAGTTTCTTTTGCACAAGCTCCCACTCAAATCCATATTAGTTCAAAAAACCCAACAACCCACAATTTAAACAGAAGGTGATCAAGATTTGATACCACTTGTAAGGAAGATAAGGTATCGAAACAACTTCCTACACTAACCTTGATAAGAGAATAATGCAAAAAATTTATAGATCTTTAACTGTAGCTCAGAGAAAAACACACAAGAGAGTTAGGCAATTCGAATCTAATCTATTCAAACTATACTAATGAATCCTCAAAGCTTAGATAATCGAGCACAAAAGAAAGCTAAGAACAACATGCATAAAAGAAACTATTTTACCAAACATGCAATCAATTCCATTGAATAGCCTCCATTACTCTTCTCCATTTCGTCTATGTAGGTACTTGCCCTCAGATTTTCAAAGTTCGTGCAAGAATAGCCTAAGTGTTGTGATTAAGACAAAACATCGAAGATTCAAGATAATTGCTCTAAAAGTCATATGATTTCGAGAGAGATTGGAATGATGAATGATAGATCAATTTATAGAAAATTGATTATTTGAACGATAGGTCAGGATTGAAAGATCAACGGATGGTTGAGATCAAAAGATTAGACATGCATTATGATAACTATCAATAGTGACTTGAGTGATACAAACTAGAAATAGAAATAAAGATTAAATAAATGATTTAATCTTTGAGTTTGGTATTAGAAAACAAAAGAATAATCTTTGCATGACAAAGATAAAGATGGATTAAATCAACTCTTTGTTTGAATGCACGCACAAGATTTAATTAATTAAATAGAAATATTTAATTAATATGCATGTACACGTAATTGAGTTAGAACTAGATGACTGAATGATATGATGAAGAGATTACTCGAGAAAGCCACTCAGACACTACTCCAGAGTTAACTGAGTGATTTAAATAGATCTTTGAGTTGAGTAAACGTGAATACTTAGATAATTTGCACAATTATCTAAATATAGAGGAATGCATTAAAATAGGATTTATGAATTAAATAATTCATTTAATTCAAGATTTAATATTTGAAGAATAATTAAATAAATAAGATTTATTTAATTAAGTGATGAAGGGATTTAAATGAATAATTAAATAAATAAAAGGATTTATTTAATTATAGTTGAAATATGATAGAGGTAAATTAAATAAGAATTTATTTAATTGAAGAAGAAGGATAAGGTTAATTAGTAACATAATTAAATAAAAGCATTTATTTAATTAATCAGATAGAATAAAGAAAAGTGTGAATTAATTAAATAATTAAGATTATTTAATTAATAGAAGAAATGAAGAACTTTAGAGAACAATTAAATAATTGACATTATTTAATCATGACCATGAAGAATACAAATTATGAAGAATATTGAAGTCGAAGGCTTAAACTAGATTTCACTGTCTGCATTTTCCCCTCTTTGATACAATGTCATTTCAGCATTGTGTCAAAGAAAATCAATAAAAAATATGCCCCAGTCATGCCCCAGTGTAAAGCAAGTGAAGGTATTCCCCCTCGAGAGGACAAGCAGGTTCAAAGAACATGAGTGTGCTCTCAAAATTGATGAGCGAACTAGAAGATGGACAAAAGGATAGAGGAAAATAGATAAGGGTGGTGAAGATGTAGAAAAGAAGAAATGTTAGTGCGGAAAGAAAGATTGAGAAATAATAAAAGAAATGAGATGGATGTTAGTATTAGCAATCTTCGATGTGTTTTTGTATCACAAAAGGTGTTGCACTTTATCATCATTGGACAGGACTAATACAAATGGAGAAAAACACCATGATATGACATAAATCAAGGTGTGCAAGGTCATCAACTTGCTAACAACAAACAGTTGTAGACAAGGATTGTCATTAACTAATACTAAGGGCACAATTTCCCTAGTCTTTTTGTCAAGACAAACCACAGACAACAAAAAAAATAAAAGACAAGTCATGAGACGTCATTGCTCCTCTAAATCCTTCATGGGACATCCTTGAGGAAACTAGTAACATGACTCAAAATAAGATTTTAAAAGATAGTTGACAGACAGCAATTAAAGAAAATAGAATTTGGATGCATCGTTGCTTCTCTAAATCCTTCATGGGACATCCTTGAGAAAGCTAGTAACAGGATTCCAATCATAAATTCAAATGAAAAGATAAGATAAATAAGTCAAAAAGTCAAAAATCCAAGAAAATATTTGCCAAAACTTGATCCGTTTGTTTGATTTATTTTGATTGATAAAAGGATTGATTGATAGAGCCTGATTTTAGGAGACACACATACTGGATAAGACTTTGAGTCTGGATTCAATGTTATGATTATCTATATAAGGCATGACAAAGCCTAGTTTCAGAAAGACATGTATCGTATAAGATGTTGAGTCAGATGTCATTGATGTGATAACCTTTGTAAGGCTATGTTGACTATTTGACAATGTCGATATGCAAGAAGGACTCATCATGTATAAGACATAGATTGTTTTATTGATATCAGTATTCAAGAAGGAATCATCCTGAATAAGAAATAGGTTGATTGTTTTGATGATGTCTGTCTCCAGGAAGGACACATCCTGTAGCAAACATTAGTTGATTTGTTTTGATTGGTGCTTTGGCAATTTGTTTGATTTGACTTAGAGACATTACTGACTTGTTCACCAAATTGATGCATGACTTGATATGATGTGTGGACGATTGACTATGTGTGACGAAAAACCCTAAAGGACTGACCTAGTGCGGCCTTGGGGGCTCATCGATTGATGGCCTTGCCTACGTTATACACGCAGAGACCTCATACTTTGACTTGAATTTGACCGACAAGACTGACTACAAATAGAAGATGTGTTTGATAGTGAATGTGACGAACCCTAATGGACTGACCTAGTGTGGCCTCTAGGGCTCATTGATTGATGGACTTGCCTATGTTATACACGTAGAGACCTCGTAGTTCAACATGACCAATGACCTTGTCATATAGACATATGGGTTGAATCATGATTTTATATAGAAAAACCTAAACGGACTGACCTAATACCTCAGGGGCACATCAACAGATAGCCTTGCCTACGTCCAGTCACAGAGGAAACGTAGTTTGACTAATGAAAAAGACTGACAAATGTGACTGAATCTGACTCTATTTTTGGATTTTTGTCATGTTTTGAATTTTTTGTCTTTTGGAAGTTTTTTGATGTTTTTGTGTTTTCTCAGGACATTTTGTGATGTTTATGGATTTTTCTATGGTTTTACGACTTCAACACAGCCCATGCAAGAACCAATATGACGCACATCAAGTGTTTTCCCCTAATCGAGTATAAGACCAATTGATTATGAATAGGGTAAAATGGGGGAGATGAAATGCACTCAATGTCAATCATTCCAAGTTATGGGAAAGAATACCACTTATTATGAATGGTATATACAAGTGATGGATACGAAAGATAAGGGATATGTATAGGGATAGGTAGTATATCCAGGGATAGATAATATATACAAGGATAGATGGTATGTACATGGTATGTGAGATTAGAATAATAGTAGACAAAGGAGCAGAGTCAATTACACATGGCACCTATTTTCCAGGTTTTCACCATGGTACCTATCCAAAGTGCCACCAAAGTGGTTTTCACTATTGGACGAATTATTTTTCTTTACTATTTTCTGGAATTTGTAATTTTTTTGGTGTTACCAAAAGTTATGCGTAGAACTTCTTCATATGAATACTATTGATTGGTGAGGACAATGGTTCCCCTTCAGGAGTGGAGAGTTGATACACTCCTGATCCAAAGGCTTCTATAACAATATATGGTCCTAACTAGTTAGGTTCAAACTTTCCTAGTTTTTCTCTGTCTGTTTGATTCTTTGGGTTCTCCATTAAGACCATGTCACCAATGTCAAAAAATTTGTTCAAGACCTTCCTATTATAGCTACAACGAAGGTGATTCTGATATGCTTGGAGATGGTCTGGTTCCTTCTATCTTCACTCATCTAGTAATTCTAGCTCATGGAGTCTCGATACCCAGTACTCTTCATCATCAATGTGCCCTTTCAAGGATACCCTCAAGGAAGGAATCTCAACCTCAATAGGAAGAATGGCTTAAGAACCAATGACTAGTTAATAGGGAGTGGCACCAATGGGAGTACAGATACTTGTGCAATAAGCCCATAAGGTGGGATTAAGTTGTAAATTCCAATCACAGCCAGCATCATTGACAATCTTCTTGAGGATTCTAATGATATTTTTTTTAGATGCCTCTACTTGGCCATTACCTTGTGGGTAGTATGGAGTGGAAAAGTGAGGTTGAATATGAAATTCATCACAAAGATGGCAGAATTCTTGATTCTTAAATGGGAAGCCATTATCCATGATTATGGATTGAGGAATACCATACCAACAGATGATATAGTTCAGAATAAACTTAGAGATCTGTGTGTCGATAATGTATGTCATTGGAATAGCCTCAATCCACTTTGTAAAGTACTCAGTGGTAGTGATGATGAATTTGTGGCCATTGGATGATGTGGGATGGATCTTACCTATGAGTTCAAGTCCCCATTGGCTAAAGGGCCATGGTGACGTTATAGGATGGAGCTCTTGTGCTAGTGCATGTATCAAGTCTCCATGAACTTGGCATTGGTGACATTTCTTTACAAAGACATATGATTCCTTTTACATATTAGGCTAATAATAACCCCGTCTCATAATTTTTTTGGCGAAGGTAGGACCGCTAGAATGAGAACCACATATACCCTCATGCACCCCATGTAAGGTTGCTTGTGCTTCATTGGAATCAAGACATATCAGGAGGGTATTATCTAAGGCGCGTATATATAGGGTGTCTCTAACGATGGTGTATTTGGCTAACTTGCGGAGGAATGTCCTACGTTGGTTGTTTAGCAAGCCAGTGGGTATGACTTTGACATGGAGGTAGTTAGATTTCTTTGTACCATGGGGAATCAGGACCAACAATCTGACATACCATCTCAGAATCTGGGACATCATAGGCTGGGACCAAAACCTATTCTACCAAGAACTCAAACTTTGGCACGTTGCTAGGAATGTCTAGAAGTGATGCAATAGTAGCCATAGCGTCTACTGCCCTATTTAGAACACACGGTATCTGATGAAATTTGACCTTGTCAAAGTACTCCTTAAAGCTATCAGCCATGTGTTTGTATGGATCAAGCTTCTCATCCTTAGTCTCATAATCATCATTTACCTATCTGATTACTAGTTGAGAATCACCATATAACTGTAGGTTCTTAATTTTCCACTTGACTGCCATGCATAACCCTATCACTAGAGCTTCATACTTTGCTATGTTGTTATTACATGAGAATGCAATCCTGAATGACTTAGGGATGGAATCACCCTATGGTGTGATAAGTAGTATACCAGCTCCTGAGCCATGATTTGTATATGAGCCATCAAAATACAATTTCCATGTTATGTTCGTCTCTATTGTGAAGATAAATTCATCAGGAAAGTCTACAACTAATGGGTGATCTGCTTGTATTGGTGCACCAGCTAACTGACCAACAATGACTTGTCCTTTAATAGCCTTTCTCTCCACATACTGGATATCATACTCACTAAGTATCATAATCCATTTGGCCAGTCGCCCCGTTAATGTTGCTTTACTTAGAAGATATTTCAGAGGATCTATTTTAGCAATTAGCATTGTTTGATGGTTTAACATATAGTGTCTTAGTTTTGGGGTAGCAAATACTACTGCAAGATAGGCACGTTGATAGGTTGCTCCAGCATTTTTGAGTCCAAAGGGCATAACATTCCAGCAATACGTTCCCCAAGGACAAGTGAAATCTTTCTTGGGTTGGTCTTCAATTGCAATTATGATCTAATTATATCCTAAAAATCCATCCATAAGGGACAACATCTCATATCATGTTGTCATGTCTACTATCATTTCTATGTTGGGCAAAGGGAAGTCATCCTTAGGAAAAGCCTTGTTGATATCTCTAAAATCGATGCAGATGCAAATGCCCCCTGTTAGTTTAGTGACTGGTACAAGATTAGAAATCCAATCTGCATAGTCAATTGATCTAATGAAACCAACGTCTAACAGTTTCTTGAGTTCTACCTTGACTAGTAAAGCAATTTGTGGATGCATTTTCCTCAATTTCTATTTCACTAGTTTGACACCTAGTTGTAAGGGCAAGTGATGTAGAACAAGTTTAGGATCCAATCCAGGCATGTCTGCATATGACCAGGAAAAATTTATCTATCTCTATGTAAAGAAGTTGTGGAATTCTGGCTGCTCTTTTGTTGTCAATGATGCTACAAAGTAAACCAGTCGAGGATTCTCTTTTGTGCCTATGTTGAATTCTATTAATTCTTCAACAAGCATGGGTGACTTTTCCTGTGCAACAGGGAGAATGTTCAAACCTCCATCTGTAGGTGCCTTAGAGAGGTTTTCGCCTTCGAATGCGTCCTTTATTTTTACTTTTTCATTGTCTAGAGGCACCTTTCGGTTTTCACCTAGAGACTCATCCTTTTTATCTTGTTTATTCTTTTTCTCAATTTTGTGACTAGAGTGTTGAAAAAATTCCCCAAAATATGCTTTATTGTCCAAGTCAATGGTAAAACCAGCCTTATGATCACTGCTAGGTATGCCTTCTCGTAATCCCAGGAACTCAGCAATTGCTTCGTCGTTCTAAAAAATGTCTAAGACGGGTGTGTCTTGTTGGTCCCAACCAATGAGTTGGGGATAAACTAAGGGCATGTCATCATCAGAGTTATCAAAGTTTAATGGGGTCAAGGTAAGGACTAAGTTGTTCATATGATCACAAAAGTCTTGTACTAAGTCCTTTTTTCTCTTTAGTTGAGATCTAGGTAGATTGAGAGGTGGGCCTAATGCCAAGGTTTGGTTATCTGAAACAGATGTATCAGGTTTCCAAGAGGTAGGATCAATTGATTCCCAATAGTAGTGTTTAAACCATTCCTCTTTTGTCATATTCTTTGGTGGATAGGAATTCAATGGATTTGGTGAGGATCTTAACATTAAGTCTAGTTCTCCAAATAGCTTGTCAAGGTCCATGGAAGAGGTAGAGGATAGGGAATCCCACTCATAGTCATTGGAGTTGAGGGAGTGAGTGTGATATTGGTCAGATGGTTCATGAGATGTCTCAATATCTTCTGAAGCACTTACTTCCTTGATTAAAGGTGATGCAGTACTAGGAACACCAATCTGAATCGGTTGAAACCCAATCCCTAAGCCTTTTGGCCATTGAGAAACAAAGATTGGTTCAATCCTCCCATCTTGATTTAAGCCTAAACCACTATGTCCATTATATCCCTTGCTCTGCATGATTGTGAAACCCTTTCCATATAGATCTGTAGGAATGTGAGCAAGTGAGATAGGTTCTTCATCATCTTCCCTATATAGCCAGGAGGCAACATCTTTGGTATTTATGGCCTCTTTGCTTAATTCTCCCCATTTAGTGAAAGTTTTTGTGGGAGGAATGTGTATAGTGACCATAGATTATCTCCTATCTGATGTAGGTAAGCCGTATGACTTAGGAGGAATCAAATGGCTAACACAATAAGATGTATTCATGTAATACTCTCCACAACCCTTGTCTTGGATCTCAACCCTAGGAGTGGTAGGAATTGAAGGTGAAATAGATGTTTGAATGAGTGTGGATGGATCAACATAGTGAGATGAATTGGATGATGAATCCTCTTGGTTTACTGGCACTTGACGTTGGGGTATCTCTTTTAGATTGGTGCAATATTGGAAGGGATCTGGGTCACCATCTATAGTTATTTCAGTGCCATTGTAAGGGAATTTGAGACATTGATGATATGTGGAAGGGACCGCCTTCATGGCATGAATCCATGGTCTGCCTAACAAAAGGTTGTAGGGAAGGGTGAGATCCAAGACTTGAAACTTTTTCTCCATTATTGCAGGACCGATTTTGATATGAAGTGTTACCACCCCCTTTGATTTGCGTTCCTCATCATCATAAGCTTTAATGACAATACCTTTGGTTGTTTCTATGCATGCTTTTGAGAAACCTAATTCCTTAATCAATTTTAAAGTGCACAGATTTAACCCTGCTCCTCCATCTACCAAAACTCGTCTAACTTTGGTGTCATCAACAAGGACTTCAAGATGTAAAGGGTCGTTATGGTTTGTCTTTTCAGTTGTGTAGTCTTGTTCAAAAAATGTGGCATGATGATTAATTGTCAAGTAGCCAACCATTTCCTAGAAACGATTGACATCGATATCATTGGGGATGGTGGTGTTTTGTAAAGCTTTATCTAAAATGGACCGATGCTCAAGGGAGATACGCAATAGTTCCAAGATTGAGATTTGGGCTGGGGTCTTCCCCAACTGGTCAAGTAGGTTATATTGTGACTTGGAAGGTTGTGGTGTTTGCTGCAATGAAGGACCTTGGATAGTGATCTTATTATGACGAGTGTTGACAACACACTCAGGAGTTGTATTGATAGTAATGGTATTGATATTCTCATCGGTGGCACGAAGGTGATTAATGGTTTTGCCACTATTATAGTCATGCTTGATATTTGCATAGTTGGCTGACATATTGGTCTTGGTACTCAAACTGGGGACATTTCCTTTCCCATGGTCGTGTAGTGGATCTGAAAAGACTTGATGATCAGTGTTTGATGACTTTTGTTTCTGTCCACTAACTTCAATAATTCTCTTTTTGACAAGATCCTGTATGATATTTTTTAGTTGGTGACAATTTTGTAGGTTATGTCCCTTAGTTCTATGATAATCACAAAAGGAATTGTCATCCCACCAAACTAGTTTAAATTGTCCTGGATCGTATTGTCTTGGCTCTTGAAGTTGTATAAGATTATGTTGTAACAGTTGTTTGAATACAGACTCAATGGGTTCCCCTAAGGGAGTGAACCCACATTTTTGAAATCTCCTTTGTTATGGATGTTGAGTATTTTGGACCGTATTGGAAGGTTGATTGATATCATTAAACATGTTGGCTGATGAGTTAGATCCTTGTAATGTGATGATTGGTCCTGCTTGTATAGTTTTAGCATCAACTACCCCATCATTGGTGACATTTTTGTTTCAAGACCAAAATCTATTTCTGTCATTGGGGGTGTTTTGCACTATCAGATTTCTATTGGATGTCGGTGTCTTACGTTCTCCTTTTTCAATGAGATCCTTTTCTATTATAACCCATTTTTCCACTAGTTCTGAAAAGGATGTACAATAATGTACCCTTAAGTTACTCCGTAGTTTTGCAGGAAGGTTTTCCTGGAACATGGTGACTTTCTATTTTTTAGGTATTTTGATAGGACACCGGCTAGCTATAGTCCTCCATCTTTGGAAGAAAGTGATGAATGTTTCACCTTCGTCTTGTGTTGTATGACACAAGGTTACTCTATTTATCTTGTGGTCTATGTTGAAGGAGAATTGCTCAACAAATTTCTCAGTCAATTCACCCCAAGATGTGATGCCATAGTCTAGACCTGAAAACCACTCTAGTGCAATTCCTACAAGACTTCTTGGAAATAGTTTCATAAGATATGTGGAGTCATAAGTGACATCTATGCATATGGTAGAAAATTCCCTTATATGTTCTATCAGATTTTGTTTTCCATTGTACTTAGGGAGATTCGGTATAACATACCCATGAGGGAAAGGTGTCATGTACAATGATCTATCAAAGGGAAATGGGAATATGTCCTTTGTTGAAAAGGATTTTTTAGTTGACATTGCCATGTTGTCCATTTGTGTTTGTAGTGCATGCATTTGTGTTTGCAAGATGTCAACCTGGGTTAAGGATGTGTTGGATGGATTATGTGTGTCCATGTAGGTATTTTGAAACCCTAGGTTTCGTGATGGGTTTTGATTGAATGTCGGTATTTGATATGGATTTGGATTCAGAATGTTGGTGAATGTGTTCTAGTTTGGAATCTACGTAAATTGATTTTGACTCAAAATCTATGTGAACGGATTTTGACTACCACTATGTGAGAATAGATTCTAATTTGGAATCTGTGTGAATTGGTTTTGACTTGAAGTCTGTGTGAACAGATTCTGACTACCACTCTGTGAGAATGGATTCTGATTCAGAATCTGTGTGAATGGGTTCTGACTGCCAATTTGGGAAGATAGATTATGATTGCCATATTGGAATGAGGGAATGCCTCTTGTTTGTGTAATTTGTGGTATAGTACTAGTGGTTTGAACACTAGGTATAGTCGTTGACTGTGGTATGGTGCCTGTGACACTAAAATTTGGTGTATAAGCTGATGTTTTAGATCTTTTATTCCCAACAAGAGGACCGAAGGGAGTGGACGATGATGCCCCTACAGTGAAATTAAATCCTGATGTCATGCTAGATGTACCAAATGGAAACATATGGACTGGCGTACTTTGTGTAGGTATGCCAGATGGTATGGTTGTATTTACCTAAGGTATAATAGTACTGGCAGTCATTGTATTAGTCCCTTGTGTAGGTTGAGCTTGTAAGGTGCTAATATTGAATCCTATAGGTAAGGTAGCACCTTCAGCTAGCAATTTGGCTAAGTATCATTGACAATCATTTGCTAGGTACTCATATACAAAAGACAAAAACTCAGGGTCCTGTGTCACAACCTCTATGTCCTGTACTGTAATGTGTCCTTGAGTGTTTCTAGTGGTGAATTTGTCTAATAAAGTCTTGTGAGTTATTGTGGAGAATGGATTGATGAATTCGTTTGGGTTTGGCATCTTTTCTCTCTCTCTTCTCTTAGACCTTGTTTCAACCATGTAAGATAAGCTCAATATGTAAGAAATGCAACACTACGTCTATGGACAGTATGACTCTAGTCTATGTTTTTGGGATTTTCTGAATGCAAAATAAGGAATGTTCTAAGATGATGCTAGTCTAAAAATGACAATATTTAAAGATGCAATTCTAAGCAAGCTTTTAAGGTAATCAATTTTGTAAACCTGAGACAAGGGTACCAACTACCTAAAGTCTAACCAAGTTGTCAATTTAGTTATGTCAAGGAACCAATGTAGGACGAGGATAAGTTGAGTTTCCTAACTAGACTAATGAGCTAGGAGGACTCTCTATAGGAAAAAGGATATAATGATAGGACTAGGTTCAATGACAAATTTCGTTGACACTACAATTTTTCTAGAGTGTAGATGGTGGGTCCTATTCCAAAGTTTATAAAATTGACCTACCTAGAGGTTTAATCTAAAGGAAATATGTACTCAAAGATGAAAGTAAAACTCAAAATTGAGACGACTATAATAATGGTTAAATGATACCTAAAGGATGCAAAATTGAGCAAATCATTTTAGGTTTCTATCCAAGGACTGCTGTGAAAAGACAAATGAAAGACTGGTATGACCATGTCGACTGAATTGTGACCATAAATTCTAGTTTTCTAATAATTAGGCAGATGCGTCACAGAATTTCACACATGCAATTATCTTTCACAGTTATGGTTTTATGTCAATTAGTTGCGTGTTTCTGGTAAAGTTCAACATTTGAATCTGGTAGATGCGGTTAATTTTATAACTTATGTGACTCGTAATGACAATTGTGACTCAGGCCATAACAGATGTGGTTTTCCTAAACTTACGCACCAGTAAAATTTTTGTGACAGTGGCAAATGCATCGTTTGAGACTACAGTTGTGGCTCACCTTGTCAGATGCGTCACAAAATATCACAAGTGCGGTTCTCTAAAATAGATGCGGTTTCCAACAAAGCAAATGTGAGCTAATCTGGTAGATGTGACTCTAAGCTTAACAGATGCAACTCGATAGAACAATTGTGACTCTGTTGTATTTTCAATGAATAGAGATATAAAACTGACACTATTTTATGTGATCAAGTTCTGAAAAACAAGGACAATCATAATACAAAGTGTTTTCAGTTTGACCTTAGACTCAAAGAACGTTTAATTGATAACAGACAAGCACATCCTAGGATATGAAGGACAATATTTACTGACTTCTCACTTAGGTTTCCCCAGCTATGCTTATTTAAGGCAGATGATTAATAGCTTGACCCCTCTAGCTCCCCTCCATGACTAATTAACATCATTCGGGGCAGCCAAGCTATAGTACCCATGAACATCCCATGGCATACCTTCATCTCTACACATGAACTGTAAGAATATGAGACGACTTCACAGGTCCGACCTGCTGCACTAGTAAATAGAAGGATTTTGGACACTACAACACAAAGGTGTTTCATTAGGGCATTTTGTTCGTAGGGCATGATTCATGTGGTGAGAGTCCCCTTTTGAATCCATCTTGTCGGAACCATACGCGTGATTCTTGGGCTTTCCCCAAGAATCCACTTTTATATACTGGTTGGAAGTCCCTCGGGTTCAGGGTGCTACCGGTCTGAGTCGTCCTGGGGTGAGTACTTTTTCCCACCAGAATAGGTCCAAGTTCTAGAGTTGGTAACCGTTTCTCTTACACCCAAGATTGTACGAATGCACAAGGGGAGAGGATACTTCAATGTACCAAATCATGAGGGTAACTACACAATTGTGCTTTCACACCAAACATAATAGACACTTGTTAATTTTAATCCAAATGAAAGATTTTCTACACTACCAAACAATCTGTTTCAAAAATTTAACTAGGGTCTTTGACATGTGTTCTGTAGAAAGATTCATTAGTAGTTTGATATTGGTATTTGACTATCAATCTGCAAAAACTTTGTTAACTCCTCAAGACACATGCTGACAACAAAAGATTAGTGGATAAAAACATGAAAGGAAACTATAAATTGAAAGTCCAAAACCTAAGAATATACTAGTCAGATGCATCATTTTCTCTATCAAATGTGTCACGGTATTTTACCAGTCAGTTGCGGCTCAGAAATTGACAGATGTGTGATTCCTTTTCAGATGCATCATTTTCTATCATAGATGCGTGATTCCTTTTTAGATGTGTTGTTTTCAATCACATATGCGACCAACAAAGTCAATTGTGTCATTTTGTCAAACTGATGTGTCTCCGAATATCAATTGCAGTGTTTCGTCAAACTTATGCATCTCTAAATATCAATTGTGTCATTTCATCAAACTAATGCGTCGTTCTATACAAAAACCTACAAAATCAAATAAAATTCTACGGATACGCGAAGATGGTGTCTTCACGTCGAGTTCACCAAATGTAGCTCAGAGAAAAACACACGAGAGAGTTAGGCAATTTGAATCTAATCTATTCAAACTATACTAACAAATCCTCAAATCTCAGATAATCGAGCACAAAAGAAAGCTAAGAACAACATGCATAAAAGAAACTATTTTACCAAACATGCGATCAATTCCATTGAATAACCTCCATTACTCTTCTCCATTTTGTCCATGTAGTGTACTTGCCCTCAAAGTTTCAAAGTTCATGCAAGCATAGCCTAAGTGTTGTGATTAAGACAAAACATCGAAGATTCAAGATAATTTCTCTAAAAGTCATATGATTTCGAGAGAGATTGGAATGATGAATGACAAATCAATTTATAGAAAATTGATTATTCGAATGATAGGTCAGGATTAAAAGATCAACGGACAGTTGAGATCAAAAGATTAGACATGCATTATGATAACTGTCAATAGTGACCTAAGTGATACAAATTAGAAATAGAAATAAAGATTAAATAAATGATTTAATCTTTGAGTTTGGTATTCAAAAATAGAAGAATTATCTTTGCATGACAAAGATAAAGATGGTTAAAGCAACTCTTTGTTCGAATGCATGCACAAGATTTAATTAATTAAATAGAAATATTTAATTAATATGCATGTACACACAATTGAGTTAGAACTAGATGACTGAATGATATGACAAAGAGATTACTCGAGAAAGCCACTCAGACACTACTCCAGAGCTAACTGAGCAATTTAAATAGATCTTTGAGTCGAGTAAACGTGAATACTTAGATAATTTGCACAATTATCTAAATATAGAGGAATGCGTTAGAATAGGATTTATGAATTAAATAATTCATTTAATTCAAGATTTGATATTTGAAGAATAATTAAATAAATAAGATTTATTTAATTAAGTGATGAAGAATTTGGACGATGGCGTTTGCGTGCTCTGCAAGCCGAGCTAGGGCGACCGTGCCCTAGCTCGTTCTCTGTGTGTTGCTCACTTCTGCGTTGTGGGGGGGGTTTTTTGAAGCTATCGGGGCTGTGGTGGTGGGGTTTTTTTCTTTTCTGGAGGCCTTCTTGCTACTATTTGGGTGGCTTGTGGGTGGAAGGGTTTTGATCCTGCCCTTGGGGTCTTTTCTTTTTTCCATTTCTTGCTAAAGTGTCCTGGGGGTTTGCATGCCTGCTGGGGATCTTGTTTTTTGCTATGCCGGGTGGGGAAACATCTGGGGTTAGCCCCAAATTGGATTTCCATTCAGCATTTGGTTCGAAGCCTTCGGCGCATGGAGTGAATGTTTTTGATAATACGCTGTTTTCTTCAGAGATGGAGATGAATGATCTAGGATCGGTTAATGGTTCCCGAATTACGAAGATTAATGGGTGTTTGGAAAGATGCAAAGAGCGACCGAGGCTGATTATCCCGATGGAAATGCTTGCAGATGATATTGAATACTATTCAAGGCACTCTTTTTATTGCAAGTTCATGGGCTTGAGAGTCTCGCTGCATTTTTTGGAATCCTGGGCTCAACGGACTTGGATGCCGGAGGGGGAGATGGAGATTAGGCTCCTTGCGAACAACTTTTTTATGGTCTCTTTTGATTGCATGGCAGATCGGAATAAGGTCTTCGAGGGTGGCCCCTATTTTTATAACCAGGTGGGTTTGTTTATCAAGCCATGGCATGCTGGCTTCAACCCGACTGAGGCAATACCGAGTCGGATTCCAGTTTGGGTTCGGTTGCCGTGGTTTCCAGTTGAGTGTTGGCGGGATGATGTGTTGCATTTGGTGGCTTCAATGCTCGGTAAACCTATTGGGTCTTCACAACAGACGCAGTATAAAAAGGTAATGACTTTTGCTCGTATCTGTGTAGAAATTGATTTAAGCAAGCCACTGCCAGATTCTGTTGAAGTGAGTGCTGGATCATATACTTGGGTTCAACAGCTAGATTACGAAACCCTACCTTTTCGGTGTCGTCTTTGTCATGAATATGGTCACTTGCAGCGTAGGTGCCCTAGGGCTAAGCCTGTGGTGCCCCAACCTTCTCAGCCTTCTCGTAATCCTCCTAGGACTGATAATGGTAAGGAGCCTATTCCGGGTGATGGTAATGGAGATGATGGTTATGTCCCTGTTAAGGCTCGCAATAGGAATCGGGGCCAGAAGCGGACCTTGAGGGAGAGGCAGGATGATGAAACTTTTAATAGGTTTGAGGTGCTGGATGATCTCAGCCAGGAGGAAGTGAATCCGGGGTTGCTGAACTTGGATCAGGGAACTTTGGGTACAGGACAGGATGGGCCACCATTGGAGGCCATGCAGGATGTGCAGGAGATTGGGGTTGGGCAGATGGATACGGATCAACAATTGATTGTCCAGACTGAACAAGAATCTTCTATTGGAGCTTCGAAGAGTGGTGGAGGTGGCTCCCCATTGCCCCTGAAAGGTGGCAAGGATGTGGGGAAGAGCTCTTTGGCCTCCTCTCGTTTAGGTATTCAGCAAAATGAACTGAAGAAAGGGGTTGGTGACAGGACTTCCAAGCTGGGAAGGAAAAAGGATATGGAGAAGATTAAATTAACTGGGGAAACTTTGGTGGAGTCAGGGTCAGTCAAGACTCTTGATTCACATTTTTCATGCCCCCAGAAATGATTGTTCTCTCATGGAATGTAAGGGGCTTGAACAGTGGCCCTCGACAAAAAGTTGTTCGTGATTTGGTTAGGAATCATTCTTCGGATGTTCTTTTTCTTTAGGAGACTAAATTATCTGTAGATAATATGTTGGCCATGGCTCCTAAGCTGTGGAAATATGGTGAATTCCAGTGTGTGGGGGCTCTTGGTGCTTCTGGAGGGGTGGCTTGCTTTTGGAACCCTCGAAATATTTTCCCCCTATGGTGGATGTCCTCTAGATCCTCTATATCCCTTGTCGCCTCTTGGTATGAGACTGGTGAGTGTATTCTCCTCTCTAATGTGTATGCTCCTGTTGAGTTTCTGGGTAAACAACTTCTATGGTCCCATCTTCGTTTTGTTCGTAGCTTAGCTCCTTACCATCCGTGGGTTATGGCTGGCGATTTTAATGCTATTGTGGAATTGTCTGAGAAAAGAGGTGGAATTCCTAGGTTGGAGCCTTCTGCTCTGTTATTCAGAGATAGCATTTCTGAATTAAATCTTATTGATGTTCTACCTAGTAATGGTCACTTCACTTGGAATAATAGGAGAATTGGTGAGAGTTGTGTTGCTGAGAGGCTAGATCGTTTCTTGGTTTCTTGTTATTGGGTTGGAAACTTATGGTCCACTCGATCTAAAATTCTTGATTGGAGAGGTTCTGATCATTGGCCTATTAAGCTTAGTATTATCTCTGCACGGGGGCCTCGGTCTCCCTCATTCAAGTTCCAGCTTATGTGGTTACGGGATCCCACTCTTCATGATTATGTGGCTGAGTGGTGGCGGATTGGTAGACCAACTTTTGGTACGGCAATGTACACATTCTCCAAGCTTCTTCAGTTTGTCAAATATCAGCTTAAAAGGTGGAATCGGCGATGTTTTGGTAATATCTTTCATGCTAAGGTTGCCGCACAGGAGGAGTTGAATAATATTACGCGGTTGATTCATGAGAATGGGGCCTCTGAGGATCTTCTAAGGGAGGAGGCTAAGACTTTGAAAGTGGTTGAGGAATTTGAATTGCGGGAAGAAATCTATTGGAAGCAAAAGGCCCGGGTTGAATGGTTACAGGAAGGTGATAAAAACACCGCCTTCTTCTTCAATTCTGTGAAGGATAGGAGGCATGGTAATTCCATTCCTTTTCTGGTGAATGATAGGGGTGAACGTCTTGCCTCGTTTCAAGAAATCTCTGCTGAGGCATCTCAGTATTTTGCTACTTTATTTAGGGAGGATTCACAAGGGGGCTCTGTTGAGGAAGCACAGGTTCTTTCTTGTATTCCTCAGTTGGTCTCCAGGGAGGCGAATGAGTATTTGATGAAAGATATCTCTCTTGATGAGCTGGAGGGGATTGTGTTTCAGATGAAGAAGGGTAAAGCTCCTGGTCCCGATGGTTTCTCGATTGAATTTTTTCAGGAATTCTGGGATATCATAAAGTTGGATCTTCTGGCTGTTGTCCTTGAGTCCCAAAGGAATAAATAGATGCTTCGTGCTCTGAACTCCACCTTCCTTGCTCTCATACCCAAGTGTGAAGGGGCTGATAGGTTATCTCAGTTCCGGCCTATCTCTCTTTGCAATGTGGCTTATAAAATCATCTCAAAGTTATTGGCTGAGAGACTGAAGAAGTGGCTTAAAGTGTTGATTTCGGAGGAACAGAGTGGATTTGTGGCAGGTCGGCAGATTCTTGATGGGGTTGTCATTGCTACGGAGACCATCCACTCCATGGACAACTCCCATGAGAAGGCTATGTTCATTAAGCTGGATATGGCTAAGGCTTATGATAGGGTTAGATGGTCTTTTTTGCAGAAGATCCTTGTTGCTTTTGGTTTTGGTGAGGAGTGGATCCAATGGGTCATGAGCTGTGTTACGTCTGTTTCCTTCTCAGTTTTGATAAATGGAGATCATTCTGAACTTTTTGGTGCCTCTAGGGGTTTGCGCCAAGGGGATCCTCTTTCTCCATATCTTTTTCTGCTTCTTGTGGAAGGCCTTGGTCATTTGTTGAAAAGAAGGGTGGAGCTTGGCATCATTCAAGGTTGGCGATGGGGTGGAGACTTGCCTCCGCAATCTCATTTGCAGTTTGTTGATGATACTGCCCTGATGGGGATGGCTACTGTTAGGGAAGCTACTAACTTGAGGCAGGTGTTGGACATATATCTTGTTGCTTCAGGACAATTGATTAATGAGGAGAAGTCTTCCATATTCTTCTTCAACACGCCGAGCCCCATACAGAGAAGAATTGCTAATATCTTAAGGTTTCAGATAGGGGTTCTCCCTTTGACTTATCTGGGTTTCCCAATTTCTGTTCGCCATCTTCCCAAGGGTTCTTGGCAGAATATTATTGATAAGCTCCGTGCAAAAGTTAATCATTGGACCCACAGATGGTTGTCTTTTGCGGGGCGGGTTCAGCTTCTCAAGTCGGTGGTGCAGGCTCTCCCTACCTACAGATGTATGCTTCAGGTGGCTCCGATGGGTTTTCTGAGGGAGTTGGATTCTCTTGAAAGGCAGTTCTTATGGGCGGGAAGTTTGGCTTCTTCCAAGTGGAGCCTGGTTAGGTGGGATGTTGTGTGCAGCCCAAAGCAATTTGGTGGTCTTGGTCTTCGACAGTCTGCGTTATCTGGAGTGGCTGTGGCTGCTAAGCTATTTTGGAGATGGTGTGTGGAACAGGATCAGCCGTGGGCCAGGATATTATCTCATAAGTATTTCCCGGGGATTCCACGGCAGGATCTTCCTCGTTACCCTCTTGAGGGGAAAGGTTCAGTGATTTGGAATACTCTTCAGAAGGGTGCAAAGCTTATTAAGGAAGGTTTATTTTGGATCTGTAGACGAGGAACTGAAGCTCTCTTCTGGTCGGATTCTTGGGATGGATTCCCTCCACTTACTTCTCAGTTCCCCAATCTACTTCCTTTGTGCCAAAGATTTCTCGAGGCTGGCTGGGCTAGGGTGAGTGACTTCAAGTCTGTTGCTTCTTTTGGTCAGTTGGAGGTAGCTCATTGGAAGGATCCCGCAGAGTGGCCAGATTTGGGACTTGCGGAAGAAAGTGCTGAGCTTCACAAGATTCTTCATAGTAGGAGTTGTAGTTCTCTTCTGGAAGAAGATATTCTTGCTTGGACCCATAATCCTAAGGGGGTTTACTCTGTTGCTTCTGGTTATCAGGTGTTATTGGCTCAGAAGCTAACTGGGGCAGAGGTTCATTGGTGGAAAAGGGTGTGGAATAAACTCTCGTGGCCTAAATGCAACTGCTTTGTTTGGACTTTGGCTTGGAATAGGTGCTTGACCTGGGATAACATTCGTAAACGGGGATTTCAAGGACCTTCAATTTGTGTTTTGTGTGGGGGAGCGGAAGAGGATTCTTCACATTTGTTCTTTCGGTGCCCCTTTGTTGTGCAGCTTTGGCATTGGTGGTGGGAGGTGTGGAAGCTTCCCTGTATTCATGCGTGCTCTTTGGTTGAATTCTGGGATAGTATGGGAAGACCTCCTTCTATGGCTTCCTTTTTGCAGGAAGTTTGGTTCGTGGGCCCTACCTTTCTGCTTTGGCAGATTTGGTTGGAGCGGAACCGCAGAATTTTTCGTGATCAGAAGTTGGTGGGTCGGCAAGTTTGGATGCGTATGCTTGGAATGGTGCAGGAGTCTGTTTTAGCTAAATGTGATGTGGTTTTCCCCTTGGAGAGAGGTGATGCTGAGTTGGTGGCCAGACTAGGTCTTCAAGAAATTCATTCATCTTTTGTCAGTTCTAGGAACTGTAGGCATGGGAAAAAGAGGGTCCAACGGGTTGGAAGGTGGTTACCTCCTCCCAATGGATTTTTAAAGATCAATACTGATGGTTCTTCTAGGGGAAATCCTGGGCCTGCTGGAATTGGTGGGGTTGGCAGGGACTCAGCTGGTTCGGTGATTTTTCTATTCTCTATACATGAGGGGGTGAAGACTGTTAACTTCATGGAGGGTCTAGCAATTCTTCATGCTATTGAGAGGGCCCTTGCTTTGGGATGGAGAAAGGTTATATGTGAAGCTGATTCACAGATTTTGATTAATCTCTTGAATGAGCGAAAGATATCTGATATAAATTGGCAGTTGGCTTCGGTGGTTCAACGGATTCTTCAAGTTAGTTCTCGGATGGAGGAGGCATCCTTTGTTCACATCCCAAGGGAGTGGAATCGTGCTGCTGACTGCTTGGCCAAATGGGCCTCTGAGCAAGATAGTGGTTGGAAGGTTGAGGATTGGGATCAAGTTAACCCTGAGTTGCATCTGGATTTAGACCAGTTCTTGGAAGAGGATAGGAGGATACATGGGGATAGTTGATTTTGTTTTATGTTGTGGGGTTTGTGCCTTGTTTTCTGGGACTGGGTCCCGTGGTTATTATTGTAATGCTCTTTTCTGATTTCTAATAAAGTTTTTACCCCTTTGATTTCAAAATTAAGTGATGAAGGGATTTAAATGAATAATTAAATAAATAAAAGGATGTATTTAATTATAGTTGAAATATGATAGAGGTAAATTAAAAAAGAATTTATTTAATTGAAGAAGGATAAGGTTAATTAGTAACATAATTAAATAAAAAGTGTTTATTTAATTAATCAGATAGAATAAAGAAAAGTGTGAATTAATTAAATAATTAAGATTATTTAATTAATAGAAGAAATGAAGAACTTTAGAGAACAATTAAATAATTGACATTATTTAATCATGACCATGAAGAATATTGAAGTTGCAGGCTTAAACCAGATTTCGGTGTCTACATTAACCATTACAAAAACTTAAACAAAAATAAACACAAATATCATGCATACCACAACACAATGATTTAGATGGGGAAAACCCTTTCGAGGAAAAATCCCACACTCCAAAAGCCACCAATATATTATTCAAAAATCAAAAGATTACAATATACTTGTAGAGCAAGCTTCTCAAAGGAGTATCACCACTAGAGATCAAGAGACAACTCAATCACTATTAGACTCTCAGAATACACCTTCATCTACATACATCCCACCTGCTTATAACAAGCTTTTTGGAACCTTCTAGAATTAGGGTTTTGCAAGGTCATTTTTCATTGAATGTCTTAATAGAAAAACCTTGACATGTCAGTGAGAAAAAACCTTGATGTGTCAGTGAGAAAAAGCCTTGACATGTTAGCAGGAAAAACCCTTGACGTGTCAGCAAAAAAAAATTAGGGCTTTGCCCCGAATCCCACGTCTTGTTATGAGTGTATAGAATTTTCATGATCAATCGCCACATACCAACATACATCCTATCAATAAATTGTATATAATTGCAAGGTTGAGACACATTTTCCCAACAAATCTCCCACTTTTTAAACACCTTGTGAGGACAATGGAAGGGTGTCATCATCATGTCTAATTGCTAGGGGCTGAAATACCAATAGTCTTTGAACACCATCTAAACTTCTCTATGCTCACAGGCTTAGTTAAAGAATCAACAATATTCATCAAAGTCCCTATCTTAACCAACTTCACCCTACCATCTTCGACCATATCTCTAAGAAAATGATATTGTACATCAATTTGATTGGTCCTGGCATGAAATGTTGGGTTCTTGGCTAGACATATCACACTCTAATTGTCACAATAAATTGTCACTGCACCTTATTTTACTCCAATATTTGAACACATTCTCTTAAGACAAATGGATTCCTTACAAGCATGAGTAGCTACCATATACTCTACTTCAATAGTGGACAAAGAAACCATAGCTTGTCACTTACTCATCCAACTAATTTCACCACCAACTAAAGTAAACACATAAGCACTAGTGGATCTTCTACTATGAAGATCACCTACCTAGTTTGAATCCACATAACCATGAATATCAAGGGAAATATCATCTTCAGTCATATTACTATGATAACATAAGGAATAATTTGAGGTACCACGCAAATATCTAAAGACTCTTTTAACTGCATCCCAATGAACTGTACAAGATTAGACATATGTCTAGAAAAAACTCCCATTGCTTGGGAAATGTCTAGTCTAGTACAAACCATAACATTTATCAAACTTCCAACTATACTCTGGTAAGGCACTCTGCTCATTTCTTCCATCTTTGATGGAGATGTTGGACAATATGAAATAGATAACTTTGTTCCAACTAAAACATGAACACACAATGGTATACAATCCTTTATATCGAACCTCTATAAAATTGAGTTGAAATACTTGCTTTGGCCAATCCATAGCTTTTTGTTCAATCTATCTCTTTTAATCTTCATCCCAAGAATTTGTTTAGTGGTACCAAGATCTTTTGTTTCAAATTTAGCAACAAGTTGAGATTTTAGTCCTAAAATCATACCTTTCCCTCTACCAAGAAATAACATATCGTCAACATATAATGCAATAAACACGAAATGATCACCATCAATTTTATAATAATACAATTATCTGATTTAGAATGCCCAAATTCCAAACTCAACACACATGTATCAAATTTCTAGTACCACATCCTAGGACTCTTTTTTATGCCATACAAAAATTTCTTAAATTTGCAAACCAACTTAATTTTACCTTTCACCACATATTGCTCTAACTATGTCATATAAATACCCTCCTCCAAATCACCATGAAGGAAATTAGTTTTCACATCCATTTTCTCAACCTCTAAATCATAAGCAACAACAATAGAAAGCAAAAATCTAATGGATGTCATTTTTGCAATAGGAGAAAATATCTCACCATAATCAACACCCTAAAGTTGAGAGTAACCCTTCGCAACCAACCTTGATTTGTACTTCTCAATACCTCCATCTAAACCAATATTTTTCTTGAACACCCATTTAAAACCAACATGTTTTCATCCTTTAGGAAATGCTATAAGATCCCATGTATCATTCTTTTTTAAAGATGTCATTTCTTTATCCATAACAATCTTCTAGGATTCTACATCATTCATACCTAGTGCCTCTTTTATAGATCCGGTTTCATCCATGTTAGTATTCAAAGAAAAAGTACATCTCCAATCATCAGGTGAATGCCTTTTAGGTAGTTTCCTATTCCTTGTAGACCTACAAACAAGCTGAGTTGGAGGTTCTTCCTACTCTTCTAAAGACCTAGAGCTAGATGAGCCCTCCTCAACTTTTTGCCTATCCTTCGGCCTTGATTCAACTTTCTTAGGTGTAGAAGGGAATTGGATTACATCTTCTTGTTTACTTTTTTTTGGCTGCAATATAATAGAAGAAGGCTTAGTTTCTCTAAAAAAAACACTTCTTCTATGTATTACCTTATGTGCAACAAGATCCCAAAGATTGTAACCTTTCACACCATAACTATATCCAATGAAGATACATTTCACAACCTTGTTCTCTAACTTTTTTCACTTCTCCTTTGGAACATGTGCATATGCCTCACAACCAAAAAATATAAGATGTCTTAATGAAGGCTTGCGACCTGACCATGCCTCTATACATGTCTTATCAACAAGATCTAATGTAGAAGACCTACTAATCAGCTAATAGGAAATGGAAACAACTTCAACCAAAAACCTTTATTCTAGGCCAATACCACTCAACATACTCCCAACCTTCTCCATTAGTGTCTTGTTTATTCTTTCTGCAACTCTATTCTATTGTGGAGAATAAAAAGTTGTCTTCTATCTATGAATATCAAAATATTTATAGAATCTATCAAAATCATTAGAGAAAAAGTCACTACCATTATCAATCCTCAAAAATTTTATTTTCTTTCCAATCTACAACTCAACCATTGCTTTAAATTCTTTAAATTGACTAAAAACTTTAGTTTTACTCTTTACAAAATATGTCCATGTCCTTCTACTATAATCATCAATAAATGAAACATAATATGCGGATTTACCAATTGAAGAAACATCTACAAGACCAAATACATTAGAATGAATAAGAGCCAATACACCACAAGATTTATGAGAACTCGAGTAAAATTCAACATGGTTATGTTTTCCATAAATGCAATTCTCACAAAAATCAAATTCAAGATTACATCAGACAAACCTTCAAAGAGGTTTCTATTTTTTAAAGTTCTTAGACCCTTTTCAACAATGTGTCCAAGTCTCTAGTGCCATAACATATTTTTCTCTATAGCTAACTTTCTCTCAGAAGAAAGAGCACCCTTGGGTACCCAAAATACATGACCATCTGCTGAAGGTGAAACCATCACTTCTACAAAATTTATTTTCATGGAAGTAATATTGCACTCAATAGTGCATGCATCAAGCTTATATAATGTCCCATATCTGAAACCTCTAGCAATTATCATAGAACCTCTAACCATCTTCCATCTTGCATCAGAAAATCCTACCTGCACATCCACATCTATTAGTTTTCTCATAGATAACAAATTTCATGCTAATCCAGGGATATGCAACACACTATTAATCCTTTTTATTCTACCATAAGGAAACCTGATTTTAACTTTACCATAGACAACAATGTCTAAATGAGAATCCTCAACCAAGTACACTGTACCTCCATCAAATTCTTCATATCCATAAAACCAATCTCTATTAAAGGTCATCCAACATCATACTAGTGGACATCATGAAAGAAAATGGATTGTAAATAAATAAAGCATATGGTAAATGTTATGCCATGGATTCTAGGGAGGTTCTTCATACTTTTTGCATTCCCTAAGGAGGATTTTTTGATGAGCATCACAATGGTAGACATTCCCCCTACTTATGGAATGCTATTATCTAGAAAATGGAGTTCCTCAATGGGGGGAAGTATGCAATGTGACATATCTTTTTCCACCTTTCCCATTGATGCAAGAAAAGACATAAATCTTGTGAGGGAGGAAATATCCCCACATATTATTGAAGAGATGATCCCTAATGAGGGAATATACTTTGTTGACACTGGCATGGATAACTTTAGAGTATAAGAGTTACATGAGAAAAAGGAAAAGATACCTACACCTTTGGAGAAGGAAATTTTGAAACAAGCTGATATTGATGGGTTATGGGCAATGTACTTTGATGGAGCTTGTTCAAAGGAAGGATCAAGTGCAGGGTTAATTATTATTTATCCTAGAGGCAATATTTTTAAGTTTTCATTCTCTCTATTGTTTGTATGTACAAATAATATGGTTGAGTATGAAGTTCTACCACTATGGTTGAGACTAGTTGAGAAGCATGGAATTTAAGAAATTAAGTCATTGGTGACTCTAAATTAGTTGTGTCACAGGTTAGATCTAAATTTGTATCAAAGAGCAAGAGGTTGAAGCAGTATAGAATTTTGTTTGGGATTCCATATAATAGTTTGATGCTTTCAATATTGAATGGTTGGAGAGGAGCAAGAATGCTATAGAAAATTTTCTAGAAAAAATTGCATTGAGACCAGATGACATCAATTTTGTTGGTATCTCAAAATTTGAGGTACAGACAAGGCCAACAGTTCCTAATAACATTCAAAACTAGAAAAAATTTCATGATGAAAATATCATATTGAAGTTTTCACAATGTGTTGATCACTGTGAGAGCTAGGAGATTTATTTTAGTGCATTTGTTGAAACAATTAATGAAAAAGAGACAATGTTTGGAAATGAGGTTATAAAAATGAAGACCAACAAGATACCTAAAGGTCTAGTTGCTCTAGAAAGGGTTTTTGATGGCCCTGATAAAACCATTATCAAGCAGAATTGTGATGAGGGCTCATAGAAACCTCATATATTTTCTAATTTTAACACTTGATACTTTATATTTGGCTTAAAAAATTATGATTTTATCTTTTATATGCTTCATTTGTGAACTTAATTATGCATGAAGACTTAGAATATGAATTCTTTTATATAAATTATTATTTTCTTTGAATACATAATTAAATGGCATTTAATGTGTGATTGTTCCATTATTATGTATATTTAACTCATGACTAGAAGAGTATTTATGGATCAAATGAAGTGCTAACCATTTTTCCATTCAAATGAGATTGGTGGCTAACCTATCATGACTTAGCAAGCTTTGACCAAGATACCTATCAATTAAACAACGGTTAGCATTCCACCTCTACAGTTTTTTTTTGGCATCAACTAAAGATGATCATGATACTTTCATGATTGTGCTCCCTGCGCTCAGGAATATCTTTAATAATATGGAGATTAGTTTGATTTCCCAAATTTCCCTGCTTTTCAAATAAGAGAGGATATATATATCCAGTCTCAAATTAGTTAGGTAGTAGATTGTACTAGTTTTTTATTTTTAGTAAATTACATTTCTTAGTTTTTCACTGAATATTTTGTACTTCATCCCTCTTTGGGAAAATTCAATTGAATAAAAGAATAAGCTGATCAATTATGTTGTTAAGATCCCTCTAGGGGCAGAGTAGGTCCTGCTCTTCTGAAGGAAGGTGATCCTATTAGTTAAATATTTTCATCTTCATTCTTGTTCTAAGTGAGAATTGTTTCATCAGTTTAAAGCTAGAATAAATCTTAAATATAAATTTACATTGTTGAAATCTTTGTTTTGATTACTTTTTTAATTTATTAGAATCCTTTCTACTTTAGTTTGATTCACTTTCCAGTTAATTCGATTGCAAATAGAATAGTTTGTTTATCATTGATAAATGGTTATGTTCTTAATGGAATATGCACAGAGCAGGAATTATTACTTTTTAGATTGGATGAATGAGGAATGGAGTAGTTTTCTTTTGAATTAGATTTCAATTTTTTTGATTAATTAGATTTTGAATTCAAGTAAATGTTAGATTCTTGTTTTCTTGCAAGTTAGATTAAGTTTAATCATTCACTCCTCACACTCTAATTTAGCATGGAATATGGCCTATCTCTGCACTTTTTATGTTCTAAAATAATTCATTTTGAATATTTAGAATAAGTTAAGTAAGAAAGAAGTTAGAGGAATAGTGTAGAATAGTGTAGATTCATTACCGATAAAGAAGGAACAAATCATAACCACTCTTGACAAAGTGGACCAACAACAAACCCCCCAAAAAACCAATCCAACTCTTACTACAGATAGCTTTAGACACCCCTAGGTTGACAATTAAAGATTAAATGATTAGGGAATTGTGACAACAATGACCCCTATCCATCAAATTCCACACATCAAGATGAATTGGAAGAGATCAATATTAGGATAGAGAATGCTCTGAAGAAGGTTTATGTGGGAAAAATATGAAGCCCCACATTAAAGTAATGTCTTTGCCTAGTCATAGGATGATTTGAAGGCCTATAGAGAAAAAAATTTAGCATGAGATTCCTCTCAAACCAGATGTCAATCCTTTTAAGAAAAGGAAAAGGCCTATCAATCCAACTTTGGCACCTAAAATGAAAGAAGAGCTAATAAATTTGAGGGATGGGGGAATTATCAAGCCCATTACGTACTCAACTTGGGTCTTAAATTTGGTGGTGAGAAAGAAGAATGGTGACATTAGACCCTGTGTTGATTTCAAAAATTTAAATGTTTCATCTCCCAAATACAACTATCCATTACCAAATATGGAAGTCATGTTGCAAAAGGTGACAGGTTGTGAATTATTGTTCATGATGGATAGTTTTTTTGGTTACAATTAGGTTAAAGTTAAGGAGTCAGAGAAGTATAAGACTACATTCACTACTCCTTGGGGCACCTACACTTATGTTAGAATGAAATTTTGTTAACTAATATTGGTTCCACCTTTCATAGGGCTATGGATGTAGCCTTCTTAGATTTCATAGACATCTTCATGGTTGTATATCAGGATGATCTAACTACCTACTCAAAGGAGGAAGACCACTACATGCATCTAGAGAAGATCTTTACTAGAGCCCTGGAATATGGGATACATCTCAATCACAAAAAAAGTGTCTTTGGAGTCAAAGAAGGAAAATTGTTAGGGCACATAGTATCTAAAGAAGGAGTGAGAATTGATCCAGAAAGAGTGGATGTTATTGATAAGGTCTCTTAACCAAATAATGTAGAAGTAATTCAATTCTTCTCTTGACAAATCAACTTCTTGAGGAGATTTGTTACAAAATTTTCTAAGACAACAAGGTCAATCTCCAAAATGTTGGAAAAAGGAGAAAAGATAACTTGGAGTGAGGAGCCAAGGAGGACTTTCAAAGAGATAAATCAAACCATTAAGGAGGCTCTAGTTTTGAAGTCTTCTAATTTTTCAAAATCGTTCCAGTTATTTTCTTTTTCCTTTTTCCATACTATTGTTGCAATCCTTTTGCAAAAGAGTGATGAAGGGTTTGAACAACCCATTACTTTCTTCTGCAAATCATTGCAATCTATAGAATTGAAGTATGACATGACTGAGAAACAAGAATATTCCTTAGTGAATGTAGTTAAAAAATTTATGACATACTTGGTTTGTGCCACAGTCATTTCATATGTACCTAGTTCTATAGTAAAAGACATCTTCACCCAACAAGAAGTCACAAGGACAAGGGCTAGATGGATCAATAGGATTCAAGAGTTTAACATTGATGTGCAAATTACCAAGTTGGTCAAGGGTCAAGGACTAGCCAATTTGATGATTGAATCCAATCTAGAAGAAAAAAGGCTAAACATTGTTGATTGTGTTGATGTTTCTCCAATATGTGATATGCAAACATCAGAATGGTATAGACACATAGTCTACTATTTGAAAAACATGTAATGTCCCAAGGGACTGACTCAATGAGAAGATAACATTGAAGCTACAAGCCATCAAGTATGTGATTGTAGATAATGAATTATGGTGGAGTGTGATGGAAAAAAATCCTTAGAACTCTTGACAAATATACATAGTGGTGTTTGTGGTGGCCATTATATGGCCAAGACTAGTGCACACAAGATCTTAAGAGTAGGATTTAGGTGGCCTACCATGTTTAAATATGCATATAAAATGGTCAAGCCATTTGATGCATGCCAAAGGTTTTCAAGTAAATTAAAATTCTTAGGGAATTTTCATCTTAGACCAATTGTAGTCTAGGCACCCTTCCAACAATGCGGGATAAACGTCCAGTAGAGGAAAACCTTGGATACTAGTGGCTACTGATTATTTCAAAAATTTGGTTGAAGCAATCCCCACAAATAAATCCACAAGGTATTAGTTTTCTTCATGTTGAACAATATCTTGATTTTATTTGGGGTACAAGAGAATATGATATTAGATAATGCTATGTGCTTTAGGTCTGATGAGTTTACAAATTTCTATGAGAAATATGGGATACAAAGAATCTTCCCCTTATCATCCACAAGGGAATGGAAAAGTTGAATCAAGTAACAAAAGATTGATGAAAATCATTAAGAGGATGATAGAAAGCAATAAGAAAGCTTGGGACTCTAAGACAAAACTAGCTCTTTGGGAAGATAGGACTAGAGTCAAAAAGGACATTAGACAATCTCCATTTTGTTTGGTGTATGGGATTGAGGAAAGGTTACCAAAAAATAACCTAATGAGGATGTACATGTTTGTTCAAGAGCATGATGAAGATATTGTTGCAAGAATGGAAATATTGAAGGTGTTGTCATTGATGTCAATCGGTCAACTAGTTATCCACTATTTATCATTGGTTGTATATGTCAAGGATATTGAGAAAATTGTAATAAATATATGTTGTAGGTGTTCAGTGGTTGCTTTAGGTTTTGTTCTGGATTTTCTCCTATGGTTGTGTGGTTCAGATAAGTTGTTCATGGTTGTTACTAGATGTTATATCCAAATTTTTGGTTGTTGATTCATTGTACAGTACAATTTGTGCTCACCAGTTGTGAACTATGGTTTTCTATGTTTCTGGTTGAGGTCCAGGAGAAATTTTTTTGGTCCAAATTTCTCTTTGATGAAGTCTTATGACTTGGATTTCTAGAGTTGTGTTTCCCTAGTTCTATTGAAGATAGTTTTGGCATTTGGAAGATTCATGCTTAATGGTTCTATTCATGTTTTGCACTAGTTTGACTGACCTTCGTGAAATACTACTTTCGAGGATGATGAAGCATGTTGGATCTATTTGGATTCCTATGAATTATGTGTTTGGGTTGCCCTCATTATAACTCCACCCTAGGATATTTTGGCATTGACTTGATTTGAATTTGGATTGGGATGGCTGACTTTGGATATGTTTCAAAGTTGAAGATGGTATAAATATAAGATGAGCTAGTGATGGAAAATATACAAGAGTGAAGAAGAAGAGCGATAAGAGAAAAGAGGAAATGCATTTTCATGCGACATTGATTCTATTCAATAAGTGTGTGTGTGTTGAGAGTGTGGAAGATCAATGTGAAGCTTAATGTTGAGTTTTCAGATGTAATGAGTAGAAGGAAAACTCTATCATTCATGCATGTGTGTGAATAATTGTGGTGGAATCCTTTGTTACATTGGGATTGTAGTCTCTCTATAACAAGTCTTATTTGTCTTCTTTATATCTTTGTGGTAGTGAGCCCTCCAGGTTTTAGCCCTATTGGATAGTGAGTCCTTGTTTTAGAAAGTGAGCCTTTTGTAATAAGTTTTTATATTCTCTATACTGTGAGTTAATCCTCACCATGGTTTTTCCCTCATTGGGTTTTCCACATAAATTTGGTGTTATTTTTTTTGTGTTGGATTTAAGTTTCTAGATTAGCATTTGATGATTAATCATTTAAGCAGTATTAAGTATTAGTTCCTGTGATTAAATTAAAGGTTTAATTATGTGATAACTAATTCAACCCCCCCTTCTCAATTGTCTTATTCAACAATTGGTATCAGAGCAAGGTTCCTTGGTGAAGAGCTTAACCACTTGAGGAAGGTACACGATGGATGGAAAAATGGTTTTTGATTATCTAAGGCTCAATGGAACTAATTATGGTATCTGGAAAGTATTGATGGAAGAATATCTAGAGTATTGCAAAAATTGATGTGGAGAAATCTTACAAAAATCCTTACACTCTTCCTACTAATGGTTTGAGTACACCTGAAGAAATCAAAGCACATGAAGCGAACAATAAGGAAAAGTTCATCTTGAAGAATAGTCTGGTACATTCAGAGTTGATCAAGGTTTAGAATTTGAAGACAACTAAGGAAGTTTGGGATGCTTTAGAAAGAGTGCATGATGGTGATGAAAGAGTTAAAGAGGTGAAACTACAAAACTTGAAAAAAAAGTTTTATCTTCTACATATTTCTAAAAATGAGAATATTAAAGCTTATGTACAAAGATTGGATGAGATAGTGGCTAGAATGCGAGGACTTGGTGCTACTATAGATGAAACTAGGATTGTAAAGAATATTTTTAGAACTCTTCCTGATGTTTACAATGAGAAGGTGAGTGCTATTGAGTAGACTATAGATTATAAGACCTATACTAAGGATCTGTTAGGATTTTTGACATCTTATCAAATGATGAAGTTGAGTATAAGGAATGGAAGCAAATCAGAGAGTACCTTTAAAGCTACAAAAGCTGAAGATCTGGATGAAGAGAACTTTGATGAAATAGAAACTAACTATGTAAGAAGAATGAGGAAAGGCTTTGGCAAGTATGAAGGTAAGTTTCCCTTTAAATGCTTTAGTTGTGGAGAAATAAGTCATTATGCTACAAAGTGTCTAAAAAGAGCTAAAAGAAATAAACAAAGATATGAGAAAGGAAAGAAAGGAGAGAAGATTAAAAAAGTGTAGAGAAGAGGGATTTGCTACTCGTGAGTTCTCTTCATTCAGAGAGCCTTGTGGGGAAAACTTTCCTAAACTACCTTAGGAATAGTGCAAGATTTCTAGAATCAGAAAGAGAAGGTCACAAAGATTCTTTGAACAAACTGACAAGCTCTCAGCCAAAGGATGCCAATGCAAGATATATACAATAGTGTGTTGGTGTCTCATAAGGACTAGAGAGTGATTTTATCACAAAAAATAGCTAAATGACTACTTCTACTCCAATTACTAGGAACTTTTTAGAATGCAGAAAAGTAACAAATGTAATAAAACTAAAATAAAGAAAAATGGATGATAAAGAGAGTAAGAGATAGAAAAATGCTCACAAAAACCCAAGTAATGAATCCTCTAGCTAGTAGATATCTTCAATACCTACATCTGTAAGATTGAGAGAACGTGTTGGGGCTGTATAAGGGTTTTCCTTAGTCAAACCTCTGTTTTGGTGTTCCCACCTTCACAAATAGCCAAAAGATAGATAGAGTGAGAAGTAATCAAATGCAATGTGATAAAAGAAATTCTCGCTTGAGGAGGAGAACCCATATCACAAAATGTAGGTGATAAAAGCAATCCCCAATCGAGGAGGATAAACTATATCATGAAGTAGAGATTCAGTGGATAGGGGATGTGTGAAATCCCAAGATGTTTGCAAGCATGAAGTAAGGAAGATAGAGTTGCAAGGCTTAAGGAAGCCAAATGGAGAGAAAGAACAAAATAGAGGGTTTCGAGAGCCAGGAGAGCTACAAAGAGTGTTGCTAAGAACATGAGAGTGATTGAAGCTACTCTAACAAGTTGTATGAATATGTGCAAGCAAGATAACAAGAGAAAGAAAGGAGGAAAAGATAGGAGCCAAAGCTGGAGAGGATCTAGAAAGATTCAAAGAGATAAAATGAGGTGAAAAGATAACATTTAAAGAGAGAAGAGAAGCAAAAAGAAGCTTCCCGAGAAGTTACAAGGAATCTTGAACCGTTACCACCGACCAATGAGGTAAGAAGTGGAAAACATGAATGTAAACATTCATTTGAACATTGAAAATGTCATAGGGCTCTAGCACAGTGCATAGATGTCTATGTAGCATGCTAGTATCTGAACATGTCACACTACAAAACAACAAGAACATGAAAATCACAAGGGTTGGAACAAAGTTGATGCATGAGGATAGCTACTAAAAAGGGGTGCTAAGCATCTTGATAAGGGAAAAGGCTGATGCAGGGGCTAAAATAATCCTACTCAAGATGCTAAGGGAGTGGACACTAAAGCAAATGCAAGAATGTATGTGAAATTGCAAGGGGTGGAATTTTACGACTATACATTTTCCCCCCACTTTAGCAGACATATGAATCTACACTAATATTCACGCTAAAGGAAACCTACTAAACATAAATAACATCATATTCCAAAAGGATACTACAGAGGGAGCAAATGACTCTTTGAACCATAGAAGCATGCCCTCTAGGTTGAAGACCTGCAAAACAAACACATTAGACAAGAAAAACCTGCACAAGGCAACAATGTTAGTGCACAAAAAACTAAAGGATTTGAGTCAGAAAAGTGAAAGATACCTCGATGTAAAGGGTTTTCTCAATATTATGTGTCATCCCCATATTAAGAAACAACACACAGAAGAATTCTAAAATGAAGAGGAAGGGCATATACTCAGGATGAAGAAGATGCAGATCTTCGATTCAATATATACAAGAGAGAAGAGAAGAGAAGGCTCAAGAGAGAGCAAGAAAGAGGAATGAAAATTCCAAGAGATACAACTCCATAGGTATTCTTTCTTGAGGAGGTTTGAATGAAGTGCCCCAAAGGCCTGCAGACCAATGATGGACGTATCCCATAGGATGAAAGCATCTTACAAGCCCACAGACCTACAAGAAGGAAACCCCCAAGATCTCTCACATGAAGGAAGCCCCATGAAGTATGCGCCTTACAATCCCACAAACATACAAGAAGGTATCCCCCAAGATCTCTCACATGAAAGAAACCCGGATGAAAGTTCCTTATAGGCCTGCAAACCCACAAGAAGGCATCCCCCAAGATCTCTCACATGGAAGAAACCAAGATGAAAGTTCCTTATAGGCCTCTAGACCTACAATGAGGCATCCCTAAAGATCTCTCACATGGAGGAAACCTGGATGAAGGAGACTTTTCAAAGTGATATAAGAAAGAGGCTTTACAGGTGCACTTGCAAAGTGACATGTTTACCTACAAATAAAGCATGTCTAAAAATAAAGTGGCCAGTCATGAAATCGAGCGGACAGTCATGCAAACCATCAAAAAAATTGGAAGGATTTCAAAGGGGTCCCTCAGGAACCCTTCAAAAGGAAGAGGGGTCCACTCAAAGGATGCATTGTTTGAAAAGTGAGGTCTAGTTAGGCTGCCCCCAAGCTAGACACCAATGAATTCATTTGAGAGAAAAAATTTCAAAGGGGCTCCCTTAGGAACCCTTCAAGAGAAAAAGGGTTCCACTCAAGGGATGCTTTAGTTGAGAAACAAAGAAAAGAGAGGGGGTCCTTTAGAAGGACACATATTTCCAAAACAAGTTATCACTTCCTCCAACATACAAGGGAGGATAACCATGCAAGATACTTAGAACATGCAGGATAGAGGTAAACCTCAATATCACTTGTCATGTGAAGAAAAGGAAAGTGCCCCAGCAAATAAATGTGTGATGACACCTGAATCAAAAAGTTGTATTTTATCCTTCAAGTCCTTACATTCACTAGTGGAATGGCCAAGCACTTGATGGTATGCACAAAAAAGAATGTTTTTTCTTTATCATTCTTGTGAAATTTCTTGCGTGTAGGAGAAGAGTGATCAAGTGGGATTTTAGAAGCCACAACAAAACATGCTCTTGCTCGAATAAGGAATGAGGAGCAAGAAGCAAACCTTTCTCTTATAAAGAAAAGTGTTACTACTCACAAGAATAAGATATGAAGGTAGCAATCAATGGAGTATCTACATGGAGAGTATTATTCTAACAAAGGGGATCATACTCCTCTATGAGATCACCATCATCTTTCCTAATAGGATTACCATCATAGAACTCTTTAATATAACTATGATCATCTTCCTCAAAAGGAGGAACAACACTAAGAACATTGCAATTTACATTCACATTATTCCGCGATACAAAAGAATGACCATCTTTGATAGTGGGTGTGGATGATGTTATCAAAAGGTCTAAGTGGATTGGGTCAACTTTATGCTCTCCAATGAAGGATTTTGTAAATTCTAGAGAACCCCAATCATCACCAAGATATGAATTCTCTTGAGAAGAAGTGGAAGGAGCATACTTAAGATTTCTTGCTTCAAAAGGATCTTCTTCAGGGACATTTATCTCAAGAGTATCCTTTGTAGTAAGTACTGTTGGAGTAAACTATTACCTAATTTCACTACTAGCTCAATTAGTTTGAGCTCTTTGATTTTAAACTAAGAGAAAGGTGCATTTCTTAATATTTCCTACATTACATTCAGGTGCATAAGAATAAATAAAAATATTACATTAACAAATTATTGCATTTATACAAGTGCATGTAACATAGGAAAGATTTACACAAATATTTTCTGAAAAAGTAATCTTTATTGATATTAAAAGTGAATATTGTCTCACACAAGCCATGAGACTAACTTGTTTAATGTAAAGAAGAAAAGTATATACATTGATAGGTAAAAATATAATGCATGTGTAAGGAAAGTGGCTAGTCATTTCCTGAATGATTGGTTTAGTGTGTGTTGCCTTTCTTTGACTTTTTCCTTGAGCTGCTTTGTGTCCTCCTAAGTTCCATGCTACTCCTAGTTCTTGCATCTGAGTGATAAAATGTCGCTAGAACAATGAAGGTCTCTCACATTACATGTACAAGCACCCATGAACATATAAACTGATCTCCAAATGCATTAAATAAGCATGCAAACTTTGGATGTCCAAGAGAACAATGAAGTCATCAAACACATCCAAAATATGCATTTATTTTTCTAACTTGTTTGCTTCATGTACAGGTATAGAAAAAGTAATGTTGTTGTTTTGATTCTTTTAATTTTAGCACATGGGTTAAAATGTGGCTCCTACAAGGGTTGAGCCTAGTGTGTTTCCTTGTTGTGCATTAAAGAGGAATTGAAAGATACTCATCTAATAATTTATCTCTTTATGGTTCACTCAAACAAGTGCACATCATTTGTGATAGTGAGATATTTGTCACTGTCACAAGTAACATGTACTTGTTCAAGAAAAATCATAAAGATTGTATGCAATCTTTTATGTTAGAATAATTTATAGAAATGCATAGATGTATTATTTCATGAATATACATCATTCACATGTATATTTTTTTATAAGAGTCATGATTGGTTTTATGAGAGAGGACTATCAATGAATTAGGACAGCCACTATGAGTTGAATACACCATTCTTTGGAAAAGATAACAACCTTGAACATAATAAAGTAGAAGTCACTTTCTATCAAATGGTTTTTAAAGAATAATTTGTGTAGTCTCTGTCTCAATGAAAAGTACAGTGTAGAACATAGCCCCACTCTCCAAAAGATCAAAAAATTTAGAAAAGGGAAATATTTGTTGCCATCTCATGATCAAGTTATGAGCCATCTAAGACAGGTACAATGTTGCAACTAAATGCTCTAAGGATCTTGCTTTTAAAAGTAAATAGATGCATGATTAGTCACTAAAAGATGAATCATGGTATAAAACATAGTAAAGGTATCCTCCATATTGAAATTAGACACACAAGAAAACATACTTTTTTGAATTATTTGTGCTTTCAAACAATGCAAGACAGTGGCAATATTGCTTATGTGTATATCACATATTTCATGAGCTATAAAAGAAAAGAAAATGGCATGATTGAAACAATATAAATCCTCATTTTTGTAGAGATAGATCTAGGTATGGTGTTTTGATAGGAGATTTCTAGAAATTCATGACTGCATGTAGGTGACAGTAAAGGAAAAGTTCACAATGAGGTTGAAGCTCTCCTTTTCACATAAGTTGATAAAGACAATCAAGAAAATGATTAAACAAATGGAATCTTATGCATCAGATAATGGCTAATGAGAGAGTGGTCACCTATTTGAATTTCACTATTAAGCACAACCTACAAAATGGAAGAATGCATGCTAAAACATTATGTAAAAAGGGAAAGCTTGCTCTTGATCAAAATTAGTGGAGGTTCAGGATACTGTTTCCAGAATGCATCATGGATGACATGAATAGTTTGAATAAGTTTGATAGTATTTGTAGAAGTTCAGTTGCAAATAAATCATGAATAATGCTTGATATTCTATAGAGACATGGGCATTGAAGAACAAAAATAGTGAACATGATCACATATAAACTATAAATAACATCACAAGTTACAGTTAAATGATGGTCATTAAAGGAACAATGAAAAAGAATAGTGCTTGTAACATATGGAGATAATGATATCATGTTTGATGAGGTTGTGACATATCAAAATAGTATTGAATGAAGTTGCTAAATGCAAAGATAGGTTTCAAAACCTCACTAATAATACATAATTCCAAGTATCTGTAGCTAGAAATAAAATTCAGAGTGGTCAAAAAGAGGGGAAAAGTATAGAGTGAACCGTAGTTATCCATATAAGAGAGACTCAGCCTGTTGGAGCCATCAATCATAAGAGCAAGGACGTATTTCTTGCAAAAATGAAGTTATCCATTTGGGTTTTCAAAGAAGATGAGTATTTTCTTTATACAAATTCATGAAATAAAATATCTACAGGAAGAGAGTTTATTTCTCATAGTTCATACCAAACACATTTGGGGTTTTGTTTTTTTCAAAATAGTCTTTTGTAGGGTCAAACCACAAAGTTATAAATGAAATTACATTTTTTTTGTAAAAATGATATTTATTATCAAAACCCAAAAATTTGCAAGTATTGAAAACTTAGAAGGAAACCCTCGACAATGAAACATGTAACTGAAGATATGGTCGCGACCCATAAGATTAAAAGCTCAGTTTCATAACAAATAGAGATGCAACCATTAAAGAATTAAGGAGAATTTTTTTTTGTATTATCAAGTATGGATACATTGAAAAATATTAAAATCTCCACAAGAAATCTATAGAAGAATTCAAAAGATGCAAAGATCTCATATATTAGAGCTTACCCAAATTCGATTTCAAGCCAACCATAGAGTGAAGTCACCAAATGAGATAATGAGATGCATTCCATGGCTCCAAATGAAGTCTCATGGTGGCCAAATGAAGAGAAATACACAAAAAAAAAATCAAATGGAAAATGGTCAAAGTAAATTTCTAGGGACGCGGCCTCTTTGGCTTGAAAACCAACTAATAAAAGTTTATTATTCATTTTTGCTTGAAG
>VDFB02075321.1:318175380-318254448 GCA_007258455.2 Sequoia sempervirens | reverse complement strand
CAAGCATAACACACTTTTCTTGCGAATGGAGCCTTTCCTTGTTTTCTCATAGGTGCTTAGCATAATGTAGCTTGTTAGGCCTTATGAAGTCCAAAGTTTTTGTGGTTCCCTATTGGATTTATCAGAGAGATAGCTTTGGTATGGTTAATATAGTGAAATCTTGTAGACTTGACATGAATTTCTCACTAAGCCACTTCTTGGGGGCTCACTTAGTGGAAAATCTATGGTTCCATTAGGCCAAAGTGAGAATGCATTGCTATTTTCATAGTGGACATCGAGTTCTGCTTGTGAACACTCTTGGACAGTAGATGAGATATGTTCCACATCACGTTGGATAGTCGAGGCTTAATATGCCCTTTTTGTTCTCACCATTCGTTGATGTTGTATGATTGAGAATATTTTTCATTGCTGCATACATATGTTTTGAATGTCTACTTTAGTGTGAGTTTTTGCTAGTGCTCTTCCTCTCACTTAAGTGGGGGTTAAATGTAGTGTAGAAAAATGTATCCCTTTACATTTTCACACCTAATTTGGAATTAATATTAAAATGAACTTAATTATGCCTTAATTTAGTGTTGTAATATGAATTTTACATATTCACATTAAGTTTAGGGCCCTATTAATTAAAATGGACTTAAGTGTGCCTTATTTTTGGTGTTGTAAAGTGTACCCCTTTACACTCACACTTATTTAGGACTCCTTTAATTAATTGAGCTTAATTTCCCCCTTTAATTCAAATCAAGGCCTAATTAATTGCATTTTCCAAAGAGGAAACCCAACATTCATTAATGCCTAAACATAACACTTCTCATTGAGCAATGTGTGTCCTAGGTGAGTGACCTAGGACCCATTCACCTATGGGAAAATGGGTCCTCACTTAGACCTAGTACCTAAATTTAAATTATGTTTTTGGTGGTATTTTAACATATTCAAATCCATATTCACATGTCAGCTTGTGTTATTTGAATTTTGAGAAATTAATAATACATATCTATAAATATAAGGTCATTTCACTAAGTTTCATCTAAGAGTTTTCAAGCAACCTAGAAATTTCAAGTTATCCTAAGAGAACTTTCACAAGAGCGTTTCAAGAGAATTTCAAGAGAAATTCAAGGCATTTAAGAGTGGATTTAGTGAAGAATTATTGCAGCAATAAAGATCCAATTATCATATCAAAGTCTTCTTGCATCATGCATGTTATTGGAACTAATATGGAAATGTTGAGTTCATGATTCATTAAAGCATTCAAATCATCGTTTCAAATCAAGTTTCAAGGTCAATTTCCACATCCATTGAGGCCATTTCAAGCAAGTTACAGATCTACATTCCAAGGTTCATTCAAGGGTTTGGTGAGTTGTGACATAGAGTTGTTCATTCATTATTCCTTCCATGCTATTTTATTTCATTTCAAGGTTTGATTACCAAAATGGGGTTTGACCAAGGCAAACCCCCATTCACAAAAAAAAAACATTTTGCCCTCTTGATTTGTGTTTGTAGATTTAGGTGGAAGAAATCTTGAAGATCTCTTGAAGAGAAAAATTGGAAAACTTGTTAAAGTTACAAAAGTTGTCATCTCATGGAAACTCAATTACAAAATTTATTTCCAACTTTCTGAGCCTAAAACTTGGGTAAATTGAGAGATTCAAATCTATAGAAAAGGCTCCTAAAAGTTGTAGACAAACCCTAACTCAGGACCCATTCGCCCCTGCAAATGAGTCCCAAATTAGCTTCAACATAACACTTTTGGTGGCTGGTACACATCATCATCTTACATCTATCTAATATGTGATTTTATTTTTGGTTCCATTAGTATTGAGATTAATCTATTAGATCCAAGTTGTAGATTGTATTTTGGGTTTGATTTTCTATTTTTAATTTTTCTCCCCAAAGTTTTGTTTAATCAATACCCTCATCCTTGCAAACAAATGAAATCCGTAGATTCACACTTTGACTTGACTCACCTAAAGGTTGATAGTACTTTCATTGTGTGGATCTCATTTCCTAATGAATTGAAGAAGAATAGGTCCCAATTGGTACATCAACCCCACCAATAGACCATTTTTCATCTTTTCAATAAGAAAGGGAAGTTCTAGAATATTTTGGTAGATGCACTTTCTAGGAAGGACGAGAAAGATGAATCTTTATTGTGTTTCATTTCAATATTACATGCAAATTGTATGGTAGAAGAAAAAGCAGAGTGGTAGAATGATGTTGCTATATAATTATTATCATTCAATAGTTGTAAAGTGATCCCAGTAGTTTAGATAAGTTTCATTGGAAGGGAAATACTTTGTGGTATATAGAGTGATTGTATCTTTGCAAGAATTCCAATTTTAAACACAAGATTCTCATAAAACTTCATGAGTCTCCAATTGGTGGTCATTCAGGATTTTTGAAGACATCATTGAGTCGAGAAATATTTTTTTTGGGAAGGGATAAAAGGTGATATTCAAAAAATTATAGTTGAATGTTTGGTTTTCCAAAGAAACAAAGGGGAGGCAATTAAGACACCAGGTCTCTTTTAGCCCTTAGTTATTCCTAGAAAATGTTGGGAAGAGGTATTCATGAACTTCATCACAAGGATTCCAATATCTAATGGTGCTTGAATGTCATCATGGCAGCAGTGGATCATCTCACTAAATATGCACACTTTATTGCATTATCTCATCCTTTTACAACAAGTACAATGACAAAATAATTTTTGGAGAATATTCAAAAGCTACATGGTATACCTAAGGTTATTGTTAGTGACTGTGATCCTATCTTTACTACTAACTTTTGGAAAAACTTATTCTCATGTTTGGGTACTCAATTGGCTCATAGTTATTCATAACACCCTTAATATAATGGGAAAAATAAGGTTTTTGATAAGTGTTTGGAAGGATATCTATGTATTTTCACTTCAAATAAACAATCTCAATGGGTAGATTGGCTACCACTAACAAAAAGGTGGTATAACACTTCCTTTCATAGTTCATAAAAATTGTCTCCATTTATGACACTATATAGATATTAGCCTCCTTCCATCACATCATCATTGAAGGTGTCACCAAGAGTTTAGGTCATGGAGGACTACTTGCTTCATCAACAATAGGTACTCTCAGGACTCAAGGAGAATCTAACCATGACACAAAATCAATTGAAGCAGTAGGCAAACCAACATCGTAGTGAAAAAGGTTTTGAAGTTGGGGATTGGGTCTTCTTGAGGTTGCAACCTTACAAGAAAATGTCACTAAAGCAACAAAAAAGAACAAGTTATCTCCAAAATATTATGGCCCATAAATAAAGCATGCAAAATATTGGTAGTATTTCCTACAAGATGGAATTACCACCAACAATAAAGATGCATCCATTTTTTCATGTTTCTTATTTGAAGAAGGAAACTGGGCATAATATCCCTGCTCAAAAAATATTACCAAAGCTCAATGAAGAATGAAGAATCATAGTGGAACAAAAGTTCATTCGTCAAACACACACAAAGAAGCTAAGGACTAGAAAAATCACTGAGTATCTCATCCAATGGAAGAATTTACCAATTGAACATGCCACATGGGAATATGAGGAGTTCATTTAGAAACATCCACACTTGATTATCATTGAGGATAATGCTTCTCTCAAGAGGGGGGAGTGCTACACCCTTAATAGTAGTGTGAATTGGGTTATGAATAGTAAGCTTGTGACTATATTAACTCTTAATTAAGTCATATTAGCATTATTATATTATTATTTAGTTAATTAGGTTGGCTTAAAATGTATATAGGGTTATCTAAATCAACTTGTTGATGGTGTTTTCTGCACAACTTAGAAAGAATATGATATCCTATCTCTCTTGAAAGGTAAATATCTATCAACAAGCCTCAAGAGATAACCCCAAGGTCTCTAATATTAGGTCTTGACAATGCATAAACAACTTTGTGATAAATGTGAAAATGCTAGTAATCACAATTGGCTTTACAAATGAACAATACTAGAAATAATTACTGTCAAATATGACAATGTGGTGATGCTGTTTTAATCCTAAAAATAACCCAGATTTAAAGAAAGAGAAAAAGAGAAGGGTTGAGAGAGATTCTAAACTAACTCCTAAGATCAATCACAACAATGATGAATGCTACAAATGGACAATTCCCCAATAAAACCAATATATGCTTGATCAAGGACAAGCCTACAACTACATAGAAATGGTGCAATCTTCTAAGGAATCTGAATATTTTTAGACTATGAACATTCACTCACATACCCAATAGCTGGCGCAATGTAAACAAGCATTCATAGTTGAACTTAGCATAAAATGAGGCCCAAAATAACTTTACACAACAACATACAATCAAAAGATTTCCAAAAGTATGGACCGAAGATAGATCAAACATCATTCACATTTCACCATCATTGCAAAAGAACTGAAATATAACATCTAACATTGAGAATCAATAACAAGAAACCATAAACTGTTGAAGTTGAACACAAAGTTTTCCAAATAAACAACCCATTTGCATTAACTCCTCCAACAATTACATAACAATTTCCAACTCTCTCTCCTCTCCTACAACTAATTTCTAAAATCTACTTGCCAATTCTCGCCTTCTAACCCCTAAAATCTAACCCCTAACAAATGAGGAGGCACAACCCTTTATAGATATGGATTAAATCAATCCAAGGGCCTAGATGGCTCCTCTAGAAGCACCAAGAGGTTACATAGAGTCTTACAAATCTGGATACATCATCATCCAATCAGCATAATTTTGTTACATCATGGAACAATGAGAAAACAATATTTTGCTAACTTGACTTTGATAACAATCCTCATTGGAGAAAGCAAACAACATCTCATGGTGCAAATAGCTTTTAGAAATCCCTTCCAACTGTAGACAATTTGGGCACAAATTCTTATGCAGGCCCCACACTTAATATTTGAGTTGAAATCTTCCAGATTTCCCTCTTGGCATGAATCCATATGCAAGTCCCCCTTTTGATTTATTTAATCTTGAAAAATAGATATCATCATTAGTAGCTCACATGTTAAAAAATCCCATCCATAACATATCCAAATTGAACTTGAATAAAATTTTGGCCTTTTAAGAAAACTTTCCATTTTTGGAATTTTTATTTTCAAATTTTTTTTCATTTCAAGAATTTTTTAATTTTCGGAACATTTTAAAATTTCAAGAAAAAATTCCTTTTTGGAAATTTTTAGTTTTGGAAAAAAATTGCATTTTGGGAAAAAAATTCCATTTTTGGAAAATTTCAAGATTTTTGAGGGTCTTGGATTTTCCGAAAAATGGAAATTTCAGGAATTTTGATCTATCGTGGATTTTGGGAAAATCCACTAGGGCTAGGATTTTCCCAAGTTTAGTTCTCTGAGAAAATCTGAGGTAGCTTGGATTTTCCCAGGTTTAATTCTCAGGGAAAATCTGAGGTATCTAGAATTCTCCCAGGAAAAATCCGAGGTAGCTAGTATTATCCTAGGGAAAATCTGAGGTAGCTAGAATTCTCCTAGGAAAAATCCGAGGTAGCAAGAATTTTCCGAAATCCATGGCAGGTCAAAATTCCCCAAACTCAATAACTTTTTTTCTAGAAGGAAATTTTGAAAAGTTCAAAAAGCAACCTAGCCTAATTTTTTGTCCTCTATCCATGGGTGCAAAAAATACTTACATATAACATTGAAAGTTCACTTCAAAATCCCCATTTCAAAAATCCATGACAGGTGGATTTCCCCAAAACCCTTAAGATGCCTCAAAATATTGCCTTCATTAAATCAAGTCTGGACTTTAATTCCCAAAATAACCTTTCAAGAAGAGAAAAACTAAAAATTTTACCAAGCCAAGACACAAAGATGCAAAAGAAAAAGAGGGTCCTCGCCTCTGGTGGGGCGTGTGTGCAAAAATTGCATAACACCTAGGTGATATCCTAGGCATAAATAATATATATAGAAGGTAGCGGGTCTTATTTCATGATTATTGCAAATTGTGTTCTCATTGGAGATATTTGGAGGTTTCCCCCCTCAAAGTGGCTTGTTACTCATAATTATTATAAACTATTTGTAGCATATTTCTTATCATATTCTTCTATTTACAAGTTATTTCATTACACTTACATTGTCATAACAATTGTCCTATAGATTATCATCTTTCATGCTCTTTGTTGTCCTTTAAAGACTACCCTATAAATGTGTATCATAGTATTGAACATGATCCATCTCCTCCTAAGTCCTTAAAAACATGCTTTAGGGTTTTGGAATCCAATGACATTTTTGAGTAGGCTTAGTAATGACTTTTTTAGGTGAATGACAATCCTAAGAGGGAGATTTAGACTTTTCTTACATAGGTAAAAAATCCTCACTAACCTCAGAGATTTTGAATAGACTTTAAAATGACACACTTCACATAAACTTCTAAAAACTTTAGCCAAAATTAAATCCTTAAGAATATAAGGTGTATCTCAAGACATACTTGGTAGGATGTGTAAAGAAAAAACTTAGTTTTACAATGTGGATGAAAATGTGAATGCTCGGAACTCCTCCAAGCTCTCAACAATACACCATATCTCCTCTTTAATCTCTACAATATGCCCTTCTCAAGACCTATTGAGTGTTATCCATACTAAACATGGAAGAATAATTTTTTAATGCTATTAACTTTGATTTCAACATTCCATACATGCTTCTTGCTCCTACAACATGCGATATTTCCTTTTTGTTCTTCTTCAATGTGGAGATAACAACAACAAGGAAACCTAACCCTAGAAATTTTCAAAGGAAGGCTTCTTAACTTTTTCCCTGAAAGTGTGCATGAGCCTTAGTGGATTTTTGAGAATTTTTCTTTTATTCCTTGGAACCTAAAACTTTTATTAAATATTTTTACCTTTTTGTGAGGTGAATTTAAGGTTATAAGACTTAGAAAAAAATGACAACCTTGTCTAAATACTTATACTATGGAAATACTGAAAATATTAACAACAATAGTCAAGTTATCTAAAGGTTTGTTATATAACTTACACAAATATCAACAATTCTCTCATCTACTAAAAAAAATATCTTTGACTAGGACAAATATTGTCAACAAGATTTTGACAAAACTAAAGAATACACAACATCATCTTTGATCCTCGTGGCACCCATTCTTGGAAAACCATTATTTCTCTACATCTTAGCAACATTAGTCACCTCGAGGGTATTACTAGTACAAATTATTTATAGGGTTGTGAATAGGCTATCTATTATATCAATTTGACCTTAGTGGGTTATGAGATTAACTACACAAAAATGGAACATGCATGCCTAATTGTTATATTTAGCTCTCAAAAGTTATGACACTACATGCTCAACAATAAAATAAAGTTCATATAAAAAATTGACATGTTGGGACTCATACATGTAGTGCCAAATTTTTCTTGAGTCCTAGCTCCTTTACGTACTTAGGCCTCATTTTTCTCATCACATATAACTATTATGATAAATATTTTGTGGGTATCAATTTTTTAGTTTTTCCTAAATGTTGTCCTTTATCATCTCCCATTTTCCTATAATGTATTGGAAGTAAAAATCCCAAAAAATTCTAATTGGGGTGTTTTCTAGTCATTTGTCTAAGTCTCAATAGGTAATTCCGAGTTTCAAACCTTCTAATTTTTCTATCCCAACACTCCTTTCATCCCTTCTCCACCTTTTTCCTTTAACTTTTTCAAGTTTTTCTAATTTTTCATTTCCATCACGAATTTCATTCAAACCCTAAAACCTTGACCATTTTCCTTAAATTCCTTTTTGCACTAGAGTTTAAAACTTCCCCTTATTGGAGTACCATTCCCTTCATACCCCCAAACTTCAATCCACAAATATTTTTACTAAATACCTTATTGGGATCATAATTTTAAATTTTTTCTTCTTTAGGTACCTCATAAGAAACACCTTGACTCCCAATTCTTGACTCCCTGAGCCTTGCATTAAGTTACCTATTGAAGTTAAAGTTTAAACCACCCCTTTCCCCAATTACTCATACCTCGATATCTCCAATCCTCAATCTTAAAAATTTGGAACTCTCACCCTTGATGACTATTGGTAGGAAAGGATAATAGTTCAAACATCACCAAGCAAATCCTACCACATCTCACCACAAAGAGATCATGAAGCATAATATTCAAGAGATACCATCTAAGGTAGGGATAGGATATAGGGGTCACGTCCCATCCCGTAGATATATGTATAGGTAAAGATATGTATAATAGAGTAAGAGAGATAAGTTAGTAGAAGGAAGAAAGAAGATGATAAGAGATAGGATAAAAGCATACAACAAAATATGTATAGAGTATAGGGGAAATATATGATAAATATATGTGATTTAAAGGAGATATAAGGAGATGGGAATGTACTCAATCGATATTAATAATATATTGATATTAGAATTCTATATACATTATGGTGTCTGATATTCTATTATATATGGTTAACTAGTTGATCTTATATTTGAATCAAACCATTTCTCCCTTTATATGATTGAATTCGAGGTATAAACTACAACACTCAAAAATTAATTGGGGCTCAAAATTGTGGTCTATGTTCCCTAGTTTTCTTGCTAACATTGGTTCCATTTTCGGGACCCTGTTTAGTTTGTATAAAGGACAACAATACTCATATTTTCAAAATTGTAAATTAGACATAAAAAAATAGGAAAATAAGGAAGATAGAAAAACCTACAAAATTTTCCTCTTGGTGTCTACCTTGTGAGAGGGGATTAGGCACCATGGGGATGGAGAATGGAAAGGGGGAAGAGTTTTGAATGGAATCCTCAAAGATATGTGACCAATAAGAAAAGATACCAAAAAACTACCATGTGAAATAATAAATGACAAATGTAATCCCAAAGTAAACATTCATGACAAAAGGAGATAATAAAAACATAAGAGAAATGAAGGAACAAATTGAATTAGCAAGAAAAGTAAACTGTAATCCCAAATGGAGAAGAAAGAAGACAAGAAAATATTATTGAAAGATAAGAAAGACACTACAAAAGAATGAAAATGATGGATAAGCTGGGAATTGAGTGCACTAATGAGGGTGCTATTGAGCACACCAAGGTGGGTGTGTCAAAGGGAAAGAGAAAGAAAACATAGAAGAATGGAAGACCTTAGAGAAATCAATTTTATGCTTGGAAAAAGCAACACAACTCATAACCAATTTAAAAAAGAACATTGATGATTATGGAAAATATAGAAGGTTGTTGTTGGGATCCTATAGTAGCAAAAAGACTCCACTCCCACTACAACCCTCTAAAAGTCCTATGATCATACTTGATCTATCAAACCCAACATTCAATTTATATGATAGATTTAATAAATTTATGGAAACTCTAGAAAAGGTTGTATCTATTCAAGAATAATATTTGGAAGAATTAGTTAATAGAAGCATAAAGAAATTGTAGGAAGAAGAAATAGAAAAATAAGAGGAGATTGGATTCAATTTGGGTAAAGAATTATGTTCAATAACAAATAAAATTTCATTAACAAATAAGAAAGTGAAATGATATCTTGAGGAGTCACAACTCAGATCAAGATCCATCCCCTAAGCCATATAAGAGTAGAATAATTTTGAAAGAAGAGACACTCCAAATCAAAGAGAAAAAATAGAAAAAAGGAAAAGAAGGATATTGGGAATAAATACTTGGGAAGGATTAATTTAACATAAAGTTAGCAAGAGATAAGGGAAGAGAGAAAAAACTCCATATAGTTAGGAGAGTAAAGAAAGAAAAGGAAGAAACTAATAGACCACAAATCCAAAAAATTAAAACAAAAGGAAATAAAAAAATGGAATCATCAATCAAAATCCTAGTATTTGGAAAATATACAATAGAGGCTACAAAACACATATTCTTATTGGAATCTTTGTGGTAAAGGCAATACATTGGCAAGGACAAACCAAAGTTATTAGACTTTATATCTTTATTAAGGAAAGAGGTATTAGATTAGTACAAAAACACTTACCCAAAGTATGAGAAAAGTTGGGATGAAGTAAAATAATACTTCTTGGAAAAATTTGACACTTTGGATATCCCTATGAAGAGTGTTAGCAAAATGAGGGACTTAGTGCAAGGAGGAGGAATTTATGAAGGCCCATGACAAAAGATTCAAGGAATTCTTCCATAAATTAGAGGAATCTCTAATTGAATGATAAAAGATTGAATGGTTCATCTTCAAATTATAGAAGGGCATACAATCAACCTTATATGGAAGAATATTTAATACTTATATAGACTTGATCACAATGGAATCCACTATAGAAGTTCAGAAATGGCATAGACCCTAGAAAGATGACATAAAGGAAAATCTTGAGAAATTATAATTAGTGGTAGAATAACTGACCATACAAAACAATATTTTGGCAAGAGGATAGGAAAATAAAACTAAAGAGATTTGGTGCAAATGTTGTTCAAGGGAAGACCATGTCCAAAATGATTTCCCTAAGGATCAAGGAGAAAGAACTACAACAACATTGCACATAGAACTAAAAATTGTACTAGCTAAGACAAATTCATTATACTATGAAACTGTCCAAGAATAGGAAAACTACCCCATGAAGGACTATCCCATAAATTAATTTCAACTTTGAAATGCATCAAAACATCCCAATCCAAGATGCCCCATGAACTACAATTGTGATATGGAAATGGATAGAAAAATGGCATATGTCAAAGGAATTATAAAAAACCCCTTGTATGACATAGGATATAGACAACCACCTTGGAGAGATAATAAAAGTGCTTATGCATTCTAGAACAACCGATCACAAGATTACATTGGAGATAATAGGTAATAAAACTATAGAGGAGGAAGAGGACATGCTAGAAACAACTGCCAAAGAAGTGATGCTACATGAAATATAACTATGGAAAGATAGGCCATTATGCTATAGAGTCTTGGAAAGAAAAGGAAAGGAAGTGTCCATTTTTTGGAGATGATTCCCATGCCATATTCAAATATGATAAAGAATAACAATATTATTAAAAAATAGCACAATCAAGAAGTGATGACTTATAAGATCATAAAGGAGCTAGGGTAATTAGAAGAATACCATAATAAGGAGAGAGGTTGTCAAAGAATGGATCAATGGTCATCTAATACATAAAATGAATAATATTCCAATGAAGAACAACAAATGAAAATTAAGAAAAAGAAGTCTAGAACAAAGAAAAATAAGGTTATAGTATTGACTAGACAAGGGATTGATACTGATAAAAATAAACAAATAAATTGAAGTATTTAGTGAAGAATTAGGTCTACAAGAATGTTACTTTTGGCCAAGAAAAAAAAACATGATAAAGTAATATAAAAATCACAACAACAAAATAATGACAACCTATTTTTTTTGAAGAAGTCATGATGCTGAAGAACTTGGCCACTTTGGCCCAACTAAAGGATCTCCTAGTTAAATTACAATATCTGGTGAATTATTGGAACAATGAAAATAACAAGTCCATCAACTTATAAAAGACCAGAACTGGAAGAATAGCCCTCTTTTAATTACCGTACACCTTAAAAATAACAAAGTTAAACATGCGATGGTAGATCTAAATCTAAATATTATTTTGATAACCACTTGGGAGAGATTGGGAAAACCCAAGTTGTTTGCAATGGTTTCTGGTTTTGATTGTGTGATAATTTTTGCATCAACGTTTCGGATCACACTCCGTGATCCATCATCAGGATGAACAGAGCTGAAGGATAGAATGAAAGGATGAAGACCAAGAGCTAATTAAAAAGACCAAGGAAGGGAAATGATAAAGAGGGCACGAAGACCAAGACCAAAAAAGATAATTAAAGAAATTCACATAAAAATATATACATATATATAAAGTTTAGATACTCACATAAAAATTATACATATATATAATGTTTAGATAATTAAAGATATTCACAACATAATATAAATATAAATATATATATAGGAATCACATAAATAATAAAATGAAGAAAATCTATTTATATATAAATGAAAGACAAGGAACCAATAAAGAAATAAATATAAATATCTAAACATTATAAAAATGTAAAAATTAAAAAGGAATTAACTCAAATAAAAGGAAACAAAGAATTAAATAAATTCAAAAATAAAAATAAAAATAAAGAAGAAAAGAAGCAAACCGAATTAAAATGAAAGCAAAATAAATATATGTTTATGGGGAAACAAATAAAAAGATAAATAAGGGATCTCACTAAAAAAGGCAAAGAAAAAAGACATAAATATATATATCTAAACAATTATATATATGACAAGGAATCAATAAAGACATAAATATATGTATCTAAACATTATATATATGTAAAAAATTAAAAAAAAAAAGAATTAACACAAATAATAGGAAACAAAGAAATAAAATAATAAATAATAAATAAGAAAGATAGGCAACAAACCAATATATATATATATATATATATATATATATATATATATATATATATATATATATATATATATATATATATCTAAACATTATATAAAAGTAAAAATTAAAAAAGAAATAACTCAAAAAATAGAAACAAAGAAATAAATAGAAAGGAAGATAGGAAACAAGCCAAAGCAAAAGTGAAAACAATAAAAATACATGTTTAAAGGGAAACAAATAAATAGATAAAAAAGGAATCTCACTAAAAAGACAAGGAATCAAAAGAGATATTTAAAATAATAATAATCTTAACTAAAAATAAATGTAAAAAGGTTAATAAAAATATATAATTCTCAAAAAATAAATGTATAAATCCAAATATACAAGAAGGAAAGAGGTTCGAGATCAAAAAAGGAAGACAAATGCAAAAGGAGCCACAAACGAAGAAAGGACAGGAAGGGAAACAAGGGAGGGGAAAGACGGGAAGAAGGCCAAAGAACAAAAGGAAACAATAAGTAACAATAACTATCCTTCAGCTCTGTTCATCCTAATGATGGATCACGGAGTGTGATCCGAAACGTTGATGCAAAAATTATCACACAATCAAAACCAGAAACCATTGCAAAGAACATAATGGATTGTGGAAATTTGATATCATTAAAACCCAAGTTGGTCAAAACACCAATGAACATTAGTTTGGAAAATGGTTTTGGTATAGAGACCTTGGGAACATGGCTTAATGTGGAAATAAACATCAAAGGACTTAAGAAAATTTTAGATTTTGAGGTCATTGAGATGAAAGATTCCTTTAACACTTTCAGAGTATTACTAGGACTAAGATGGTTTATCAATTCCAATGGGATAGTAGACTCAAGAAAGGAAGATATATCTCTGGCATATGATAATAAGATAGTACATTACCACTAGGAGAAAGGGAATACATGAATTAAGTAGAAGAAATTGAACAAGAAAGAGAGCGGAAGATCCAATAATTATTTATTCTATCTCAAGACTACCTGCCATAAAAGAAGAAGAAGACCCCAAAAAATCTAGAGAAATTGAACTGGATAGTGACAATGACAATACAAATATTGAAGAAGTTCTTGATGCAGGGATGTAAGGAGAACATGGATTAACTTCTCGAAAGGTTTTTGGGTTCCAAAAAGCATTTATGATACATAACAAATACATAAGCCCTCCACAAACTACCATAAGTATAAGAAAGATATTGCAAAAGCCAAAAACCAACAAGACACCACCACTCAAGCATCATGTACCCATATCCAAACCTAAAAGGTCAATATGCTCATCCTACAGGAAAGTAATAAGCATTGGAAAATAATAGTTATACCTAAGATATAAGAATACACACAAAAAAATAATTACACAAAAGAAACAATCATTATAAGGCCATTAAAAACTTGACACTTAGTTTAAATCATAGGAAAGCTCTAGATTGGTCTAAGTTTGAACATCAAATTTCTCATCCTAACCCTAAAGGTATACAAGGAATCAAAAAAAGGTATTATAAAATTAGAATAACCTAACAAGATCATGAAGTTAGAACAAAATATACTATAGTCTATCATATACAAAAACTAGGAAATAACTTACCGAGAAAAAAAGAGCCATAGGAAAGCAACAGTCATATAATTGTGGGAAGATGAGAAAATGTGACTATACCATTTATGTTAGAAACTTGAAATAGATTGAATAAACCAAGGAACTTTTTAAAAGAAAATCAAAGTTACATAAATTGGAAAAACATAAGAATGCAAACTAGGACTCTGAGAGATTGTGCAATGTTGATGTGACATAATTGCATTAAGAGCTTCCAAGCTAAAAAGATACAAAGTAAAGATGCATGAATAATGACTGCATGCATCAAGGTGCATGTATGCCAAAGTATGCAACAATGCAAGAGAATGAATGGATGCAAATACAATCTAGGTAGTGAGTTTATATAGAACTTAGGAGAGGAGGTAGGTGGCAAATCCAACCAATAGGAATCAACCACAAAAAGTGGAGATGGACCACCAAAAGTGGAGAGTGCCACCAAAAGTGGAAAGTGGTTCCACCCTTTAAGGAAGGGGACACCTCATCACTTATCTCCTAGTTACTAAATAATAAACTCACTTTATTATCCTAAGAAAACTTAATTAAGTGTAGGAAAAACCCAGGACTAAGGGAAAATAAATTAACCTACTAGAAAAATAAAAACCTACACCAACACCCCCACTTAAGTGTAGCTTAGGAGGATGCAAAAGATTATGGGTCCTGACAAATGAAGCCATGTTAGTTACCCATGCACATATAAAATCCCCCCCCAAAGAAGAAGAAGCCCCATCCCACAAAAAGGAAGTATGCCCTCCATAATAGAGAGAGAAATGGAGTGGAAGGACAAAGAAGCCCCTCCAAAGAGATCTAATGGTAGATGCTCGAAACTGGATGTAGAAGATGGTCCACGATCATCAAACAATGTTCCTCCCCTTAGGAAGAAACAAAACCAAAGGTGAATGCAAGCTATCTTCCCACTCCTAAAAGGAATATGTAGGAAGAAAACTCAAGTTATATGGAGTCTCTGAACTCAGCTGAAGTGTCCCCATGTTGATGCTAAAGGATCCCATAATTAAATAAGGTGTTCTACACCACACTGTTGAAAATGAAAACTAAGAATCTCCTAGAGACTGGTGAAAAGTTATGATTTTTTTTTTTTAAAATAGGCTGAATTTTGCCTACATTGATGATCCCCTAGCGAAAGAAAAATTTGCCAAAAATAAAATTTGTCTAAAATAGACAAATTTTATATGAGAATAGGGGTTTTTGGGCCTTTTGAACGTAATGGCAGGGTCCGTTTGGCCCAAAAATGCTCAAGTAAAAAGTTGTTCACAAATATGAGCTTCAAACCCCCGTTTGCAACTTTGTCAAATGATCTCCAATTTGGATGAAACAAAAGCCAAATATTACTTTCTCGAGCCTTCTAGAAATGTTGGAATAGTAAAAATTACTGCTAGTATAACCAAAAATTCTGCAATCACCCAAATCTCAGAAAACACATATGCAAAATAAAGAGGTAATTAAATCTTTACAAATCCTTTCTAATTCTCCAGATCGTTAAAAAATGCAAGTTAAGAGCATATGGGAATTTATAAGATTTTTCCAAGAAACTCAATCTCTCAATTAGGAATCTAAGAACTTAGATTTCTCAAAACAAAAGCTCTCATGCCATGTTAGAAATCTGAAATAGATTGAATAACCCTAGGAAATTTTTAAGAGAAAATCAAAGTTACATAAACTGGAAAAGCATAAGAATGCAAACCAAGAATCTGAGAGATTATGTAATGTTGATGTGACAGAATTACATTAAGAGATTCCAAGCTGAAAAGATACAAAGCAAAGATGCATGAATAATGACTGCATGCATCAAAGTGCATTCATGCCAAAGTATGCAACAATGCAAGAGAATGAATGGATGTAAATACAAGCTAGGTAGTGAGTTTATATAGAACTTAGGAGAGGAGGTAGGTGGAAAATCCAACCAATTGGAATCAACCACAAAAAGTGGAGATGAACCACCAAAAGTGGAAAGTGGTTCCACCCTTTAAGGAATGGGACACCTCATCACTTATCTTATAGTTATTAAATAATAAACTCACTTTATTATCCTAAGCAAGCTTAATTAAGTGTACGAAAAACCTAGGATTAAGGGAAAATAAATTAACCTACTAGAAAAATAAAAACCTACACCAACAATTTAATCCATTTACCTAGTAAAAATCTATAAATATATCAGAATACTCTTTCACTTTCACTCATTGTTTTATTATACTTTTGCAACTCTTGCACACTCTAAATCCTCCCCATGAAACCCTAAGAAAACCATCACTCCATTGTAAATTTTTATCTTCCAAAAATGGCCACACTTACCCTTGTTGACATTTCTCAAAAGCCTAGGTCTAAATACAAGCGATTTTTATAGGCTGACCCAACAAACATGTTTTCAAAAGTACCCATAGACATATTTTATATAGAAGATATCAAAAAGTTTATTCATGCACCCATGACATAAATAGATCACACCAAATTTGAGGCTTTGAGGCATACCTTGCTACAACCATACACACAAAACTACCTGCCCTACTACAATAATATATTAGAGAAAATATTGGATATATGAAAGAGTTTCCAAGATTCACTATGCAAGAAGAATGGGTTTACATCATATTGTGTAGAGTAGAGAAATATTTACATTGCAAATAAAATTAAAGAGGAATTTCATTATAATAATTTATCACATTATATCCAATACATTGGCTTTATAAAGCCATTATTTTCTCATTATGAGAATAACTTCCCACCGAACTAACTAACATAATAACTAAATCATTATATGTAAAGGGAATGACTTCCCACCCAACTAAATAACATAATAACTAAATTATTATATGTAAACCTTAATCCTAACAACCCCCGTTAAAGTTTACATCAAAAAAAGAAAACAAAATATTGTATCAACATCAACCTAAACTCCTTTGTCTAGAAAAATGTCTTGATTAGCCAACCTTGCATCAACACCAATCCAAACTCCTTTGTCTAGGAAAATGTCTTGATTATCTAACTCCACATCAACATCAACCCAAAGTCCTCATGTTTGGGTAAATGTTTTGATCATCCAATGTTTACTTGTGAATTGAGACACACTTCACTATTCACAAGAAAATCACCAACCAAATGTGAATCAAGACTCACTCCATTATCCATAGTAATACTCCTCCATTTGTGGATTGAGACTTACTCAATTATCCATAAACACAAATCTACAAAAATATGGATCGAGACAAACTCAATTATCCATAGATAGTTTGTGGGTTCAACTATCCACAAACCAACAACAACTCACCAAGTTTGTGGATTCAACTATCCACAAACCAACAACAACTCACCAAGTTTGTGAATTTGACTATCCACAAACCAACAAATCATTGCTCTTGCTCTTGAAGGGACTAGAGAGGAAACATATATTTCTCATGCAAGGAATCACCCTTGAGCAAGAAGCTAGCTCGGAATGATAAAGATCCTCCTATCTCCATTTCCTCCAACCTCTAATGTGATCCCTGTAGATCTTAGTCATTAATGTATCTAAATGCATCATTAGTAAATATATAAAATTTTGCATCTATAGGGATGTCTGGTTCGATATTTCATCTATTACAATAAAAACTTGAATGTATTTGGGATAACCATTCTCTTTGTCTTGTATTGAATTGTCCCTCTAATTTTTCTCTTTATTTCAAATACTAACAATTCGAACAACACCAAGCAATAATAAACATATCTCTTCTATTACAAAGATGCATCAAATTTATTCTAATATTTGTCCCAAAAATAGATTAAATTTTATCACCAACACCCTATTAATGCATTATCACACCTTCACATATTTGGAAAGAATAAATAAAAGAAGAGACTTCAATAAATGCTTCTAACTGTCATATGAATGTATTAAAATCTTAAATTCCCTTTGATATTGTAGAATGCTTTGTCTAGACTTTCTCAAACATGAACAAACAAGCAAATATTAGTCCTTAAACAAGTGTAAACAAGCATTCCCCATGAAATTCATTCAAACAAAAGAACATGAAATCAAAGTAAATAATCAAATAAACTACTAATGAAATTATATTCTAAATTCTCAAACCAACATCCCATGGGGGAATTGGTGCTTCTTTGATGTGGAAAGAAGCCCTTTCTCAATTCCTTGATAAGCTTGATGATAGATGTGTGATTCTTGATGCAAAATTCCAATAACCTAGCGATGGATGATGAATTCTATGCTAACTTGGATGAAAATATGGATGAAATTGTGGATAATAAACTTGCATAAACTTGTGGCTTAAATTCTAGATGATTGTGGATCTCAAATAAATAGAGAAGGTCTCTATTTATAATGGAGAAGGATTGAAGATTGAAGAATGGGGAGAATGTGCAATTAAAATTTGAACCAATGACATTGTGCCAGTACTTGTCAATATGCTAATGAAGGAGAGTGGAGCACATTTTGAACAATGTGCATGTTAAATGCATGTAGGTGAAATTTGAATTTGAAGAGGTGACTTGTGTAAGAGGAGGTGTAAGAAGAATCAGTGCCAAATTGGCTCAAGGAGAGGACATGTAAGAGCTTTTAATGCCAAGTTGGAGGACAAAAGTCCTTTGGGAGGGAGAATTCAAAAAAGTGGAATATCCCAAGAATATGCCATATTTGAATGAAAACAGGGGGAATTAGTAAATTAAATAAATTTATTTACATGTGCAGCTTGCAAAAGCTAAAGGAATTGAGGATTAGTGTTAGGAGTTAATTAATTTGAGATTAATTAACTTAGATGAACTTAGTTGATTGTGATATTTAATTTAAATGCTTGAATTTATTTAAATCAAATGAGAGGATATTGGTAGATTAGTAATTTAATTAAATAAATTTGATTTATTCAATTAAATGAAGAACATTAGGATTTAATTAAATGAAGTTGATTTATTTAATCAAAGAGAGAAAATTGTGATTCAATTAAATAAAGTTGATTTATTTAATCAAAGAGAGCACATTAGGATTTAATTAAATAAAGTTAATTTATTTAATTAAAGGATGAATTTTGATGAATTAATTAAATAAAGATTATTTAATTAATTGGTTAGTAAAGGAATGATCAAGGAAGAATCAAAGTTAGTTAATCAGAATTGAGTGCATGATATCAATCGGGATATTTTGAGTGTCTACAGATATCATTAAATCAGAAATGCCAATGTCTCAATAAAATAAGTGATACCTTGTAGTTTTAGACACCTTTTGTTTACCTTTATTGCATCCTTCACCAACTCAAATTATAGGCATTACATTTCTCCCTTGCAATTCACACTCAAATCTTCAAACTCAAAAAATTATTCTTCCTTCAAAATATTAGATTAGTGGATTACATATAAACGTGTAAAGTGAAAGAACCTTCACTACATTCTTAATTTTCTCTTGAATGCAATGATGTATATGTATTAGACACCTTAAACTATAGATCTTCCAATCAATAACTCTATATGCTATACATTATTTCCTCTTTCAAAATATTGGATGTAGATTTGTAAGATCCATGAACACCAAGAGCATATTACGTATGATAGTTATGGGTGCAACAAAATAACAATAAACCAATAATTTATTACTATTACTTGATCATCCAGAGATGTAAAATAACCATTATATTCAAACAATTGGGAAATCCTTCAAGAAACCACTAATTAATCAACACATTTACACAATTCAATTTAAAACACTAATTTCTTATGGTAAATTTGTATGCCTTTATAGATGTTCATAGAGGAAAACAAGAGCAACAACTTCAATGGAAATATTATTCAATAGTGGCTACTAAAAAAATCCTTTTAGTATTTGTAATGCCTCTTATCAATGTTCAAGCACTTAAAAAATTAACAACCTTCAAATCTCCTTCAAGTACAAATGCATCTATCAAAAGTTGCACCCTTCAAAATGATGAAAAGAACTTAACACCCTTCTATTGTAGATCTAAAGCCTCTTCAACCTATAGATTTCAATGGTCAACAAATGCACAAGCCCAAAAAAATGGTGGCGGCCAACAAAAAATCAACAACCAAAAATTTGTTGCAAGTATGAAGGAGTTGTCATTGATGTCAACAAGCTAGTGTTGTCATTGATGTCAACTATGTGTTGAGGAAGTTTGTTGCTTGATGAAGATGTCAAGGATATTGATAAAATTGTGAAAAAGAGGGAAACTGTATGTTGCAGGTTATGCATGTATAGTTGAAATATTGAGGAAGTGTTGTGAGTACATCAAGCTATCTTTGTGTTGCAGTGTTTGGAGATGTGTTGGAATGAAGTAATGTGCTAAGATGGTGTCTTTGGTACTTGGTTTCCAAGTGCTTTTGAGAAAATTTTATAAATAGAGAAAATAATGTTGTTCAAGTGTTCAAAACATGTTCCAAGATGTGCTCCATGTTTCAAACTATGTTGATGCTATGCCTGTGTAGATCTGATATGTTGTTCAATATTGTTAGTAGTTTCTATATCTAGAGTTTTGGTTTATGGATCATTATGCAGAGTGAGATATGTTCACTAGTGTGTGAACTAGTTTTTCAGTGTTATTTTCTATGATCTGGGAGAAATGCATTTGCTTCGCATTTTGGTTTCAGGTTGTGTGGATTTGGGAAGTTGCTTATAATGTTTGTATATTTCAAAATTCAAGATTTCACTTGATTTAGTGGAATACAGTGTGTGTTTCATGCGACATTATGCGTGTAAGGTTAACCAAATGTTTTGGGTTGAACTATTTCTATGATGCAAGTTTGGATGAAGTCTTTGTTGGATCTTAGATGGTTCATGGATTGTTCTAGATTGTATAAAATATATTTGTGTGGTTTGTGTGTCATCTTGATAAAATGAGAAGTGTGTACTTAATAATTTTATGGTGTTTAGCACAAGTATTGTTTGATCCGGTGTTAACACTACATGCAAAGCTTTTGAAAGCATATTGAAGTGTGTTAGAATTAATTTGGGTTCTAACCAAGGATTTATATGGGTCGCCTTCATTCCTATCCACTGTGGGAATGTTTGGGTGTCGACCTAATTTGAAATTTTAAATGTAACAGATAGTTTCTGACCTTGGAGAAGGTTTTCAAGGTTGAGCATGATATAAATAAGAGTGGTGTTGTTGTTAGATGCAAGATAGATATGAGATAGATGTGAGTGATGAATGTGATGTGAATTATAGTAGTATAGATGTGAATTTGAGAAGAGCATTGCAAACTTCAAAGTGTTAAATTCTTGAATGCAGTGAGTTGAAGGTGTTTGCAATATTTCATGCAAGGCTACGAAAGTATTGGAGCATTTGTGGTGGATTCCTTGTTGCATTGAAAATTTGTTCTCTATGTAACATTTCTCTTCTATCTTCTTTGTTCTTTCTGTGGCAGTGAGCCCTGACTATGAGCCTTTTTGGATAGTGTGTCCCATTTTGGCAACAATCCCTTGTACCGATTTTGCAATTACTTATATTGTGAGCTAATCCTCACCATGGTTTTTCCCTCATTGGTTTTTCCATGTAAATCTGGTGTTCTCTTGTGTATGGTGTTGTTATTTTAGTTTATGTTATCTGCATTTTATGATTAGTCACTTTAACAAAATAAGGGTTCAATGAATGCTTGTGGATCTGATTACTATTGAGGGTTTTTGATGTGTTAATTTGCTACAAATGATTCACCCCCCTCTCAGTTTTCTTGTTCATTCAACACAATCAAAAGATTCATTTATTTCTTCTCAATGCCTCTTTCCATTTTTTTTTCCAATTTTAGCACCTAAAATAGATACTCAACACAATGGATAATTCAACATAATATTTAACAATAAATTCAAACCGTTACCAAATTTTCAACATTGTTCCAATTTATATGCTTCCTGTGCAACCTCCTTCATAGCCCATTGTCATTTTTTCTCTGATACCAATGTAGAGCAGAAAAATATTTACATTATAAATAAAATTAAAGAGGAATTTCATTATAGTCATTTGTCACATTACATCCAATACACTGCCTTAATAAATCCATTATTTTCTTGTTATGGGAATAACTTCCCACCCAAATAACTAACATAATAACTAAATTAGTATATGTAAAGGGAATAAATTCTCACCCAACTAACTAACATAAGAACTAAATTATTATATGTAAAACTTAATCCTAACAACTAAGTTGGTTCTATGAAGAATACCTCTACCTAGACCGAGCCTACCATATAACCAAGGATGTAATCAAGGCAATAACTAGCCACTAGGTACAAGGAGAAGTACCGACAAAAAAGATATCAAGAATACAAATGCCACAAAGTTAACTGGATCAACTTATGATGGGAGAAGCCTTGATGTCACAAAGATAACCAATCCAACAGTAAAATATGCCACCATAGGCATTGCCTACAAGGTGTACTATACAAATAAGGAGGACTCAACTACTGCCACCAGCATTCATACAACTCACTAGATGGTAATAGAAGGGAAATACGTTGACCTCTATGAGGTCCTACGGTAGGAGCTACTAGATAACATCTAATGCACAAAGTAATCCCATTATTAGTTTAGATATGGGATCTTGTAATATGCCTAAAATTTTATTTCATGCAAGAACTATCAGCCTTTGCAAGAACAAAATGGGACACCACCTGACTGGTTGCAGCCCAAGTTTAGGACCACACCAATCATTTTGAAGACATAACATCATATACAAATACCTATTGGGGTTTCTTCAAATCCCTCCAACAAAAGCTATAGGTGAGGGATTTCATATCTTACAAGGTGGTCCATAGATACATAAAGGATATTGTCTTCCTTGTCAACAAAGATTATAAATTTATAGAAAAAATTAAACCTAGGACATCATGGATACCATGGCTTCCATACGAGGTGAAAAATGCGGAGATCCACTCTTATGCCTCTACACTCCTTAGTATCCCTAAGGACTCACAAGCTAAAAAATTCACCACTTACTAGGAGTACATGGACAATTTGGTGAAAAAGAAATCTAAAGAGCACTTAGAAAAGAACAAGGAAAAGTTACATGAAAAGTGGGGGTTACCTAAGCAAGAGATAGAGGAACAAAAGACATGTACTCCATGGAGATCCAAAATACTCCACATAGGAACTCCTTTTGTAGAGCGCACACAAGGAGAAAGTAGAAAACCAAGGAAGAGAAGACTTCCTATCACACCCCCAAGATAGAACAATCGGAGGAAGATAAATCATAGGCTCTCCTACAGATAAGTGTAGAGAGAAAAGAAAAATGAAGGAAAAATCACCAAGGAAAGTCTCCCCACAAGTAGTGGATGTAGAAGAAGAAGAGCAAATCACATTGGAGGACACATACATTGAAAAAGTTTCACAGTTGGTGGATGAAGATAAACTCTATAGTGGCCTATTCTAGAAGGAAATCCTAGATATAACATTACAAAAATACACCAATATGGTGATCCCAAATAAATTGATAACAAAAAGGTATTAATAAGATATATGGAAGCATCTAATCGACCATTTTATGGACTCCCTGACCACCACACTAAAGAAGAGAAAGGAGACAATAGTTAAAGAAGAGAGATTAAAAGACTTGGATGTTGGGGAAATAGCCCCTGCAGTTACACCTCCATAGAAGCAAAGGATAATAGAGATATAGATCAAGGAGCTTCAATCTAAATAGAGGCTAGAAAAACTAATGATGGAAAATTAGAGATTACCAAAATGGTCCAAGCCAAGATATAGGAAGCCAAATATGGGTGATTCCACAAAACTGGTTTACAATTCTGTTGAGGAAGGAAAATTGTAAAAACCGCCCCCATGAAATTTTTTGATTTTGGGGGGTTTGCATGTACTAGGAGTCTGAGCGAACCCAAGAGGGGTTCACTTGGACCCCCATTCGAGTGAACCATATTAAATGGTCAGACCCACTTTTTGCACATTGTCCAAAATGAAAACAAAGGGAATTTTTGAAACAAGGGGGGTTTTGCTCGAACCTCCCTTCAAGCGAACTCCCATTCTCTCTAAAGGTCAAGGGGGGTTTGCTCAAAGGGGGGTTCACTCGAACCCCCCATTTTCCCCCTTCTCTCCCTCTTGCACCAAATATTTGCAAATTTTTTCCCTTTGAAGCTAAGGTTGAGGATGAAAATGGAGGATAATTCACAAACCCAACTAGATTATGGTAGTCCTCAGAATGAGCTATTCATTGAATATAATTTTAATATGTTTTGGTTTTATTATGTCTTTTTTTTAGTTTGATTAAACATAGGGTTTTCACTGAAAATCAAGCTCTTTGTTTTGCACATGTGGAAAAATAGCAGATTATCAAAATAAAATTTTGAAAAATATGTTCAGGGTAGGTATTGATGTCCTTGATCCAGTAAAAAAAAAAGAATTTTGATACATACAATTTTTTTTATGTTGTATACGGTCTGCCTATGTTTGAATTATAATTGGTTTGAATTCAAAACTTGATTAAGGAAAAAATATTCAATAAAACACTATGAAACCAAATTAAATGGTTAGATATCATAGTTACAAATCTAAATTCAAAAAAATTAGAATTTTATCCTTCATATAAAAAAAATTATGTTGTATACGGTGAGCATCACTTCTTAAAAATGGTGTTTACTGATAAAAACTAGTTTTCGAAGGATATGGAAAAAGAAGTACAATCTGATTCCAATTTTTTTTTTTTTTAAATATTTAGAATCTACAGAAAAATGTCACAAATCACTAGTTTGCATCATCTTCAAATTTCTCATGGTTTAGCTGCTATAGGTGCCTGAAAGTGAAGATTTAGTTAGAAAAAAATAGTTTAGTGTCCAGTTTGGCCAAAAATTGTAAACCAGTATTGTGGGATCACAAGTGGCTTCTTTGGAAATAGAACAATCTTCACCAACCTTCATAGTTAGAAACACCTTCATCCTCCACAACTTCCTCTATGTAGTCCATTAAGGACTTCTCTATGAGATAAAATCAAATCAAACCAGTGGCATCTTTACAGTTGCTTCAACTTTTGCTAGTGGGATCATAGGTGCACATTGGGAGCAGCTCACCTTTGCATAAATTTCAATTAGGAGATATCCTACAACAAATGAAAAGAGAGGATATCTTGAAACATCATGTTGAAAGCTCCAATAAATTAGAGGAAATTGTAAAGGATATAAAAAGAAAATTCCCTCATCTATAAGGGGACTCATCCCAACCCTTGGCGGTGTAACTCAAATTTTTGATAGATGGGGTGATTAAGGATACCCAATTATAGAAGAAGACTATGAGACAAAAAATTCAAGTAGAGTATTAGAAGATAGAAATAGATGAAGAAAGAAAGAAATGCGCTACTTCACATTTTTCCCTGGAGTCACAGTTCAACACTTTGAAGAATATAGAAGGGGACCTCAACACCTTATACCAATTTTATCTACAATGGAAAATTGTGACAACCTCAATCAAGGTACAAATGGATTAGTTAGAAATATAGATACTTCAAAGGGCAACAAATTATGAATCCCTACAGGATATGGATGACCAATCACCAGTGGAGATAGAAGCACTACATGGGAAATTTCAACAACTTCAAGATTAGAGGGATAAAAAAGACATATATAATTTCACTAACTCAGAGAGGTAGTAAGTTTAAGGCTAACACACATCACCAGAGTCCTCTAGGAAGCATACCAACTAGCACAAAAAATTCAAATCCCAAGTACACTTTTAGAGGTAGAGTGGCTGATACTACAAATTCAAGTCCAAACCCAACAACTACAACTGGCCAAAACTGAATGGGAGAACACTTTTTCCAAACAAAGGAGATATATAGGATATTCTCCTTACAGAGTAGAGTTGACTTGAGGACAAGCCAAAATTTTGAAAGGGTTTTTTAAATCAATATTATGTGCATGTTTTTATGTTTAATTGTTTGGTAATACATGTATCTACAACTAGTGTACCAAATAAAATCTCACTAAAACATTAATTCAATGCCAAGGCACCAGTTTTTGTGCAACTCATTTGTGAGTCTCAATTTTGAGATGCACCAAACTAAATATCCATGAAAATATCCTCTATATATTCAATACAATTCTTAATTAAAAATTCTTCTAAATTTTTTACAAGACTATATACTACTATACTAAATCAATTTGGAAGTCTATAATTGTAGTTATTATGCATTTGTATTAATATTGAAATTTTCTTCTAAACTTGTATTTCAAAAAATACAACTTAAATGTAAAAAATAAGAAAGATAGAAGTGGGATATACAACTAGAAAAGATGGCTTCTAATTAGGGTTTCCACTTAGCATTTTTATTAGTGAAATATAGAGTTGTTTATAATTGAAAAATAAAAATCTTATAAAAATATTTTATTTTAAAAAACCTCCTTGATTTTGAGATGTCAAGCAAGTGGTTAATTTTTAGTAATAATATTTTTATGTAATTGATAAGGTGGAAAAGTGAAACCCTAGGACTTCACCTTATGATTTCACAAGGGATCTCTTTTCCACAGTTTATCATTGAAATTTGGGATTGGCTAAGGTAGGAGATTAACTTGCATCTTGAGAGGTGAGCCAATCAACCATAGAAATATTAATTTGGGGACTTGGAAATGGATTTGATATGAAAATGCAATGATATAACTAGAAAATGATGTAAATAATTTATTCTGATGCAAAAACAACAAATTTGGAAAGTCACAGGCAAATTCAGAGTTCAAAAATAGACCGAGTAGAGTATTGTGCACTTGTCATATGAATTTGGAGTGTATTTCTAAGGACCAAGTCACCTAGGGTGACTATGTCCTATTTGTTGAACCTAAGATAAAAGAGAGCCTACTCAAAGCCTTCTTTCTTTCATGTCTCACTATCAGATCTTCGTTGGATACTAATATAACTGAGTTTTTGTATGTTGTCAAGTTATAGGGTTTGAATGCAAAAATAAATAAATGAACTTCAATCTTCCAATAAACTTATTCAGACTTGTGACCTATACATTCAAAGAGAGAGGAAGGGTTGTGCCATATAGGGGCTTGCCTTTGTCAAATCCCGTGTTGGTGTTTCCACCTCCACAATGGTAAATTGATAAAATAGAGCTTATCCTTTTAAGGGATAGAGGTTAAATGATAAATGAATGATGAATCAATAATGGAATGCAACTCACCGCTAAAAAATAGCTTCATTGAAGGACTGAAATCATGCACATCTCCTCAAGGCTTGATTGTTGTTGGTTTGATTTGCTTGAAGACCTGCAAGGGTTAGATCTCACAAACAAAATGACAACATGAACATAAATAAACTCACATAAAACTTGACATGATGCTTCAATGTTGTAATGCTACAATAAATCTGCTCTTGAATGCTCTTGACTTTATAATAATTGCTTACTAATGATCTTGCTTCCAAAATTGCCTCTTAGATTTGAAATGATACAATGACTAGGTATTTATAGGCAAATAATCTAATTTCCCAAAAAATAAATCTCGATAGCTAATAATTGACATTTGAAATTCAAATAATAAAATGCCAACTCTGACATATTAAATTTTGGAGGAAAAATAGGGGGACCAAGTTTCCTAGGGTGACTTAGTCTTGACCTTGTTTTATGGTAAAAAAAGTGTCGAGGGAAAAATATTAAATACTTGATTTGAATTTATAAATGGGTTTTCTTGATAGATGTCCAAATAGGCCATTGAATGCATAATTTATGACATTAGATGTATAATTAGGTCTAATTACTTAAGTGGGAGGAAAAAATAATGTGAAATTGTCAAGGGTGACAATTTACGACACTACAATAATAAAATAAATTTCATATAAAATACATAGAATATTCCTAGAATAAAATTTGACTAGTTCAAGATACATTAACATTTGAGTTTTTTAATAAATTTGATTATTAAGAAATAAGTAATGTCTCCATCTCTCATTAATTTATCTAAAACATATCATTCACTTGCGAAAAGTAAAATAATATTGTGTAACAATTCATGAAGCCTTTATTGAATAGATCCCACGGTTAGATTGTGGGTTCCCTTTACAAGGAAAATTCAAAGGACAATAGAGGTTTTGAATGTTACATAAAATTATATATAGAATTTCCAATATGATTGCATTAAATTTTATATAATAAGACGATGAATTATATTTTAGTATAATTTTAATTTCATATGTATTAACACAAAAAATATTAAAGAGAAATTTTTATCTATATTTATCAATATTAACTTTTTAGATTTATAACTTTTTTTGAGTCAATTGCTCATGCATTAAATCAAATATGTATTAAAATAAATATAATTATGAGATTATAAATATATGTACTCAATCAAAATGACTTGATTTTTCGATGGTGTTGCTTATAACTAATGATGTCCCTAATATTATCATAATCTAATCAATAAAATGATAATATACTAAAAATAATTATATTAATAAAAGTACATAAAATTATATTTTTAAAAACAGAGACATTAATAAATTCAACTCATAATAAAATTCTAATCAAATATAAAATAACAATAAACTCATTATAATTATTTATATATTTTTAATAATCAATTTCATTTGCTTTATTTTGTTTTGATATTTTAAATTATTGATATGAATGACATGTATTTAAATGGACAAATATGATAGATACACATTCAAACCTTCTACACAACCAACGTGGAACTTGAATGATTTGTATTAAGATATACTTTTTATATTTTAGAAAAATATTAAATAATAGTATCTAAATGATAAAATTATTTATGTCACTTATAATAAGCATTAAAAATAATTTCAAATTGGGCTCCTCCCCCCTCGCCCCACACACAGACAATGGATGTCTAAATGGCCGGGTGGTGGGGCGTGGGATGGACGCGTGGTATTTGGGTCGGGCGGTGATAACCACACCAACATACCAAATTTAGCAGTATGCGAATGGCATTGGTAGGTTTATTCGGCCGCCTCTTTGCTCGGTTAAATTGAAGGGGTCTAGTAGAATGATGGGCTCAAGTTTCACGAAGTCGGCCGGGGGACACGTAGTGCACGATCTACCTTACTCTATGCGCGGACGTGCCGTGTGATAAGCTCCATAAATTGCATTGATTACAGGTCTGCGGGGAGGAATTTCATTTCATGCGAAGGACTTTTATGATGACTGACGGTTCATTATTGAGCTTTCATGTTAAATTTAGGAAGCCCTCTCCTAAATCCTCCGCATTTTCGGCAATGGGCGAGGCTGGCGAAATCGAAGTTCACCATCATCATTTCGGTGGAAGGTCTTGATTCCTTCGGGGTCGATACTCCTGTTTCGCTTGTGGCAACGGAAAGGCAAATTGCCTTTCGGGAAGTAACGGACCAGCGTCTCAAACGAATATTGCTTGAAGATGATCCGGCGACGGTAGCTGCAGTGAAAATGGTCCTTGGAAAGGAACATTTAGAGCGTAAAGAATTTCCAAGGGATAATACTCAAATTTCTTCCAGGTTTCTTGCGGCGCTCATGGACATTGCCACCCCGAAACCCTTGGCCAAGGAATTGATGGTGCGACTGTTTCGGAAGGACTTGCTCGGGGGCATCGATACTTCTCTGAAGGCAGCCCTCTTGGGTAAGGGCATACCACGCCCGGCGGACCTGGCAACCATGTGGGATTCGGATGATGCTATCAAAATTTACCCCTTTCTTCTGGATCTTAAAGGCTCTGAATTGTCTCGGCATCGCACACTGGCGGAAATGGCAGTGGAGTTTCTGAAGAAAAGAGTGAAGCTAGTGCCAGTGGAGGGTATGGACTGGGTGGAAGGCTTTATATGCTTTGCAGAGGTAAATGGTTTCTGGGTTTAAGGGGGGAAGGGTAAGTGTTCGTCTGGTATGTCTGTTAATGTATTGATAGTCGTGGTTTCTTCGAATTGGAGCTTAGTTTTTTGCAAATTTGTAATCTTTGAGGAAGCAAGTCTCTGTTTTTGCTCGGTGCTTCCATTATGGAAATGGGTCGAACTCTGTCCTGTTAATTTTTTGACTGTTTGAAGCTCATCGATGGAATTTCCTGCAATGCAGACGCATGTATATTTTTCTGAATATATAAAATGATCACCTTACGTATCAAAAAAAATAAAAAATTTCAAATCAATTTTTAATTTGTTTTATATCATTGAGAAAAACAAAATGCACTTTTCATTATATTTGTTCATGATGAGTAAATTAAATATTTCTCTTGACAACTTTTCACATTCCTTAGACATGACAATTAAACCTTTCCCTTGTTAATAGTTGATAATCATAGATAGGGAGATTTGATATTGCCCTAATTTCCTTTTTAACTATTATTTATTCATCAAATTTTATTTCTAATTCAAATTTTAATTAAATTTTAAATAGTAAAAGTTACATTAATATGAGAAATTTTAAGTTTCTTTTTATAATATTAAAAAAGTTATGCATAAAATTCATAATATTGAATTATTATGAATTGTATTGATACAAGAGTATGTAGTAATGTCATATTATTATTATATTTTATTTATTGAATTATTAATTTTATTAATGATTAGTAATCATTAAAATCATGAGTTTATTATTTTTTTCAAAAAAAAATTATTTAGACATTTTAATATATATATATATATATATAAATTATTTTTAAAATTTTTATATTATAAGTTAAAAATTAGTTTATTAAAATTTAATTTAAAATTAATTTATGTAATATAATGTATTAATAAAAAATTAGTATTTATTTAATATTATCAAATTTAAATTATTTTTATTTTAATATTGTTTAAAATTGAGCCATATAATTAAATACTTTAAAATAATTTAAAATACATTTTACTTTAAAAATATATATTAGTTAAGGTTTTTAACAATTATTTGCTTGTACCTAAGACTCTAGTGACAAACCAAAAGTGATAGAATATTGAGAGCGGGGACAAGCGTGGGGGTGCTTGTTTGAATTTTGAAGCCATTGGAGATGGTGAAGCAGACTCTGATGATGGTGATGGTGATTGGGGGTTTACAGATGGTGTGTTTTTCCCTCCTCCTCCTTCGCGACTCCTTCTGTGTATGGAGTACAGGGGTTGTGAGCCTTCTCTCTGCTTGATTCGGGTGCTGAGTGTTCAACGTTTCTTGGTTACACGGTCTCTATGGAGATGCGAGATTTTCTGGTCAAGTTGGCTTGTGTCTTAGTCTTGTGGGGGTCAAGGTCATGGTTGCTGTGAGGAGTGTTGTGTGTTGCTTTCTCTAGTGGATGCTTTGTCTATGTGGACTGTTGGTGTTCTGTGTTGTGAGCCCTGTGTCTGCCTTGGGCATTATTTTTGGGTATACTTTTTGCCTGTGTTGTGTGGAGGATGCCTTTGTGGTAAATTTTTCTATAGTGTTTCTCTCCTTCGTACCTCTTTCCTTTGAGGGGTCAAAGTCATTTGCTTTTGGTCTGTCAGTGGTTGGCTGGGAGATAGCTGCTCAGTGGTTCTTGGGTCCATCTTTGTTCTATTCTCTTAGCCTCTTCTCTACTGGGTGGGATGGATTTTCTTTCATTGGTTTGGTGCAGTTCTTGGGCATGGTGCTAGTTGATGGTGGTGTCTCTGCCTTTTTGTTGTTGGGGTTTGTTGAGTTGTGGTAGGGGTATGTTGCTTTCTTGGCTAGCTTCTTTCTTGATTTGGGTGTCTCCTTGATGGTGGTGGCTGTTGCTTTGCCTTGGTCTGTGGTGATTTGGTTGATCCCTTGTTGTGTTCATCTGCCTCTCTTGTTTTCTCTCCAGATCTTGGTTGGGGACCATGGGTTTGAGGGGTTTCTTGAATGTTTGGGATTCTGCTTCTCTCTACCTATACTTGAGCTCTAGTTCTTCAGATCCCTTGCTTTGGAGATGCCTTTGGCCTTCTTGGCTTTTGCTACTCTATTGATGGTGGTGGAAGTTTCTACTATTGAAGGAGTTATGTTTGAAATCCATTTGAAAATGTGGTTTTGTGCTGACTTATTGGCTTCTAACTTGTTGGGGCCGAGTTCAAAGTTTATGCTGACCTTGTTGCTTCTACTGCCCATTGTGGCTAGGTGTTTTCTTTCCACTAGAGTGTGTGCAGTCTTCCCAGCTCTATAGTCAGAGTCTCCTATGAAGGTGGAGACCCTTCCTATTGAGGTGGTGACCTATCCTATGGAGGTGGATAGTGGTTTTGTGGGCTTGGTGGGCTATTCTTGCTTCTTTAGCTGGTCTTCTCCCTTGGTGCTCCTATCGAGGTGGAGACCACTCCTATTGAGGTGGAGTTTTGGTGGGGGTGTGAGTCTTTGTTGTAGTGGACAAATTTATCTTGGTTACTTCTCCTATAGAGGTGGAGGGGTTGGTTGGAAGACGGGGTTGTTCAGATCCAATAGCACTACCTTATTTAATGACTCTAAAACTGGACCCATTAGCCAAATGTTTGTTGTTGTTTGGCTGTTGTACACTTTGGGGTGGAAGCTGTTTAAGGTTACTGTGCTCACAACTCGATGGATGGCTTGGCTGTTGCTTTATGGGGGCCTTGAAGCTCATGTTTTCTTGGCCACCCTTTGGGTGGATGTTGTTATGGGCTATTGCTTCTACATCCTGTTTGGTGGCATGCTGGCCTGGTTTGTTAGCTATGCTCTTTTCACTGGGTTCTCTCATGGTGTATTGTTGGGCTTAATTGTCTTCTGGTGGTTTAAGTTCTAAGATCTTCTTAATCATATTGTTAAGGGTTTTAATTTTGGTTTGTCCTACCCACTCTTGGGGGATTGCTATTTCAGGCTGCTATTTGGGTAGCATGGATGGTGGCCTAGTGGCATGTTATGTTGGTTGCAAAGCTTGATTTGAAGAATATTAGTGGTTTAGGTCCATGTAGGCCTGTTTTGCTGGCTGTGAGGCTTGGTTTGTTGGTTGTGTGGGTCTTGGACCCACTTATTTCTAATTGTAAAGGATTGAAGATGGTCTAGTTCTCTCACCCTTGGGGTGATTGCTATTTTTTGGCATTGTTTCCTGTCCTACTTTTGCTATTTTGCTAGCTTCATTTGTAGTTTCTTGTTGTTGTCTTAACATGTTGTTGTTCCATTTTCTACTATACTAATTGCTAAATATTTCATGATGTAAAAGGGTCAAGGACCTTTCAAAATCTCTACTTACCTAATAAAAAACAATTGTTTGCTTGTATAAATTTTGAATATTTTTTAAGGTTATAAAATATCTTTAGGAGATGTATGTTTTGACTATACTTTTTCATACAAAGTGATAATTCAAATGCTTTACATATTAAACTTAAGAAAATTAAATCAATTAGATGGAATTGCTTCCATATATTATCATTTTTAACCAATCTTTAACTTAAAATTAAAAAAGTAAACAAATAAATGTATTTATTGTTGGAAACATGAAGAAGATTGACTATCTCTACAGTTTTTGTGTTGTCATTGATGTCACCATGATTGTGACTACAAGCCTAAGGATGTGATTGGTATGGTATTTTGGCCTAGTGTTTGAACTTGTATTCGTGTTGCTATCTCCAGTATTCCTGTCCGCACTTCTTCGCAGTTAACTATCATCACTTGCAGTTTTGGGAAATGGTTCGTAGGTGTTACGAGCATGTACTTACAAGATCTTACATATCTAGATGTTTGTATGGTGTATCAACATTTCTCTGGTGTTTGCAAAAGTGTTATTAGGTCTATCCTTGGCCGACCCAATGAATGGTGAAATAATTTTTGGTTATGTGGATATATGTGTGACCTATCCTAGGCCAATGCCAACTTGATAAAGCATGTTGGGAAGATTTTGGAATTTCTTGAAGCCGACTACTAACATTTTTGGTAAATATGATGTGCATCTAATTAGGCCGACCTAATTGATGCTTGTGAAAAGATCAAGTATATAAATTAAACAAGGTTGAATATTGAAAGAAGAGAGAGTGAAAGATGGAATGTGAATGATAATTGGTGTGCGACAGTGTGAAAATGAGTGAATATAATGAAGTGTGTCAAGTCAATATTCTAAGCATCACTGGAAATGTTTCAACACTTGATGGGTGCACTATTCTCAGTTCATTTTGGCTGTAAAACCTTCTTTTGTTCTGTAAATCTTTCTATAGGTAGTGAGCCTCCTTGTAAGCAGTGGGCTTTTGTATTTGGGCAGTGAGCCTTATCTTTTCTGTTCTAGAAAAAACTTTATATTGTGAGTTAATCTTCATTGTGGTTTCCACATAAATCTAGTGTTCAGTGTGTTATCTTGCTTTCTGCGTTGTATCTCTTGCTTATGCTTAATAAAAAAACTATAGATTTGTTGAATTATATGTGTTGAAGTTTTAAAATTGAATTTATGTGACAATTGATTCACCCCCTCTTAGTTGTCTTGCATCCTTTAACAATTGGTATCAAAGTTTTGGTTCCTTGGTGAAGAGCTTAACTGCTTGAGGAGGATCCTAAAGGTTGATTAGATGGATGATAAAGGAGAGCTCCCGACTGCTCTTGAGGACCTTGACAAAGTGGAAAGATAAAACAAAGATCTGAAAGAAAATATTGATGATGCAAATGAATGTGTTCAGAAATTGAAGGAACAACTGAAGAAATTCAAGGAAAGACACTAAGAAGTAAGTGAGCAGCTAAAACAAGAGATAATTGGATTGAAGGTGTCAGTAGAAGAAAAGAAAAGAATTGAAGAATGTTTGAATACATTGGTGCAGAACAAAGCTGATGAATGCACTAGACTTGAACAGGAGGTGGTGAATCTAATGATTGAACTGGAGAAGGAAAAGCTTTGTGAGAACAATTTTAAATATAGGTCCGATAAGCTTGAGGAATTGCTTGCAGGACAAAATTCAAGTAAAGACAAAGCTGGTTTGGGAAATGATGTAAGTGAAAGTTCAAACGGAAGTAGAAGAGGAAGTTTGCAAGAAGACAACCTGTGAGACAACCTAATGCACAAAGGTATCCTTTTTTTAATGGTGCTTGTTTTTCCTATAATAGATATGGTCATAAAGAAATAGAGTGTAGAAGCAAAATGAATCAGAATCAATTCCTTGGCTCTTTCTCTGGACAATGTTTTTCATGCAAGAAGTTTGGACATAAGGTTACTAAGTGTAGATCTCAGGTGGGAATGGTCAGCAGGGTGATGATGAAAAAATTTCATGGAGACAAAATGAATCAACCCTTTAGTGGCTATTGCTATGCATGCAACACATTTAGACACATGGTGAATTAGTGTAGGTCGAGAGGTAATGGAAGTTATACTAATAAAAAAAGTGTTGTCTACTATAACTATAATAAACCTAGACATATCTCAAAGTTATGTAGAAGTAAGAATGGAAAGCAATCTGATCTAGTAGAGAAGAATGATCCAATAAAGAAGATTGACAAAGAAGAAATGAAACAAGAGATGAATAGGATATGAAAGAAGAAAGAGGAAGAAGAGGTAAAACCTGAAAGTATTGATGAGTCTGTGCCCTCATTTGGTATAGACGACTTATTTGATAATTAGACCTAGCATGGTCTTAAGGGGAGTATTATCAGAAAAAATCATAAAACCCCCTGTTGCATGGCGTGTTAGAAGCTAGCACGAGGATGGAATGTGAAAAATGGGTATTTAGAGGTTTTGGAAAAGGAACTAGAGGAAAACATGTTGGCATAGAAGTTTGTGGACCAATTTAGGGTTTCCTGTGCTGAGAAAGATGTTTTTAGTAACTTTTTGGTGTTTGTCGCATTTAATGCGTGGCAAGGGAAAATTCATGGTGTATAAGTTGAAATTTTGTGAGTATTCTTGATTAAAAGAGCATTTGAAGAACCTGAGCTATCTTGGAGTGATCTTGAAGCGAGCGTGAAGTAATTCTAGAACACTAGTACACAAACAACAATATATGACTAAATAAACTACTAAAAATTATATATAAATGACTAATTTTAGTCACGCGACTAATAGTGGTTTATTTGTAGTCATTTATAACACCACTAAATTTATGACTAAACTATTTTAGTCATTTATTTGGTCATTGATTTAGTCATTAATTTAGTGATTTATTCAGTCATGGTAGTGATTTATTTAGTTATGGTAGTGATTTATTTAGTCATATATTTAGTCACATATTTAGTCATTAATTTAGTCATTACTTTAGTCATTAATTTAGTCATTACTTTAGTCATATATTTAGTCATTACTTTGGTCATATATTTAGTCATTTAGTCATATATTTAGTCATTAATTTAGTCATTTAGTCATATATTTAGTCATTTAATAAAAAATATGTTACATATAGCTATGTAAGCTTGAAAATGGAGTTACAATTTGCTGTCCCAACATGAAAGAACTTCAAAGATTACAATACATTGTTGAGAGAGAAAAAACTAGTTGAAATATACTCCAAAATCTTGCCTTTATGCTGTTCAACAGCTTACAAAAGAATAGGAACATGACTATTCTTTATAACATAGGTGGAGGTGTGAGTTTTGGCCGAGGAAATGCACTTGCCAATGCCAAATTATGACAAATGTGCTTTGAAGTTTTCATCTAAAAGAATGTTAGATATCTTTACATCCTTGTGAACAATACATTGGTTACAGTCACGATGAAGATATGCTAATCCTTTTGTAGCACCATAGGCTATCTTTAGATGATTATCCCAGTATAATTTAATATTATTTGATGTTCCTACACAAAAATTTAAAATGTTTTCTAGGTTATCCCCAATTTATTTTGATCAAATGGTAGAAATATTGATTGTACTCATATTTCATAAATCTATCATGTTTCTGAATAACATCATTTTCTCACCATGTAGGATGTCCCAAAGACTTCCATTTACCATGTAGTTATAAAATAGAAACAAGAAAAATATAGAACTGTATAGTACTAAAAAAATTAAAAAATAACCTAAAAGAAAGGATGCTGAAGACATTTAACTGTAGTTGACACCTGCATTTTCTGTATAGCCTCAGCTCTGTCCACCTAGTTCAAAACAAAAAGCATGTGAACCAAGTTAGAATCCCCACAAAATCATAAAGGACTAAAAACGTCATATGCTGACAACAACAAAAGTAAATACTAAACAATGACACTCCCCGAACTGCATTCACAAGCATAAACTTGAAATATGAACTTCCAGAAAAACATTCAAATGGAAGACTTGAAATATGAACTTTCAAAAAAACATTCAAAAGAGCACAAAAAAAGCACATACCTTAAGACCTAATTCTAAAGCTTTCTTTGCAACAACTACAACTCCAAGCATCACATTTGATTTCAATTTATGATGGAAAATAAAATAAAAAAATATTATTCTCACCTTAAATCCAACCTTGCTGTCCAGGCATGCATACCAATCTACCTTCATTTCCTTCAAAGGAACCCAATCATGTGGTCTACAACAAAATACCACTAAAGCATGAAATTTAACCAACTTAATTTACTACCAATGCTTTAAATACAACATTCAAATATGGCATTTGAACAACTTTTTCACTTTCTAAAAATGAATAGATACCAAATAAATGAAATTTTCCCATAAACCATAAATACAACTGCAATACACTCACCGTTTAGGACCTGGGATACAAGGTTTGATAGATGTGAGATCCAACTCGAGGTAGGATGAATAAACTCTCACTATTTGTGGTTGCAGTTACATAACTCTGCGTGTGCCAACAACAAATAGGAATCCATTAAAATTCAAATTAAATAGAGAAAAAAAAATCAGCCCCTACCTCATTATAGTCCACAAAAATCCTATTTGCATGAAGATAAGCATCAATCATTTTTATCCACAATAGACAAGTAACATCAACAGTTGACAAAAGGTATGTATTTTTGTAGAAGTAGAAATTATAAGTACTCACTGTCTCATCACTATGACCGGTCAATTTCAAATACTTCAGAGTAACATGATCTATAGGGAAGAATCCCATGGTTGCTCCATCAGCCTAACATTACTACATCGAGGGAACTCCCCTCATAGCTCCACTGATAGACCGATGAATACATCTAACCGTCTCTCTTGAGGGACTCCCAAACAATATGGGAAAATCTTTACCGATATTTTTAACGATCTTTGGTACATAAGATGTTGATGTAATATATGAGAACATTTGATTATAAGATTTTAAAATAATTGATCCTTCAATTAAATTGAAGAAATCTATAGGCTGCACATGCACTTTCACCTAAAAATCATGCATAAAAGGATCCCAATCTCTTACTTTTGATAGCATCAAAATCAAAGGATTCCTACAATGTGCACAAGAATATTATTGTCTGACATATCAGCCTCGCGCGATTGTGAAATGATGGAAAACAAATGTTGTGGAGGAGAGGCCATAAGGAATTTTGATTTTCCAAAATGATTTTCTCTGCCAAATGATGTTCCAAATAAGCTCTACTTCCTATGATGAAGTTGCAAAAATAGGTAAATGGAGAAACCTTACAACCTACTATGATTCACATAGCTTTCAAGCATTACAAAACAATGGTACAAAACTTGGAACATAACAATTTCCTTCCAAGTTAAAAGAAAAAAATTTAGACATAGTCATATAAGATTTGTCAAGCCAAGGAATGTAATACAAGAAAATATTGGAAAATGAACGCAACTTGGACAACCAAGAAAAATATTCAATGGAAGCTTCATTCATTCAGTTAAAATGTACATATTTAACAATATGAAAATGACTATTTAGTTCATCTTCTAGATGATTGTTCAACTTCTATTATAATTAGGATATATATAATATCAAATATTATCCTGCTACTTCTAGGATTATGTACACTATTGTTACATCCTTCCTTAATTTATAGGGGTAGTGGTAGAATTACTATTTGTGTTACACATTGGGCAACTTGTTTATGGTACTTATTATTCTTGATACAAAGCTCCAACGTTTTGCAAAAGGTTTTTCCTAAATGGTTCGTTTTTGCAATTTCTCAAGGACCAAGATATGGACTTGGTATTTAGACACGAGTTTTTTTCTTAAGTTGAGTCAACTTTCAATGATACTATATCCCATTTTGAGAGAATACCGCACTCATTTGCTATGAAAATTTTCACTACTATTTTCTTTCGAGTGATGAAATTTGCATTAAAAAGTTGTTCAATTATATCTTAACTAGAGAACCCAAAATGGTGGTGGCCATGAGTAGTCTAAAAGTGTTCCAGATACATCGTGTAACCTGAAGATTAGATAACCCAAGCTAATTTCACGCATGAGTAACCACAAAGTGTGTTGAAGCCTGCATTGAATGACGTAACTTTCTATCAAGCTGAAAATGTGAAACATTTGTTACATAAATTGCTCCTATGGTGTGAATTTTTTTTTCCAAAAATGAAGGTAAATAAAGATTTTTCTCCATGCATAATAAAAAAACCAACATGAAGTGTGCAATCTTAGGTGTTCAAGTGCTGAGTTGAACATTACTTGCTATGACACCACTACAATATATTGCAATGACAAATGATCAATCTAGAACATACTGTAAGTCTTACCTCTTTGTTGAGAAGAAAAAGGAACAATGATATTAATATAATATAAGGAATTTGATTGGATAATATAATATCCAATCTGAATCAAAACTGATTGCAAATGCTGAACTTAGCCATAGTGAAACTCCTCTAAAGATGATGTGAGGAAAATAACTAATTTTTGGCAAAGATTATTAACACTTTTTTCACTAGTAGAGCAAAAAGAACTATGTCATACACACCCCACCTACTGTGGTCAAATATTTTTTCCTAAATAAAGGAAGGTCAATGGAGGCCCTTATATGATGAGAACCTTTCCTGTATGAACTCAAGGACCATTTTCTAAAGCTAGATTTGACAAGACATGAAAGCTGCTAATCTGGCTCAAGTTAGAAATTGAGGGGTAATCAAAGAATTTTAAAGGTATGCATAAGCATTTTCTACACTTGTCTAAGGAAAAGGAAAGAACAATGTTGTAGAGATCAATATAAATGTAACCAAAACTAAAATAATTGTTCATCATCCTATCAAAGTATATAGTGGAAGATGATTCCAATGTGTTAATAATCAAACCAAGTTACAACCATTGATTTTTAAAGGCTAGGACTAAGAGTCAATCAGTACTATTTTATGAAAATAATATAAAGGTTTTATTATTCAATCATACAAACAAATTTTCCACCTTGGTGGGTACCTCCTTGATAATAAAGAGTCTTGTCTAGCCTTGGTAAAGCATACAATGTTAGAGTAATAAGTTATTATGCTTAATTAATTACATCACATTGATTAATTAATTAAGTCACTTATTCCTCTTTATTACTTAAGCTAAACTTAGGCACATTAATAATTAATTATTAATTATTAAGTGTGCACACTAGGGTTTCATTTAGGGTTTCCCTTTTAGGGTTTCTTGATCTCCTTCATAAGGATTGATCACATTGTAATAATTGATTCTCTTAATGCATTTTTACTGAGAGGTTTTACAGAGAACATCTTTTTCGGTTCTTCATATCTTTTGCATGTGATAGGTATCCATCTTGCATGCAGGTGATCTTGGATTCTAACATGGTATCAGAGCTCCAGACCTGCAGCTGCTTGTTCGTGATCTGAAGATATGGCCTCTTTGTGAGTTTCGGGTGCAAGGGTTTCCACAGGCATCTTTTCTGCAAGATCTGGGGGTAGCCATTATTTTGGGACACAATGGGCTCAAACGGACGTCGCCATCGCGTTCACAGCATCCCAAAACCCTAGAAATTCCTGTCTTCATCGTCTGAGAAGTTGACTTGAGAAGCAAATTTTTTTTGTCTGGGGGGCCATACGACCTCCCCAGCATGCTCCCCGAGGCACGAAAATAAAAAATAAATAAAAAAAATTAAGTTTTTCGGTCTTCACACCGGCGCTCCCAGTGTAGAAGCAGATCCGCAGCCCGGCGGCCACCGGGCAGCCACCGGGCGGCCACCCATTCCCCGCCTCCGCCTGTCTTCACCGCCGGTCCGTCGCTGGGCCCATCCGCCAGCCCCTGAGGGCTTATTCTCTGTGGCTGTCGGCCATATTGAGGACCAGAAGCTTAGATCTGCCGCGGCTAGCCCCCTGTGCTCCACCCGTGGTCATATGGAGAACCGGCGGCCTCCAGCTCCACCCGCCAAAAAGCCCTGCAGCCCGCCAGCCCCTGGTCACCCATAGGACCAGGGGCCACAATTTTTTCATTTTGCAGGGGGGCCAATTTTTTGTCCTGACAGCCAGACGGCCGTCAAATTTATGCTCGTGAACTGACGTCAGCATACGGCCGCCCTCATATGCCCCCTCCTAACCCCAGTTTGGTCTAAAGAAGCAATTTTTTCTTTTGGCCATAACTTGGGAATACGGTATCGAAATCGGGCAAACGAGATATCGCCGGAAAGCTGGTTCCGAGCACTTTCCAGTAGTGCTATTTATTTTTTAGTATTTTACTGTTTTTATGTATTTATTGCTGTTTGAAGTCAGATGTACTTTTTATGCTTCCGAGCTCATAACTTTTTGCCACGATCTCCATTTTTCGCCTCTTTTGAAGCATCAGAAAGGTATTAAGGAGCTCTATCTTGCTGTCCATGCACTTTTTTTGTATCTGTCCTAGGTTTATCAGTTAGTCCAGATTTGTCCTGATGGGTTGTTTGGCGATTACTTAGATGTTTTGGCAGTTGGGAGAGTGCATCTTGCATCTTTGCACTTCATTTTCAGTAATACATCATTCAATAATTGCTTGCTGCTTCATAGATTCCAGAGTTGTTCCAGTTTAGAGTTTTTGAGTGTTCCGTGGCATCGGGTCTTCTGTTGCTTTAATCATGATTCCTTGAGTCAATCAGTGACTCTCATCCGGTTTCAGTAGTATACAGAAGAATATTTCCTTGCTTGCCTATATCAAGTTCCAGTGTTACTCTACAGAGTTCTTCCAGTGCTTCTTTGCAGCATGTTATCTCATTGTAAGGGGGGTTTTGTCCCACTGGGTTTTTCCTTCTCTTACTCCTTATTGCATTTGTAAATGGGTACCTGATCAAGCCTAGTTGCCTGACCCATATTTGCTTTCATGCATCTTATTCTAGTGTTTTAGCTTCTTCCTAAGTTCATCTTAGGGGGGGTGTGAGTAATAAGTTATTATGCTTAATTAATTACATCACATTGATTAATTAAATTGTCACTTATTCCTCTTTATTACTTAAGCTAAACTTAGGCACATTAATAATTAATTATTAATTATTAAGCACACTAGGGTTTCACTAGGGTTTCATTTAGGGTTTCTTGATCTCCTTCATAAGGATTGATCACATTGTAATAATTGATTCTCTTAATGCATTTTTTGAGAGGTTTTACAGAGAACATCTTTTTCGGTTCTTCATATCTTTTGCATGTGACAGGTATCCATCTTGCATGCAAGTGATTGGATTCTAACATGGTATCAAGCTAAACTTAGGCACATTAATTAATTAATTATTAATTAGTTGCACTAGGGTTTCATTTAGGGTTTCCTTTTAGGGTTTCTTGATCTCCTTCATAAGGATTGATCACATTGTAATAATTGATTCTCTTAATGCATTTTTACTGAGAGGTTTTACAAAAAACATCTTTTTCGGTTCTTCATATCTTTTACATGTGACAGGTATCCATCTTGCATGCAGGTGATCTTGGATTCTAACATACAACACAGTTTGATTGGACACAAATTATAAATTGATCAACCAAGAGAGGAGACCAACTAAAATTTGAGCACATGATAAATTTCCATGGCCAGTGTCAAGAATAATAGTGAATATAAGCTGAGTATTTCCAACAACACTGCTTTTTTAGTTGGATCCTAAAAATACTGCAACTTATGTTCTCTAAAAATTCTATACGAGGTTTAAATAGTAAAGAGATTGATGAAAGATAGAGGAATTAAAAAGATACCTAGATGTTATAGTTGGATATGCTTTGGTAGAAATATATGCAAGATGTGGAATCGTAGACAAAACACTTGAATTGTTTGATAGAATGCCTCAAATAGATGTCATCTCATGGAATGAAATGATTGATTGCAGAATGTGCACAAAATGGATTTTGCAAGGAACCTCTCAAATTATTTGAATTAATGAAGCACTATGGAACACATCCTAATATTGTTAGCTTTTCTTGGGTTCTAGGTGTATGCAGTCATGTAGGTTTAGTGGATGAGGGCTGCACATACTTCACATGTCAACAACCCTTATTGCATTACAATTTACATATATAGTTTTTCATTAGGTGTGCATGGTTGACCTTCATGACCTTTGAGGCATTTATTTAAACAATTCACTACCTTTTCTATGCTACCACATTTTCATACATGTCTACCAAAGCATTTTATCAAACAATTCACTGCCATGCTGCTATGGCTAAAAGCTTAAAACGGGTGCTTTCAAACAAGCTATGGATTCGAACATTGTAAGTAGTCTGGAACACGTCCTAACATTGTAATCCAAAGATTTTTACTTTTACAGATAATCCAAGTACATTAATAATATATTTATATACATGCAATTATATGTTAAAATAATACATACTTGATCTGTTCATGTGTACCACCAGAAGTTGCATTTGATATGGCCCATGTTGCTTCTTTCTTAATATCAAACTCAATAGTTTGAAGGAGCTGAACAAGTGGAGGAATGATGTTTGCATCGATCACAACCTGAAAACCAAAATATCCATTAACAAATAGAAAACCTTAAAATAATTTAGTTTCACATGATTCAACAAAGATGCTTCTCTATTCTAGATAAAAAATAGAAAGACCTGGATTTGTTCTTTGTTGCCTGCGGTTATGATTAAAATGGTCCAACAAGCTTCCTTCTTGATGCTCTTCTTGTGATTATGGGTTAGGAGAGATGATAGGAAAGGAAGTGCTTGATTGTTGATTATGTACTAAAATTAAATGAAACACCATAACATAAGTCAATGAAATAGTACAATGACAATGTTAGCTCACAAAAATGCAGGCCGAATGCCTCAAGAGGCTGTCAATCTCTTGATATGCTTTAGGGTAACATACAAGGTCAAAAGAATTCAACCTTCTACTCTTTAGGTGCTGCTAAACCTTGGCGGGTGTACCTACTTGAATTAAGCAGACTTATCTTATGATTAGCCTTCTGAAATGCTTTGTCCACAATGGTAGGTGACAATGAACAAAATGAAATCAAACTTGATACCAATCTTAAAAGTAGTTTTCTAATCTAACTCCTAAAATGATCAGTAAACAGATGTAAAGAAGCTAAACAAATTCAAATAATGAAATTGTAGAGACCAGTGCCTTGTTGGTTATGCAGAGTCAAATGAAATAGAAGTGGGCAACTTATTCTGGCAGAAAATCAAATTTGCAGGCATATGATCTGTTCATAACTTGTATAAACAATGCAAAATTATGACTACTAAGCTCTTCTTTAATAATCCAAATGAATCTTCCTGATCACTGTGATCAACAAAAAGGATTTAATCTCTACTTGAGAGAACCAGTTAATTAACCACACAAATGCAGCAAATGTGCATAGATAAACTGAGAATAAACTTGTTATTCCAATTTAAACAACCAGAAAAAATCAAATTGGAGACAGCTTCAGCAATACTTTTCAATAAGCTCAATAGACAATTGATACCAGAAATAACCTACCACACCAGCTGATTTTCATTGAAATCACCATTTAAAAACATGCACCATGGTCTCCAGAATGAGAACTTTATTCTACTGTAGCCATTCCTAATCTACTGAATTTCTAAAGTCTGATCTAAAATCTGATGTTATCAATTACAATCCAAGGGCATATTTATACCCAACATCAAGAAAATAAACATTTGAAATATCATGTCTGCCCAGCACAAAATTTAGGCTCCAATTGAGCTGGCAAGCAATGGTCATCCAAGCAGAAACATGTCGGCCCTGATATTTAAAATTTTGTTATCACCAGTGAGATAGTCGGCGAGACATAGATCATTGTCCTGCCGAAGGCAATTCATTCGCTAATCATCTTGTGTTCACTGTGCTCACGTTCGCCGTGACCAACTGTTTGCCATGTTGAAGTCAAGAAGTACCCTATTGTCCCACATATGTCACTGTAGCTTATCGCTCTCGGAGAGACCTCTTGCAGATTTCATTACCTTTCCCTGAAGGCCCCTTTTTTCCTTTTGTATGTTGCTGTGACATTCAACCATCAAGGAGATAATATATCGAGATCATTATGTCAAGCCGAAAGACATTTATCATTTTCAAGTTGCCAACACTCTTGCCGAGACATAGTCTTCATTTGCTTTTGCCAAGACCATACTCAATCGGGAAGACACTATACATATTGCTCAATGTTACACCGAAGATCTTCATTCATATCGAGTCACTGTGACACATCACTGTCGGGGAGACATCTTGTAGAGAGCTCTTTATTTTACCGAAAAGTCACCCCGAGATCATTTATATTCGCCAAGACAACACCCATCATATATCGACAAAGTCACCCCTTGTATATTATTGGTGAGACCCAACTGCATCGCTAGGACTAACTCCAAAGCAAACATCTCTCACCAATGAGCCCTTTGGTAGAAACCTCCATACGTAAAGTCAGCGAGACCGAAGGTCTCTCATCGAGATCTCATCCCGATAGCTCAAACTCATACTGATATGCTCCTTTAGTTGCCAGTTGGGGAGACATCCAACACTTCGCCCAGACATTACATTGATAGCAATTAGTCATATTGATAAACCCTCCACATGTATATAGTCAGTGAAACATAAACCATTTCGCTATGACCCCTCGCCGAAGCATTAAACTCCTACCGATGTGAAACCTCATTTGTATCGTTCGGTGAGACAAGAAAGATTTGTTATGACCATTCACCGAAACAGATTTCCTTCGCCGATATGCCCTTCCAAACACGGGTTGGTGAAACATGATGCATTCAGTGAAGCATTACACTGATGACCCAGACTCATGCCGATATGAATACTTCCTGTCGCCGAAACGATGAAATTGTTATGCCAATAACTGCCAGTGAAAGAAATCTAGTCGCCATGACATTAAAACATCTTGCCAATAGGCAACACAGACATTTTTCTAGCAGATGACACAACATGGATTGGGAAGAGCCTAATGAACTCATGTCGATAGGGACCAGAATGTAAAAGATGTGTGACTCAATGGATTCAATGGGGAAACATGGGAAAACATGGAGAAAATATGCACGAAGAGAGGGAAATGCATTCAAGGTAGGACTCACTTGGAAGATTATGAGTAAAATCAACATGTGAAAATATCAAAGTTTTACAGTTCTAACAGACAACATCATACACTTGCAAAAAGAACAATTAATTATTGATATGAAAATCTAAAGAAAATGTCAATATAAACTTATACCTGAGCCTGCAAATCATCACTAGTTACAATATTTCCCACTGTTTAGAGAACTAATATAAGGACAAATGGAGAGGGATGGTTGTAAACATAAACATACATGCATTTTTTCAAAATATCCAAAACAAAGTGATTGTGCATGTTATAAACACGTATAACAATCCAAACATGGAGCCAAACGGATTAATCTAAGTCATACCATCCATTATATTTGGTGCCTTACAATTTAATATATAACTAGCATAGGAAAGTATTACCCAAGATATTGTTTAACATTGAAGGGAAATAGAACACCTATCTCTACCATAACAAACTAACTATTTACACTTGCAATAGGAGCTCAACAAGCCTTTGACATACACCATCCTCAATGACAACTTGAATTTGATAATTTTTCCCATCTGAGAGATAAGACAAAGCCCAACAAGAATCTGTTAGAACTTATTCATCATTCAAATGTGTTGGTGTAAATAAGTATTTTACTTATTACACTTTACTTAAGCTTACTTAGGGAATGCATATCATTATAGGTTGCACTTGTGACACCTAGTTATTTGCATCTTGCATCTAGGTTTGTGCATACATTGAGAGATATGAGTTGGACACCTAGGGAAGTGTGTGTAGGAGAAATTCCACTCTTTGTGGTGTGATCTAGTTATCACCTTTTTATCTCCACTTTTCGTGGCATGATAATTCCACCTTTGGTGGGTGATCCACCTTTCATGGAATTATCTATTATTTCTCTCTACCTAACACACATATGATTGGGACACTTGTCTCATTCATAGCCCTTCATTATGTCCTAGCTTGCCTTTATAAGCAAGCCTTGTACATGCTTGTAATTGTCTATCTTTATGAGCATCTTCATGCATATTGAGAATACAGTCATCATATTCTCTCATCTTCTCTCTCTCTCTCTCTCTCTCTCTCTTTTGTGCTATGTTTAGTCTCTTGATCCTATTGTTGCTTTTCATAAGTTCTTACATGGTATTAGAGCGGTTGAAGGTTCTTTGCATAGCCATTGTTGGGAGATCTTAGCTTGTGTGAAGGTGGTCAAGAGGCAAATCTAAGGAACAACATCATTTTGCTATGTCCTAGATTAGATCTAACCTTAAATTCGGATTTAGAAGGCTGTTTCTAGTTGGGATTGCCTTTCATTTCGTCAAAATCTGATACCGGGAGCCCTAGATCAGAAAAATCGCCAATTTGGGTATTTTTCAATTTTATGAATTTTTCAATAGTTTTGAAACAAAAAAATTCTGCAAAAAAATAAAATAAAAATTTTTTAGAAAATTTTCAATTTGTTCGTGAGAAATTTTATTGTACAAATATTGCAGATTTTCTTTTCTGCAATTTTTTTTGTAAATCTCCAACAACATATTCTTATATTTCTGCAAAATAAATTTATTATTCGTAGATTATATTTTTTCTATAAAGTTTTATTAAAATTCAAAATTCAAAAAAAAAAAATGAAAAAAAGAAAGAAAGAAAGTCTGTGTACATAGACTGCTGCAGGGAGGTACACAAGCATACTAGGCATCTACTGCCGCGGCCACATGGTAGGAGGCCACTGGCTGGTAGTGGCCCCACTCTCCCAACTCTCCACTAACACTTGAAAATTCAGTGACTGGTATTCTCCAATTCATCGGTGATCTCCATTCCAACACCGGTGGGCCTTCTAATCCGGCTTCAATCTCAATTGATGGCGGTCAGTTTCAGATTCTAGTGATCTAGGTTCAATATCCAGCTACCACAAAAGCAAAAGCAAGTGACATCTTTCAAAAAATTGGCAATCGCTCATTCCACACTACCGACGTCTCAGAATTCTAGCGCAACATATTTCACATCGGCCAAATTCTACAGTATCGACTGACATTCTGCAAAATCTAACAACCAATCAGGGAAGGCCATGTGTTGGCCATCATCACTCAGGAGATTCGGTAGATCCCCAATGGGAAGAATATTATGTCAAAATAAAGAATTTAACCTTCTCCCGAACATCGTCACTTAGAGAACTAAGGAGTTGTACAAAAATTGGTACTGCTCCATGGTCAATGAATACTCGAGTATGATCAGATGTTCCTGAATCCATATTTGTTAATGCCCATGCTGCCTCAAACTAAAAGCAACAACAAAGCCAAAAAACTAAATAAGTACTTAAAGAATCCTTTTCCTGGAAATAGAAAAATAGTGTCACAATTTTTGTAAAAGATGGTGAAAACCAGCAAACTCAATAGAACTCAAAAAAGTTTATGCCTTATGTTCCTCTTCTTTACCAAAAAAACCCATGCACAAAAGACATAATGATAAGATTAGCATAAAAAAGTGTGCACTCTAACAAATGGAATTTAACCTAGAAAATTTCAAAACAAAACTGTGAATGGAACCTAAAGTTGGGGAAAGTCCTGCCTTGTCAGAAACTTTACAAAACGTGGGACCACACCCGCTTCAATAACTTCCTCAATAGGAGGAATATACTCTGTTAACAAAAAAATGCATCAATCATAACTAGTGTCATGTACATGAAATGGAAAGTAATTCATAATCGCCTAAGTAACATAAATTAAACAAATTTACCAATTGATAGTAGCTTCTGAAATTGAGTTGTTGCTTCAAGCTGCAAACTAGGATCATTAGACCATACTCCAGCTACCATAGCAGGAAGGCTCTCCAACTGAACAGATAAAGAGGAAGACAATCAAATAATGAAACAAAGCATTTAAATAAGCCACCTAGAGTACTAGTTCCAGACAATACTCAAATAAATAACAAATTGGCACATACTTGCTTGTCAATAACCAAAGAACAACTATAGTTTCAAGCTCCACATGATACAATCAAAATTTAGAATTGAACCAAGAATTTATAACAAACTGGAAAACAATATTGAGCATATGGGAGGGGCTACTACTCAGCATGAGGCACAAAGAAATGTAAAAGTTAAACCAACCATAAAATAAACAAACCACCACAACAACATTAAAGATCACACATAGTAGTCAAAACCTAAAGTAAAATGAACTATCTTCCTCAAAGACCATAAAGATTATCAACAATAATTTTTCAAATGGAACAAGCTCAAGTCATGAATTCTTGGGGCTTTCATGGTGGATAGCTATGTTCAATTTCCTACAAAAATAAATAAATAGATAGACTACCACACTCATTTGCTGCTGAAGCAACCCCAACAAACAAGGCCAAGTGAATATCTTGGGCAAACATGATGGTAGACATATCCCTCAATCAAGTCATCTAGGTTGAATGGAAATATCTCACAAGGAAAATATATCCTAAAGAAGACTATATGCAATACGTTCAACCTACCATAAAATAAACCAACTTCCCTAAAAGTTCTAAAGGTCATACAGGATAATTTGCACCAGATATAAAAATAAACACTTTTTCCAATATCATAAGAGAAGGAATTCAATTAGAAATTCTCATCACAACACTTATGTTCAATTTGAGTCCCTTCGAGTGTGCTACTGCTACAATTTTATTTGTGCCTCTATGAATATGAAGGAGGGTCTATATGCATTTGGGATATTTTCTTGAAAGGAATCTGCCAAATTTTCTGATTCTTTCCCTATGTTTTGTGGCTCAACCACATTTCAGTTTTCTGATCTCTTGTATTTCATGTTCTTACAAACATGGCTACTATGATATAAATTATCAGTTGTTTTAGTTTATGTCTCCAGAATGCTTTGCTTTGATTACATAGCTACACATATGTTTATGTTATATAAAATCACATTTTATGTTAAGCACATCTTAACTTGATGGCATTACACCTGAAGTGTTGTTAATTTATGTCATCCCAACCAACACTTTTAAGTGTGGTAATTGTTAGTACACAAACAGTATATAAATGTCTTGTAGTAGATATGCTTCATTTTTTAAAATTCACTATACACTGCATTTCAGTTGCCTTACAAAATCAGATCCAATGTTTCCTAGAAGTGAAGTAACCACTGCTTTTGGAACAATATAAGAGCATCCATTTTTTTCATGAAATATCTCCAGAATATTATGCCTGTTTAATAAGAGAGAGAACCAGAGCATCATAACATGTTTGTTAAAAATCAATCATAATATGTATTTAATAGATTCTCTATAGTTAAAAAGATGCAAAGAGTTCCTAAGAAACAAGTATTTACATTAAATTTGAGAATTTAATGACAACTTTTGGTTTTGGGTAGAAGCTCCTCCAGTTGGAATCTTGCACCTAAACTCGTTGACCTTTTTCTAATTTTCTTTTGTTGAGCATGTCCACCTCTATCATAAATAATGAAAAAATAGGCCGGTGATCAAAGAGCTTTGATTCTCCACACCCATAAGAGAGTTGTCTTAAGCCTTTACCATACCAAAGTATACGATCATACCTGCAAAACAAACAACGATTTAAAGAATAAGAAAATATAAATTGAATGTTTAAATCTTAAATTGAAATACTAACATATTTGAGCAATTAAATTATTTTCATGGTAGCAGTCCATTCAAACTAAAAGATGATAATCGACCAAGAAAACAAGGTTGACATGTGGAAGCAATCCTTATGTTTGAGAACTTTTTGGGCCTCTAAATTCAACCTTTGCTATTTGTAGATCCTCTTTCTGTGAAAATTGATATGCTCTAAACAAATAGTTAAATGTTATTCTACAAGTCATAAAGCTTTTAAAGGCTTGCACTACTACTTAGAGGTAATTTGTGATCTTTGTTATAAGATTACAAATAATAATACCATCTCCAATCCTGTTATTGATGTAACTGTCCTCTTTATGGCTGGGTCCCCCACTCTTCTACCAGTTTCCTATCTTTTAATTGTGTTGAATTTTTGTTTGTAACAACCTATTGTGGCAGTTGTGGTCTTTTTGAGGGGGATTTCCCTTTGATAGCTACTCAGTATGTGGGTTTCGATAGGAGTTTTGTTGGTTTGGTGTAGTTTGTCAGCATGCTCCCTACCTGTGCCAAAATGGGAACTTTGGAACACGGTATGGATATGCATCAAAGCATAATGAAAGGGGGGTTTTTGCCTGATATTGTAGTAGGAAATGCTCTGGTGGACATGTATGCAAAATGTGAAAGCATACACAAGGCACGTGAAGTGTTTGATAGAATTCCTAAAAGAGATGTCATCTCATGGAATACAATGATTGCAAGATATGCACAAAACAATTTTTTTGAAAAGGATTTAAAATATTTCAAGCAAATGCAGTTGGAAAATGTAAAGCCAAATTCCACAACCTTTGCTAGCATCCTCCCTGTCTATGCCAAAATGGGAGATTTGGAATAGGGTATGGACATCCATCAAAGCATAAAGGATAGAGAAATTTTGTCAGATGTTGTAGTGGCAACAACCCTTGTAGACATGTATGCAAAATTTGGAAACATAGACAAGAAATGCAAACTATTTGACAAAATGCCTCAAAGAAATGTGGTCTCATGGATTGCAATGATTTTAGGATACAAACAAATTGAAATTTTTGAAAAGGCTTTAGAAACTTTCAATCAAATGCAATTGGCAGGTGTAAAGCTAGACTCCACAACCTTTTCTAGTATCATACTCGCCTATGCTAAATTGGGAGCCTTGGAATAGGGTATGGACATCCATCAAAGCATAAAGGATAGAGGAATTTTGCTAGATATTGTAGTTGCAACTGCTCTTGTAGACATGTATGCTAAATGTGGGATCATAGAGAAGGAAATTGAAGTGTTCGACAAAATGACTCAAAGAAATGTTGTGTCATGGACTACAATAATTGCAAGATATACACAAATTAGATCTGTTGAAAAGGCTTTAGAAACTTTCAAGTAAATGCAATTTGTAGGTTTAAATCCAGACTCCACAACCTTTGCCAAAATTCCTCTCTGCTTGTTCTGAAATGGAAGCATTGGAACAGGGTATGGACATCCATCAAAGCATAATAGAAGGGGGATTTTTGTTTGATATTATAATTGGAAATGCTTTAGTTGACATGTATGCAAAATGTGGAAGCATAGAGAAAGCATGTGAAATTTTTGACAAAATGCCTTGAAAAGATGCCATCTCTTGGACTGCAATTATTGCTGGATATGCACAAAATGGATATGTTGAAAATGCTTTAGAAACTTTCAAGCAAATGCAATTGGTAGGTATAAAGCCAAATTCCACAACCTTTGCCAACATCTTTCCTGCCTATGCCAAAATGGGGGCTTTGGAACATGGTATGAACATCCATCAAAGCATAAATAATAGAGGAATTTTGTCAGATGTTGTAGTTGCAACTACCCTAGTAGACATGTATGCAAAATGTGGAAGCATAGACAAGGCATGTGAACTATTTGAAAAAATGCCTGAAAGAGATGCCATCTCATGGAATATGATGATTGCGGGATATGCACAAAATGGATTTGCTGAAAAGGCTTTAGAAAATTTCAAGAAAATGCAATTAGCAAGTGTGAAGCAAAATTCCAAAACCTATGCCGACATCCTCCCTACCTGTGCCAAAATGGGAGCTTTGGAGCAGGGTATGAACATCCATCAGAGCATAATGGATGGGGGATTTTTGTCAGATATTATGGTTGGAAATGCTTTGTTAGACATGTATGCAAAATATGGAAACGTACACAAGGCACACGAACTCTTTGATGGAATGCCTCAAAGAGATGTCATCTCATGGAATGCAATAATTGCAGGATATGCACAAAATGTATTTTGCAAGGATGCTCTCAAAATATTTGAATTAATGAAGCACTCTGAAACATATCCTAACATTGTAAGCTTTGTTTGTATTCTTTGTGCATGCATCCATGGAGATTTAGTGGATGAGGGTTGTACGCACTTCAATCACATGAGTAAGCAGTATTGCATTACACCTACAATTGGTCATTATGTGTAAATGGTTGACCTTCTTGCCCATGTTGGCTATCTCGAGGACACTATACTATATCATTAATTTCCCTATTCATTTTCTACCAAATATGTCAAGATTTTGTCTATCAGATCAAAATGAATGATAGAGAAAGTAGAAATATGATCAAGAGGAAAGTAATTCTAGTTACAAATAATAGTGAAATAACCATATCTCGATTTGGATAACTATGGTTATAATAGCCAACCTATAAACAACTGAGTAGAAGGCCCAAATTTAAGACAAAGGCCATAAATAACAACCATAGAACCACACCTAAGAACTAACTCTGTGGAGCATGTATAAGAAAAACTAGAGGCTCTATGGTTGAACATGATATTTGAGATTCTAAACTAGTCCCCATAACTTACATGGGAAAATCTAAGGCTTTATGACAAAGCTTTGTTTTTCAGATTCTGTGTTAACAAATGTGGCATCATAAAGTTCACACAAACAACATAATTCATCATACTAAATTGAATTTCCTCATGTTAATATTTTGGAGAAAAATAAATAAACTATGTTTTCTTTGTAAACTGACATATTATGTTAATCATTGTGGGCATAGGTAGTGTTGTAATGAGTTAAGGTTCATTTGTTGGTAGTTGTGTTACCAATAATTGGAGGTGTTGTCATTCAAATAGAAAGAATTATGTCAAAGTAGGTGCACTAAGTATTGGGTCCTCCCTAATATGAGTAAATTGTATTTTAACATACCAGTTTATGAAAGATTTGATGATTATATATTTTTTGTTTTACAATTAATTGAGTTATTATTGCAATTGATGTTCTCTAGTAGCATAGAATATATCAAAAAACATTTGGGAACCATTGCATTCATGAAAATCAGGTCAATTGAAATTGGTTCAAAGGATACATCAGTCACCAATACCTATTGAGGACACCACATAAATGTTGGCAATATAGGTGGTTTGACCAATTGAAGAAGTGGTCAAAACAAACCAAGAAAGGAAAGATAATCATAAAATACTCCAAGCATTTGAGGGACCTATCCATACATAAGCACATCAAGGAAGAATCATGAAAAAACTAAGTGCTTCCAAGATCCATCTAGAACAACTTAGCAGTAATCAAAGATGTTGATTGATAGCTTGATCATTTACCCAAACTTCTTGCCAAGAACTTAATTGTAGCACAAAACCTTTGTGTCAAATGTGACCATGAATTGCAATGACAACAAAGACTCAAAGAAAAACATTGAACCAAAAAGTGATAATGTCATTGATCCCAAACAAAGGTGGGAGAAAGAGAGCCCAATAGGGAAATAGACCAAACAATTAAACAATATATTAGATTATTAGAAAAAGAGTAGAGACAAGGGCTACATGAGGAAACCTCCACTAGAAAACTGAGGAGACAAGAGTAGAGACGAGTTTGCAAAGTAGGTTGGAGACAAGAAAAAGGACTGATTTAAGTTAAGAAAAGGAAAAAATAGGGGTAGGACAGTCAAGTACTGTCATGACAGAAGAATTCAAACCTAGAGCACAAGATTGTGAGGAAAAATTTCTTAGGGAAGATACCCTAGTAAGAGGAAAGGACAAGATCAAGGCAGTTAAGAAATCAAAGAGTCAAGAAGGACCTAGTGAGGTCATGATGAAAGAAGTGCATCATCCAATGAAAGGACAAAGAGATAGAGAGTAGTAGTAGTCTAATGGAAAAGAAGATGGAAGACCACATGATGAGAAGGTATTAGAGGAAAAGATAAAGAATGCAGAGGTAAAAGAGAGTGGATGGAGTGTGCAAGGTGAAGAGATCATGGTAGGAACAATATCATGTCCCTTGAAGGTGAAGGAAGACAATAGGAAGTCAAGTGCTGCAAAAATAGAGATAACTAAATCAGAAAAAGTAGAGAACATAAAGGCAAAAAGTCTTATTGGAATTGAAGTGGTAGAGAAGCAGATGGATAGCCTAGTGAGTAAGGTACATTTCCCATTGAGAGGACAAGTGGTGAATGAGACTAAGAACATAGTGGTGAAGGTAGAGAGTCTATTGCAGGATGCGAGAGTAGAGATTGAAGAAAGCCAAAGTAATTGGAAAGAGTAGATGACTGAGTTTGCAAGGGTTGAGAGAATGAGGAAGGTTGCAGTCACCCCAAGAGGTGAAGAGGAAAACATACAGAGTTTGAGGAAGGTATCCATAGTAGAAGGGACTAAGGATGTTGAGTTGACAATGATGAGCCTAGAAAAGGCTAAAGGAAAAGTGTGCGTGAAGTCTCCAAATGAAGTGGAGCAAGGCCATAGTGCTGAGGTAAGGGTAGAGAATTGTCCTTGGGTTGAGAGGCAGACATGTGCAACCATAACAGTGGTTCCTAGATTGGAGAACCTAAAACTAATGGTAAAGAGGATGGCTAAGAGACAAAGAAGGAAGGAGGTGCTTTATCACTTCATTATTTTGATGATAGTGTTGATGGAGGTCAAGCCAAGGGTGAAAATAAAAGGAGAAGGATAGAGTGTGGACTATTTGGAAGTGAATGAAACCAAGGAACAAGTTAGGAGCAGTTGGATGTAGCCATGGATGATCAGACATAGCATGAGGGTGTAGATTCAAGGTGACCAGTCAAGAGAAGGACTATTTTGTATGGGAAAATCCAAGCCTAAGGTGAAGATGAAGGCAAGAGGGAGCAGTTACAGGCATAGGGAGGATCATTGGAGTGTTGGAGATCAAGAAATAGTTGCAGGATAGGGTGTTGCAGACTTCCAAGAGACTTGGAAAGCTTTCATGGACAAGTGTATGGTGTAGGAGCACCAAGGACAATCAGGACCACTAGGTGGTAAAAATTTTAATTTAGAATGTTGAAATAAGGTTTCAAGGACCATTAGGAAGTGTTTTGAGTCAATCTAGGTTGGTAGGATTTGAAGTTGCAACGTCATGTTAAAATGTTGTCAATTTGGTGTAATGAAGCCTGGTGTGGCCTAAGTGTGAAAATGTATGTAAAATTACATTGTAAGGGTCAAGGTGATGTAATGAGGCCATCATGAGGCCACTAGATTAGGTGGAAGACATTTTTTGTATTCATTTGGGCATAAGTGTCAAAAGTTGCAAAATTACAAAAATGCAATGTCAAGGAAGTTGAAAGGTCATTGTTGTAAAAGGAAGTTGAGGAGGTGGTTGTATTCGGTTGTAGAGATGGAGATTCCTTTAAAAAGGCCTTGTAATTGTTTGGATAGGAGTTGGAACTTACACATTTGAATTTGAATACAAAGAAGGCATTGCTTCAGTGTTTTAACTATGTATTAGTCTGATTTCTTATTTTGTATGGGCTTGTACAGTCCCCAAAGGAACTCCAATGTACATTATTTGTTAGAGAAGAGTCTTAGCTCTCTTTTGATTCAATTTTGAGCAAATTTCATTAGGTATAACTCATTTTATAGGCAATTTACGAAAACTACCTGGTTATTTCTGTGTGTAGGGTTTGAAAGTACCAAATATGTGAATTTGGTCCATTCCACCCTCTGTGATTGCTGTATCTAAATGGAATGGACCAAAATAGGTAGGGTTAGGTGTTTAAGAAGTTAATTTATGCAGGTGTGTCCACTTGGGTGGTTAAGTGTGATGCTCTTGGTGAGTTTATTTGGTTTTTGAGTGGAAAGTGGAGGTTTAGTGGTAGGGTTTGGTGAAATTGATTTAGTAACATCCATATGATGAACTTATGAGATTTCATAGATGTTCTTAGAGGTGTTTGACAAGGTGGCTGAGTTAGAGAAGGTTGGGAGAGTGGGTTTTCAATAAAACCCTAGTTTATAGCCTAAAAGTGGGGGTTTGTTGTTTAGGGTAGTTAGAGTTTGTACCCTGGTGAACCAATTATGGTTTTTGAGGTTTTGACATATAAGAATTCATTTCCCATTGATAAATTGAGTTTGTGACAAGTACTTAGGGTACCTCCTTTGGAAAAGAGGGCTAATTAGGCCTAAAACCAGCGTTGGGAAGCCTAAGTCCACTTTGGATATGGTGTAGAGGTACCTAATGGACATCTAAATCAATGATTTTTTTGAGATGTCTTTTGAAGAGTTTCTGAGTTTGAGCCTAAAAATAGTGCTGGAGGGTTACTAGGCTTGTAGGCCTGAAAGAGGGAAAATATGATAAAATTAGTTGAAAAGGATTTGTATTTCATTGAACCTTGTTCCATTTGAGATATTGGGACTAGTTCAACCCTTGTATTGCATCACTATATTTTCTATTTTCTTCTTGTGTAACCCCAAAAATGGAGGCTAAAACTAGATTTATAGAGTTTCGAGATAAAAGGCCATTGGAAACAAAGTAATGATTAGGGCACAAACAAGTGGTAGCTTTTTCAAATTTGGACATGCACACTAGAACCCTTCTAGCACAAGTGTCCAAACATTAGCACACAACCAGGTAAGTATTCCTAAATTTGGATCTCCATACATTATCCATCTATAATTAGGTAAAAGGACAAAAACAAGTCAAATGGAACTAAAACATGTCTAGCAAATGGAAACCAAAATGAGTACAAAAACATAATGCAAAAGTTTCCAAGTAGGCAATTTTTGACCTTTCACATTTCTAAAAGAAGAAGATGCTTCATTCACTCCTCTTGTGCATATACATCTGCCTTAGAGAGAAGAAGAGGATTTAGGACTAAGAATAGCTTACACCAAGGGCAAAAAGTTAGTATAAAAGTTTTTGAGGTTTAATGAATGATAGTTGTACCAATGAAGTATACCAATTCTTTGAAATCCCCAATTTTGGTCTACTTAGGTCCTATTCTATCTATCCTGACTTCACCTACAACCATCTCTCACAAAGTGGTGCAAGCCAAGGGGGAGATTAATACATTGATGAATCAACCCAAGATAATTATGTTTAAAGCTAATCTCTTCCTTTTTGTACTTTGTTTGATATTGTGAATGTTGTATGCTTCATGTATTAGGTAGCATGGTAGTTCGCATTACTCTACTTCTATTTTCTACATTGCTATTATCTTTAGCTCATGCTTCAACATCTGATGACACCTCAAACCTATTAAGGCTCTCCACTTCTTTATATGATGCATGTATAGCTTCTCATCTAAACTCATTCTAACCCCCTTCTACAAATAGCTAATTCTTATAGTCCAAACCGTTTTGTGGATTGCAATCTAATATTGTGTTCGATTTAGAATGGTCTTCTACATCTTTCCTATTTAGAGAATATTAAATTATAAAAGACTATTTTAGGCCAACCAAAGGACCTTAAGGTAATTGATGCTTAAATCATGGGAAGGCCAAACTATATATTGCTAACACAATTGAGGAGGCAGTAGAGATGAAGGGATCTTCTAGTGTTATGCAAGTCATCACACACAATCCCCAATCATTCAAATTAGTAGACCCAAGTGTTCAAGGATTATAAGATAAAATTTTTGTGATCCATTGTAAGATCAAATCTTAGTGACCCTGTGTGTCTATCTCTTTTTGAACTCTAGGCTTAAAATCAATTGTAGCTATATTTCCTTGGAGGAAAATGTATGTGATATAGGTAAAGAAATGAAAATTCATATAAAATTTTAGTGACCCCTTTTTTCTATCTCATTTACATGGATGTTTTCTATGGCTATTGAATGAGTAGGGCATGCTCGAGATGGGTGCCATGGGCATGAAAAAGCCAACAGTGAAATGTAATGTTCTTGTAATTATTGTGTTGCTCTTATTCAAGACCACCTACTTTCAAGATTAAGATTAACACAAACAAGCCTTGTTATGAATCCCTAGTTTCAAAATAAGCTTGGAAAATATAGTAAATTCACCTATGCAATGAGAAATCATTCTTAACACAATAAAAAAAGGCCTGACTGCATATAGATTTGAAAAGTAAAATTAACTGAAACCATGGAAAGTGACTTACCACAAGATTCTGCACAAATCGTGTCCAATGCGGAAAAATGGGTAGAAGTTGCAACCCTAAATTAGGTGTCATGCTTTCACTTCTCCATTTTGGTGGGCTACCTTGAAAATAAGGTTTCAAACTTTCACTTCTCCATTTTAGCGGGCTATGCCTAAAAAATAAGGTTTATCACTTTTCCATTTTGGCGGGTGATTGAAAATAAGGTCTTGACAAAGGTTTCAGAATATGTTTATTAAAATAAAAATTATGGCCAAGATTTTACTAATGAGCACATTTTAAATCAACAAGCTTTTATTCTCTTTCATTTTTTTTGTCTAGGTTTTTGCTTAATTTTTATTTATTTTTGATCTTTATGTTTGTGGTGTCTTTAATTGTAATGTATATATTTAATTTTTCTTATATTCCTTTGTTTATTATGTCATCTTTTGTATATTATCTTATATATTTTTTAATCTTTTATTTTTTCTTCTTTGTTTTTTGTAATTCTATTTCTATTGTTCTTGGTTTGTAATTTTGTAGATTATCTTCTTAATTTCAATTTATTTTATTCCTTTTATGAATTGGTTCTTCATTTGAATTATTTTATCCTCATGTACTTGGTTTTTAATTTTTTAATTTTTTTTTTTGTTTTTAACATTAACATTTAGTATTTTAAGAAATAAGCATAGCTCCTTTCTCTTTCTTTCTTTGTGTCAAGGTTTTTGCATTTTTCTTTTTAGATTTGATCTTTATGTTTGTATTGTGAAGCTATTATGCAATTTGCATAATGTTATTATATATAAGATATATTATTTTTATAAGCATATGTATATCATATGTTCATTAAATAATCATTATTTATATATTTAAATACATATGCAATTTTTTTTTTATTCAAGGGTAAACACTTTTGACCGGAGCTATGAACCAAATACAACCATTCAACAATACCACCCCAACGGGGTTTGAACCTTGGTGGCAAGAACAACAATGCCACCTATAAACCATCACACCATGCCAATATCGGCGCACACATGTAAATTATAGATCATTATTTATATGTATATATTTTCTTTTAGTTGTTGTGCCTCTCTCTCTTTAGTTTTCAATTTTCATTTCTTTACTTCTTTGTCATATTTAGTTTTTTTTTAAAATTTCATTCTCCTCTCCTCGTTTATTTATTTATTTTCCTCTCATTAATTTTTAATAAAAAATTCAATCAACTTTTATGTTGGTTATCTTGCTCTCCTTTTTTTTTGTGTTCTATCCCCTCAACTTCTTTCCCCTCTTCTTTTTAAGCATATTGGGTCTGCATCTAACCATCTTTCATCTCCTTATGCTCTCTATCGTCCTGATGATGGATCACTAAGTGTGATATGAAACATTGATGAAAAACTCAAACACAATCTAAATCCAGAAATAACAAACTATAAATGTTAAATACATATATAAGATTATTACTAGCAATTGCACCTTGGTGTGCAATAGGTACACTGAAAAAGGTATGAAAGGTCAATTAGAGAAAATTTTGGTGTATTTTTTTAGACATATGTGTATTAAATGAGGTCAATTGGTAGGTCATTTAGCAATGATGTTGTTTATGTAACAAAGGTCTCAATTAGCATTCACTCAATAAATATATATTTTAAATACAATTTTTCATTAGACAAAATTATATATTTGTAATAGTAAATTTATTATAGGAGTTAGTTTATTTTTTCTCTACCCACCTCTCTATATCTTATCTATATCTCCCTCTCCATTTTATGTCTTTCTCTCTCTATATCTTATCTCTATCTCCCTCTCTCTTTATGTCTTTCTCTCTCTATAAGTTTGTCTGTCTATATCAAATGTCATGCTACCTTGAGCATAACTCCTCAAGGACACATATCATTCTTGGATTTTTGGCATGAAACAAGTAATCAAAAGTTATTTTTTCTTTTCTTTATCTCTCTTTCCCTTTCTATCTCTCTTGTATTATCTCTCTTTTTTCTATTCCTTTCTATTTCAATCTTTCTCTCCATCTATATCTCTATTCATATTTATCTCTCTACCTCTATATTTCTTTGTCTCTATCTCTTTATTTTTTTTATCTCCACCTTTATCTCTTCTATTATAATTTAACTAATTTATATAATCATACTTGTAAACTATTTGTAATATCATTATTTTCCTCTAGTAAATGTAGAGTATGTAAAATTATAAGTAGCTTAGTATATATTTGAGAATTGTATGCATATTTATCTTTCACACTACATAGTTGGGCCCTTTGAGGAGTTGGACATTCAATTTAGAAGAAATTTTGGTGTTCATATGATGAAACCACAAAACAAAATATTTATTTGACAAAAAATATTTTTTAGTAATTTTATTTGTAATATTTTATTATTAATTATTGTGGGCTACTATTGAAAATAAGGTCTTGATGAAGGTTTTAGAATATGTTTATTAAAATAAAAATTATGGCCAAGATTTTAATAATTAGCACATTTATTTAGTTATTTATTTAGTCATTTTTATTTGTCGGATATTAGTCATTTTTATTTTTTTGGTATTAGTCATTTATTTAGTCATTTAGTTGTGATTTTACCCAATGACCAAATTAGTCACTTATAAATGACCAAATTAGTCACTTATAAAAATGACCAAATTAGTCATTTATTTTCCAAATACTACTAGTGTTAGTCACATGACTAAATTTTTTAGTCACGTAGTCATTTATTTGCCAAATTCTACTAGTGGAAGGAATTTGAAGAAATTAACTCAAGTAATCAGGAATTCATTTCTTTGTTTGCAAAAAGGGTAGAAGAAGAAATTCGAAGAAGTCTTGAATACCAAATTGAAGTAAACGTAGAAATGGAAAATGAATTGAGTGATGATATCCCTTTGAAGCTGAAAGGAGTTGAGCTAGAAGAATTTGATCATAAGACGATGAGAGAATTGGAAGTAGGGCTGAACCAAGTCGAATTGCAGAACATCAAAACCCTAGGTATGGATTTGTGGAGTGAATTTTCATGGATTTTTGATAAAGAATTTATCATGTTCTTATTGAATCATTTTAAGAATGAAAGCATTGTATTAGACAAACCCTACTTGGTTACAAAGGAAGTGATCGAGGCAGTCACTGGTTTATGCAGTATCGGTGACCTTCCTAGAAAGAAAACTATTAAGTACAAGGATGTGGAGGAATTGACTAGCATTAGTAAAGACCCATGAGCTTTATTGATAGACACTCTTGAAGATTTGGCTGTGAGGTATGTGGCATACGACATTTCTTACAAGATTTATTTTAGAAACTGTGAAGGTTCCACATCGGCTATTGTTGTTCATACTGTGCACATGATGGTTAAGGAGAATAAGAGGTTTGATATGTGTAGCTTGTTGCTTGAAAATATTTATGAGAATATTCAAATGTCTTTAATTGATGGTTATCCCTTTCGTCTCAGATAATTGTTGGTATGTTTGGTGTTTTACTTTTTAAATTCCTTGCAAGGAAGAGATAATGTGGTATGGGAATCTAGGACCCTTATTAGAAAATAGATTTATAGGTATCTAGAGATGTTGTCAGATAGTGCAAGTATGTGTAAATCCTATTTCACAGCATTAAAGTCAAATACTTCCTCTGATATATCTGTATTGAGTCAATTTTGTTGTACCCTTAGCACACACGCCCCGTTTGGAATGAGGACCCTCTTTTGTTTGCTCATAGGGTTGCTTTTGTCATTGCCTCATTTTTCATGCCCCTTGTTTTGGTTCTGAGTGGTCAACAAACTTTAGAGAAGTCATCTTGAGTTGACCATGTTTTTCCCCTCCAAATTTTCAAGGCTCTAGGCCTTTGTGAAGTTCTGTTGGTTGTTTGCCTTTTCTTTTCATACTAGTATCCATGAATCCCATTGGGTCCGCCCTGTTGGGCTGCCCCTTTTGGGTTTCCATCACCTCATCACTGTTCCAAATGATCAAGCTTTGGTAGCTTTCCACCCACCAGAACCTGCATGCTTGTTCGTCGCTTCCTCACTGTTGACTTTTCAAATGGCTATCATTCAGTGCCCTTTCGCCACACAAAACCCGAAGCCTTTGGTGCTGTCTCCTCATTGTTGAATGACCAAATGATCGAGTACTGGCTGTCATCTAACCATTAGACTCTGGGCTTCCCACAACTATTTTCAAAATTGTCATTCACTAACTCTCTGCCTCACTGTAAAGACATTAATTGGGTGCATTTAATGCCTCACTTTCTATAAATAGGAAACTTCTAGTTTTCATTTTCACTTGTCAGCTTGATTAGAGAAAGTCAGAGCCCACCCCCAGTGCTGTCTTCACACCTGATGAGTTCCACCGATGATTCAAAGCATTGTCTATCAGTTTCTTGACCTTATCCATCAGATTCTTGAGGTAGGGTTTCCACTTGCATGCCCTAAATTATGTTTTCTTTGATTTCTAAAAGATTGATGAATCTAAAGGGAAGAAAACTTGGATATTAGCTAGATCTAACTTAGATGCATAATACCCATATGATGAAATCTTGAAAAACTTCAAAAATTGATCCATATGCCGCATGCAAAACTCGCACGCTTCACCGCTATTCATCAGCTAGGGCTTTCACCTCCTGCGGGTCCACGAACTCCATCGCTGTTACCGACCTTTGAAAATGAATTGAACCTAACAATGGAGAACTCCTCCTTCGGATCCACCAATGTAGTAGGATTCCATTCCTTAGCTGCCTAAACTTAGTGTAAACACATGCAAGAAAATGAAGAGCTTTCAACCCTTTCGGGTTGCTAGGTGAGAGAGTTCCTCACAAAAAATTCCCTCTGCCTTTTCCATTTGAAATGGTTGATCATTAATGACCTTCTAGTGGCTTTGTCCCACCCTGCCAATCACCCATAAACCTACTTTACCAAAACCTTAAGTCTCAGTTTGTCTGAGGGCCCCTTCTTGTGGATTACCACTGGTAGAGTGCCATCAAGATTCCACCATTTCAAATGGCTTTAACACCTCATTGCTTCAACTTTTGGGCCCTTCCCTTGTCTTTGCAGTGGCGAGAATGAACAACAAACTGAGTGGGTAGGTCACCCACCATGGACTTTCATCCCCATTTCACCTTTTCATGAGTGGCCATCTTAAATAGCGAAACCTAATCGTCTGCCTAGCCACCGGATCCCAGAACTATCTCTACTGGTTAGCTCCATTTTCCCTCCAAACAACTAAGTGACAACCTATTTTCAGGCCCTGCCTCGTGAACTTCTATTTGCAAGCCACTGTGGTGAACCTGCCATCTCGAGTGGCTTTTGAGGGCTGACATTCCACCTTCTAGGTCCTGACTCCATCTTAGCTACCAATACGCGAAGATGAAAATTGCTAAGTGATGAATCTTTAGCGGGTTTCTCCCCATTGGTTGCCACCATCAGAATTTAGTCCTTACTTCGCCATCCTAAAACAAAAAAGAGTCCTCATCCTCCCGTAAGTTGGAACCTAACTTCCCCATTTCCCATGGTTTCTTTGAGTGATAAAAAAAAGTAAACATGAAGGCTTCACCTCCTATTGGACCTAGTGCAATGGGTTGCTCCTGTTTGACACCATTGACTTTTGCCATTTTTAACAACCATCACCTAATTTCCATCAACTCCTTACTTGAAAATACTTGAATGACAATTGAGCCACACTGCCACCCTCCAGAGCTTCCGGAGGAACTCCAGCCGTAGGGCACCATCTTGCTAGTGTCATTTCAACGACATACCTTAAACAACTAAGCTTCTTAGTGATCTTTCTTGCTCAAATGATGATTTTGATGCCCTCCAATCTTCAAAAGGAATTCAATTCATGTGCTAAAATAGGGAAACCTCTATGATGGACCCTCACATATGGACCAAATCTTAAGGCAGGCCGCTGTGCTCTGATTTCCCTCCCTCCTAAAGCTACTCCAAAATAGCCATCAGCCTAGGGAAGTCTAATCCCTTAGACCCGAATTGCTCAAACTCCTTCCTGCAAAAGGTTAATGTTAGTCTGGAAGATATGTTAGGACTCTTAAGTGATGAATTATCTAATCTAATGTCATTTTGTAGGATTTTTGCTAACTTTTCTATGTTTTTATGCTTGAATGTACTTACCTCTTTCTTGTCGCAGGATATATGGAATCAAGTGCAAGACCCTCAGAGACGACCATGGAGAAAGAAAAAGGAAAGAAAATAGCTAAAGAACCTCGTGGAAAAGAAGAAAAAGATTAGATGAAGTTTAAATTCCAAGGGGAACCTATCGAATCCAAGGTCACCACACATTGGAAGGAAATCTCAGACACAAACATCAGACATGTAGACATCAATGAATTCAAGTAGGGGTCTAGATTAACCCCACAATGGAAAATGCAAGAAAAATTAGAGGTAGTGGATTGGCCAAAGCTACAGGCTTCCCTCCTGCTCTTGTTGCCTCTGAACTGGTAATGGCTTGAAGAGAGGCATACCAAGAAGAGACCAGAACCATTGTGGACAGAGATGGGAACATATTGGCTAATTTATCCACCAAGTCATTAAGGAAAGTTTTTCATATCCCCACCTTCAGAGAGATGGAAGAAGCATCCATAGAGTATGGGAAAAAAATGTGGGATGAGGACCCCCTCAAATGCAAAAAAGTCATCAATCAATATTGGCTAAAAGAAAAGAGGGGCAATGCTACAAAGGTACCCCAAAAACTCTTTTGTATTAATTTTTATGAGGATTACCATGATTTGGTAACCTTGTTGAGCAGAATAATGGAACTCTCAACTGCGTCCTAATTCCAAGATTGGATGTTGTATTTCATAGAGGAGATTATCTATGGTAAGACCAAGTTCTATTGGGTAGGGATAATCAGTAATTTCTTGCATGAGCAATTCTTGGCTATGAAGAAGACCTTGTGCTTCTACATGACATCTTACCTTGTCTATTTGTTGGCTGACAAGACACAATACAAAGTCTTGTTTCAGGCTCTTGATGAGGAACCAGGTAGAGAATTGAAGGTTTATGACAGATATCCTCAACTCTAATTTAGGAACTTCAAGAGGGATTATTGCAAGGTCAATGACGCTTTCATAGGTCATATTATCAGATTGCTTGGGGGTGACTTTGAAAGAAGGGTTTCCCACAGTGTGAATGCCTTCCTCCAATTTTCCTTCTTGTTCATTCAATTCCCTAAGTTTACCTACATCCAAGCTGAAGCCTTTTCAGAGAAACCATAAAAGCTGCCCCAATACTCGAATGGCCAGGTAATATTGTTAGAACTCTTGACATCTGTGACATGCACATGCTCTCTTGAGCAGAAAACATAAGGCAGGGATAACTTATCCCATATCCTTTGGCCATGGGCTATATGAGCTCCACACATCTCAATGTGCAAATAACTTAGATAAGGAACTCATGGAGTATCACCTAAGGTTCCACACTGCTTAGCCACGAATGGACCCCTATGGTACATTGAAGAAGATGGTTGTGGCTGAATATTCCCATTTGCATAGTGTTGAAGATTTTTGGGCCAATTGCAAGGACAACAATGAAGTGTGAATGAGGCACTACATGCACATGATTGCATATTTTGTGAAGAGGGTCAACCTATTCCTAGTGTCAGGCTAGGTAGTAAAAGAAGAAAATATAGTAATTGATCCCTAATACAATGTAGTTGCCAATCTCTCGTTGCCATTGATTGATTGGGATGAGCAAGAGGTCAATGACCTTGATATAATAACAAAGCCCATTGAGGCTAAAACAAAGGAATGGATTGGTGGGAAAATTTCCCAATTGAAGCAACAAGGCATCACTTTGACCTATGAGGAGCTTGAAGATGAGCTTGCAAGTGAAACTGAGAGTGAGACAACTGTTGGAGATACTTCAAAATCTCCTTCAGCCACTAGGTCGATGAAGAGAAAAGAGGTGGTTGAAAGTCAGCCCAAGCCTAAAGTATATGAAAAAAAAGTGGAGGGTGAATCCTCCAAGAGACCAAAAACATCAGACATTCCAACCATCTAGGAGGATCCTCTCCATGAAGGAGAAGAAGTAGAGGCCGAACAACCAAATTCTCTACCCACTACCTCCATTCTTGTAGCCATTGCTGCTACTAATGTTGCTTCTACTGCTGTTTCTTAGGTGATGGTTGCTGCTTCCCTCCCTGTGGTGGATATCTATGTCCACCTTGCCTCCACCTTGCCAATGGCCAAAGTTGTGATAATAGACTCTTCTTCCACCACAACCTCTCCACTTTCCTCCACCTCCATGTCTCTGACAAATCACTCCCATTGGCAAAAGAAACTATGCCAATTCCCACTCTCTCACTCCCATAGGCCTTCACCCATCACATGCAGAACATTCCATTAGAGCTTTATGAGGTGCTGATGAAGCCAACCACACAAACTACCTTGGCACAAATTGCTGCTAGTCTTCCTATCCATACTCCTCTAATTGAACCACCAGAGATGAAGGAAACCATGGAAATATCAAAAGATTTGGAGAAATAGGAAAGAGAAGCTACAAAAGAGATGGAAGAGGAAGCTGATGATTACCACAAGCAACCTAAGTACCAACATTTGACAATTAACAAGGTGGTGTGTGAGGGAGAAGAAACACAATCATTGGAAGAAGACACTAAGGAGTCAGGTGCCAAATACATTGTAGAAGCATTTGATGAAAATCTTGAGGAGTTGGCCTAAAAAATCAAAGATGTTGGAGAGGAAGTGGAAAGGTAGCCCTTTGATGAAGAAAAGCATGAATAAGATGAAATGGAGGAAGATAATGAACCTCTAATTGGGGAACATGAAAAAAGACCAAAGCATGATGAAGAAATGCCTCTTTCAAAAGGGAAAGAAGAGAAAGAAAAAGATGAGGAAGAAGAAAGCCTCGTGCCTGATGAAAAGATGTTGCCTCAACATGAGGAAGAGGAAAATAAAGAAGAAGATAAACTTGAAGAAGAGTCTAAAGCCCAAAAGAGCCCAGGAATGGAACAACCTAAAGAGCATGGGCATGATGAAGAAGAAGAAAATAAAGCTGCTAAAGGGGAGGACACACCAAAGGGGTACACAACCTCTGAGTCCCCACAGAAGGAAACTATGTTCATTCAGGATTCCTATGAGGAGGAAGGAAGGACATAAGGAGAAACTTTGGGTAATAAGGTAATAGAGATTGAACACACACGTGAGGAAAAAGGTGGTCATGAATCACCAAAGGATGAATCTCAGATGTTGGAGTGGCTAGAGAAAAATTTGGAAAAGAAAACCCCAACCTCAAAGGATCCAAGGAAAGGCTAGAGGCCATCTTGGCCCGAGCCTAGATAAGCACAAAGAAAGAGAAGAAACCTAAGGTTAGATCTCAGCTGAAAATGGATGCCTCTGAATCTAGAACCATGCAAATAGCCACCCAAGTGGTGAATGAAGAAGGGGTAAGCTATAACATCTCCATCCTTGATCTGGGAACAACCACACGAGAATAGAAGATTGACCATCTCCAAGGGTCCATTGCCACCATTGTGCATCAAATGAACAAAGATAAGATCTACAAGGAGGAACTAAAAGCATAGGTGGCTGATCTAACAACCTATATTTAGTAGTGGTCATCAGTGGAAGAACTCCCCACCACATCCTCGGTGCTGCCACTATTGTTGTCCAAGGACCACATTGATCAACTAGAGAAGAGGAAGAATTGGACAAGGGCCACCAAGGATTGGTTTAGAAAAGTCCTCTACAATGGTGACATGGGCATAGGCTATGCTGTCAGGACAACAAACAAATTTTGGGAATTGAAGAAAGTACTCAATAGAATAAGGAAAATTTTCACTGAGTTTCTTGAGTTATATAGGATCACGTACCCAAAACTTGAGGCTATCCTCAAGGTACTCAATGGATCCTAGGAAAAGGAATTTTCTTTGAAAAAAGATGATCATTGGCTTGTGGAGAATTGGAAATTGAGCCTTGACCACATAAAGGAAGTGTTAAAACAAGTGCTCCATGAGGTGGAGATGGAAATTGATTGGATCAAGGAAGTCTGGGCTTCCTGCGAAGAATACATGAAGCTGATGACATAATTTGATGTGCCCACAGTTGAGTTGGATCCAAAAAAGATAAAGTCCTACTTTCACAAGAAAATGGAGAATGACACTGCAGATACATTAACAAAAAATTTCGTAGGTTTTTCTGCTCGAGCCTTCTCTCAGTCTAAATAAGTGATAAAGAATGTACAAAAATATGACAGGGACTGGGATGACCTCATGAATAAGTCTAGAAGGTTCAACTTCCAAGTGATCCAATCAAATATATTGGAGTGGGATAAGCTCCATGGATTGATCGGTAAATTTGTGGAGTATGCCACCTTGAAGAGAAATGAAGGAATTCTTGTGATTGAGGATGAATTTCTTACAATGTAGCTACAAAAAATGGAAATCAACAAAAGACAAAAGAGCTACAATGCTACCACAAGAAGATGAAATATGGAAAATGAGAAAGATGTAATTTTAAATTGTAAGATATTTGGGGGTAGATGAAATTGTAATTTGTAGTGAATCTTGGCCACACAATGAAAATCAATCTTGGCCATTCATTCTACTTTTTGGACACTATAAATAGGGGGTGCCATCTCATTTTCAAGAGAGAGTTGAGTTGTTGTAAAGGCATGCTGCTGAAATTTTAAGAGAAGTTCATTGGATTTTGGTGAATTCTTGAGTTTTAGTTGCATGTTACATGGTTCTTCTCCCATAGTTAGTTCATTTGAGTAGATTTACTTTCTTGTTTACATGTTTTAGCTTGTTCTAATAGATTAGTTGATGTTGTTCATTAATTTTGAAGAATTCTTTTATGTGCTGGCAACTTTCCTTGTCCATACTTTTTGTTGTTTATTGATGATAAATAGCTATGTAAAGTTAGTCTAGGCATAATCTAAAATCTGCTCTAAAATTCTATCTTATATTCATGCTTATGGTGAATGAATGGTTGAAAATCTGTAGTCCTTAGAAGCTTGCACTAATTTCACTATACTGTGAGGTAATCTAGTTAAGTGAAATTTAGTTTTAGGAAGTTTGTTCGTAGTAGAATCCTCCATGATCACTATTCATTATTAGTTTCAGATCCAAGAACCTCTTCTCCTCCTTGCTCTTTTCTCTTTTTTTTAGAAATGACCTATGCTAAGGTTCATTGCACATTGTAAAGCCAAATTTCAAGTTGAAATAGGAGTTTAAGACTGCTGTTTAAACCTGTAGCAATTGCACACCAATTTACCTATCTCAAAAACTCCATTTTAAGACTCAATTTCCCTCTAGCTTAACTATGTAAGTATGCCCTATGATTACCAACAAAATCACATTGAACCAACTGAGAAATTCCAAGCATATCATGACCTAACACTTGAGAGACTTTGGGGTGATTTTCAACAACTTGTTGTTGGAGATTACCTTTCAAGAGAGGTAGTGCATCTATGCATTACCTGTGTTGAGAAAGTGCTAAAACACCCATGAATAGGATTGACGCTAGAAGGAGGGCCTTTGAGCTAAGCTGGATCAAGGTGATTCACTCTCACCTGAGAGGTCCCAAAGAATTTTAAGGTCTAATCCAAACAAAGGGCGATTTCAAGAATTGCAGCCCCCCATAAGGGCTAGAAGAACTAAAAGAGGGGATATGGCCTCTTCTTCCTCCTCTGTTATGCCCACTTCACCTTTACCTTTGCCTCCTTTCTCCTTCCATTCGCCCCATACTCAGCAGATTTCCTTCACCTCCATTCCTTCCCTTCAGTCCTACCACAATGCTTTCCTAGCTCTCGCTTCCCATAGATGGGGTGCTGGCCCCTTCCTTTCCCTCCAAGTCCAAGGCATAGTCCCAATTTCTACTACCCCTATGCAACCCCAAATCACTATTAAAAAAAAAAATACCACCCCCGCCTCCCCTCATAGCTTGGCTAGGGAATAATCCTTCTCTGTTGTTCTTCAATGCTTACCATGACATGCCTAAGAATCTAGAGAGCTTTTGTATGAAGTTCAATCCTTTGGGATCCACAGAGGACAACTGAGGAGCACATCAAAATATTCAAAACAACATTGAAAGACATGCAAATTGATTAGGAAGATGTGTCATGTAGGATTTTCCATTACTCATTAGGGGAATAAGCCTTCTATTGGTATATTAACTTTTTGACGAGATCCATTACATCTTGGGATTTGATAATGAATTCCTTCTTGTAGAAGTACAAGATCCCGATCAGCCCTTCAGAGCTATACAAACAATTCATGTCAGTTCGTAGGGAAGTTGATGAGCTGATCAGCTCCTTCAACGATCAATTCCACCAAGCCTTTACAAGGTTGCAAGGCCCGTATGTGCTCAATGATGATGCTGCATTACAGGTCTATTACATAACACTAGATAACCTCATAGTTGCATTGGTGAAGAGAATGTGACCAAATCCAACCAGATTGGTTGAAACTTATGCTAAGGCAGTTATTGCTAGCACTGACTTGGGTTAGAATATTTTTGGTCCACTTCCCTCCTTGGGGCAGGCTACCCATCTTCTACACATTCAGGGGCTCACTTTAGCATCAAAACATCAGACACCCCTAATGAATCAAGTACCACAATTGCCTATAGTGCCTCATCTCGTGCAACCCATGAACCAGGTGCCCCTAGTTCCTCATTACTTTCAGCGTCGACAACAAACTTATACACAACTTCTGTAGGCACCAACATACCTACGAGGGTCTGAATTCCCACCCTCTCAACAAAATCAACTGGAAACACAACCTATCTTTCTTTAGAATCAAACGCCACAACCAAGCAATGCAGAGAAGGATTGGTTGGATGAGCTGACATAGATGATTCAAAAGATTTCCACAGAGATGACACACTTGAGAAATTGGAACAACTAGTTGCAAGCTTCCCAATGCAACATTCAAGCTAATCTCAATTGAGATAATAGGGATAATTGCGAGGAAATTACCTCCTCTGGACAAAACTATGAATGGGGGAAAAATTCTAATCAAAATTTTGAAAGGAGACCCTCTTAGAGACATAATAGGACATAGAATACAAGGTTGAATAATGGGGGTGTTCTCACTCCTCTTGATCAACCTGCCAACACAAAAAATACAACGAGTGGAGTGTACCTCATTGAGGCTGCTCTGCCTGAATGGTGCCAGATTCATAAGAAAAGTAGGAATTCTAAGTTGGACTTCCCCAAATTCTAGATAGCAGCAAAAATATTTCAAGTGGAGGCCCAAAATGCTATTGAGAGTGTGAACTACAAAGACATCATTTCGTCTGACCCTTATGATTCCTCTTGCCTCATGGTCAACTAGAACCCATTCTCATGAAGTGAGAGAAATGAGCCCAAAATTGAGACCACCTCTGCCAAAAAAAAGAAGTACAAGAGGTAAGTAATGAAGAAGCTTTATCTCAGCTCTTTACTTCAGTAGATAATGATATAATAGATGAAGAAGAGTCCTATGAGGATGAAGTGAAAATGTTGCATCAAAGAAACTCTCCATATAATTTAAGGAATAGATAAATAGGGGGACCGTTCACTACCTCCACTCCGCCCAATAACTTTAGTACCCCACTAGACCCCAACGCAAGCAACAACCTAGGCTACCCTTATGTTCCCAAACAATATTTGAACAACAAAAAACAACCAAATCAAACGTAGAGTCAACCAACTAGCTCGTCCATATGTAGATCCTTTGAGGCTGAAATTGAGCAAATGGGAGAATATGTCGCTGAAGAATTCAAGAAAGTAAAAATCAACTTGTTCATCTTTGAGTTGCTCAAGGTTACTATAGTTAGGCACACTTTTTTTAGGGTAATTAATGGGACTTACTCCTCCAAGATGACACAAGAAATACCTACCAAGAGGGTCACCTTTGAAGAGCCTCGGTAGGGGAAAGTAATCCAAGAAATCATAGGCAGAAAGAAGGATGCCTCCACCAACCAACAAGCTAGAAAATATCCTGCTAAAGAGCATACTCCAAGGCAATCCAAAGAAAAGACAAATGAAAAGGACAAGGGTCAAGTGGCCCAGGTTGACGTGCCTATGTATCTCTTCCAAGGAAAGTTCAAAACGCCACCCTTCCTCACCATAATTAGAATATTTGGAAAGAATTTACATAATTTTTTGATTGACTCAAGAGCATAAGAAAAAGTCATGCCTCTGGTAGTGTACAAATCCCTTGGGGTTACCCCCACACCATCAAGAAGAAAAGTGACTCAACTAGAAAAAACAAAGGTTAACATTGTTGGGGAGATCAACTGTATCCTAATGTAGATTATCACAGACCCAAGGGTGCAACAAATTATTGACATCTAGGTTGTGGATATTCTTGATACATACAAAATTATGCTAGGATGAGACTTCACCTGCGCATTGAATGGGTATGTTGCAATAGATTTCTCTCACATGTGGCTGCCATGGAAGGGGCTGCCAAACTATATTCAAATAGATCGAGAGCCCCGCATGAAGTTCATGATCATAGAGTACAACAACGTCAACGAGGTGTTGTTTGCTGGAAATTATTGTCCCTTTGCTTATGAGGAAGAAGCGGAGCCTCAAGAAGAAGAACTAGCCGTAGAGGTCTTCTTCATGCAATGCAGTCCTCCAACCAACTTGACCTATGCACCTCAAAGCACATAAATTTTAGTGGATTCAAAAGATGATGAGCCTTGTGAAGATGGTAATTTAGGACTGCTAGACGGATTCCAATACTTCATGGAGAAATGTGTACAAGATCAATTTAGCCTAGGGGAAAGGATGAACTTCCAAGACCTATTGCTGCCAAGTTGGTGTAGAGTTCACAATGCTGCCCACTCTGAGTACAAATGTTGCTTGTGCCAAACAACAGTGGAACATATCAAAGGATTAGTTACTCCTCAGAAGGAGATGCCAACAGGGCTGCCTACCCCCAATCATACTGAACCAACACCTACTCCAGAGTTTATGGATGCAATAACACAACCAAAAAGGAATGAATGCATGATTGGTCCCAAAGTCAAAGAGCCTTCCAAGTTCTAGACATTATGCTTCAAAGGATCCAAGTCCAAACAAGGAGTTGGTGTTAGGTTTGAACTCATCAGCCCCATGGGTAAGACCTACTTTTCTACCCACAAACTTCAATTTTATTGTACTAACAATGTAGCGAAATATGAAGCTTTGGTCCATGGTCTTTTAATTGCTTTAAGGAAAAATGTTAAAATGCTAAATTTTTTGGGTGATTCTAAACTAGTAGTGAAGCAAGTCATAAAATCATACTCATGTCATGACAGAAGGCTTGCAAACTTTAGGAATAGAGTCTGGGATCTATTAGAAATTCTAGACACATTTAATATACAACTGATCCCACGTTCTCAAAATCATACTATTGATGCCTTCACTCAAGTAGCTAGCACCTTGCAACCCCTCTCTTTGTCTGGACTCAAGAGATTCACTATTGAGTTAACCTCCACTCCATTTGTTCTAGATAATGTCACTCATTTCTAGGTATTCAATGATGATAAGCACATCCTGGAGTTCATCACAACCTTTGACCTATTTTCCACACAAATAATTGATGAAGTTGATCCCGAGGAAGCTAAATTAGATATAGAGGGGTTACTAACCTCAAAACCAATACTATTCCACAAGGTATGGTTCAACTTGAATGCATATTGGACCTAGATTAGATTCAACATTAGGACCAACAGGCAAAGAAGGATGCCATAAACAACCAGTGTGATGCCTACAACCTTGGGACAATTGAGGAAGTAAAAAATGTATTCATTGGAAAGGTATGTATCATAGAAGAAAAGAAAGGAATTATTGATGCTTTATGGAAGTATCATGATGTGGTAGCATGGAGCTATGAAGATTTGAAGACCTATGATACCTCTATTATCACACATACCATTCCTCTCAAGCCTGATGTGCGACCGTTCTGACAAAGGCAACATCCCTTCAATGCCTTATTGGAGCCTATCATTTACAAGGAAGTGTAGAAACTACTTTCAGCCAGAATAATATTTCCAGTTAGGCACTCGACATGGGTGTCTAATTTGTTCCTGGTTAGGAAAAATAATGGAAAAATTAGATTGTGCATGGACTTCCGCAATCTGAACAGACCTTCAGAGAAGGACAACTATCTAGTGCCTTCATTGGATGAGGTATTGCAAATTGTAAATGGATCACAAATGATGTCCTTCCTTGATGGGTACTTCAGGTACAATCAAGTGATGGTGCAGTATGAGGATCACCACAAGACAACATTCACCACCAAGTGGGGCACCTTTGCCTATAGAAGAATGCCATTCAGGCTCAACAAAGTTGGTGCCACTTTCCAATGTGAAATGGACATCGCCTTCAATGACCTAATTGGAAAGTGTATAATCATCTACATGGATGATTTGATCATGTTCTTGAAGAAGCAAAGTGATCATGTTTTCGATCTATGCAAAGTTTTCCAAAGGTGCCGAGAATTTGGGGTTTCTCTTAATCTGAAGTGCATCTTCAGAGTCACTGAAGGAAAGTTACTTAGGCATGTTATTTTGGAATGAGGAATTTCTATAGGCCTCGAGCACATCCAATCTCTACTAAAGATTTAGCTGCCAGGAAACAAGAAAGAACTAAAATCTTTCTTCGGAAAGATAAATTTCATCAGAAAATTCATCATAGGCTTTGCTGAAATTGTCAAGCCACTCAACACCATGTTAAAGCAAGATGCTAAGATTGAGTCGACCCCAGAAGCAAATCATGCCTTCAAAGAAATCAAGAAAGCATTTGCTGAGGCACTAGTGTTAGTCAACCTAGACTGTTTGAAGCCATTCTACATTTATTCCTTTGCTTCAAATCACTCATGTGCCAACATATTAACCCAAAAGGATGACAAAGGAAATGATCACCTGATCGCCTTCATGAGTTCTCTCTTGAAAGATACTAAACTGTGGTATTACAATGTGGAAAAAAAAGTATACACTCTTGTTAGAAGAGTTAAGAATTTAAGACACTACATCTTGCACAATAAGGTGTTCACCATTGTCCTTGACCCAATAGTGAAGACATTGCTAATACAAGATGAGCTGGGAGAATGAAGATCCAAGTGGGTTACCCTGCTATAGGAATACGAAATGGAAATTTAGCCAATGAAATTGGTAAGAAGACAAGCCCTCACCCAAACCATAGCTGAGACAAGAACTGAAGCAAGACTTGAACTCATAGTGCAGTAGTATCAGATTGAGGATGTTTCCCCAGGGGAATGGTCCAATGACATTGTCTATTACTTGCTGAAAAATAAATGCCCGCCTCGCTTGCAAGGAGTCCAAAAATGTGCTCTCTATCTAAAAAGAAGCAACTACATGCTGCAAGGATCCATACTCTACAAGAAGAACCATGAAGGTGTCTTTCTGAGATGCCTTGGAAAAGAAGAAGTAGATCGGGTCCTAACATAATTTCATGACAAATTTGACATTGGTCATGGATCCGGCCCTTCGACTGATCATCATATCCTACGAGCAGGTTACTATTGGCTGATGGTCTTCAAGGATGCTCATAACCATGTTCGCACATGCGATGTATGCCAGACCACCTCAACCAGAGAAAGGAACATCACTATCCTATTGCAACAAGTTCTAGAGGTGAGGCCGTTTGTGCAATGGGGTCTTGAATTCATTGGTTCGGTAAGTGCACCATCATCTATAGGACATAGGTACATTCTAACTGCTTATGATTATTGCACTAGATGGACATAAGCTATTCCATGTAGGCAATGTAAAATAGAGGTAGTTATGAATTTTCTTAAAAGTTTTATTCTAAATCATTTTGGTTTCCCATATGCCTTAGTTTGTGATAATGGCCCTGCCTTTTCCTCACTTAAATTTGCTAGTTGGGCCTTTGATTATGGGATTTCCCTTAAGTTCTCATCCAACTATTATCCTCAGGGCAATGGCCTAGCAGAATCTGTGAATAACAATCTTGTTACGATGATAAAAAAATTCCTTGATAGGAATCCCAAGGACTGGCATACCCAACTCCGCTTTTCCCTTTGGGAAGATCGCACATGCCACAAGGATGCCCTTGGTGATTCACCGTTCCACCTTGTTTATGACCTACAACCTATATTTTCCATTCACTTGAAACTCCCCACCCTCCAATTCATCAATGATTTTTACGAAGAAGGGGATTGAAGAGAAGCTCGCTTGGCTGAGCTACTACACCTAGAAGAAGTGTGTGATTGTGCTATTGGAAAATTTTCCAAACATTAGGGCATGGTCAAGAGATGGTTTGATTGACGAGCCAAAATCAAGGCCTTTAGAATCTCTGATCTAGTCCTATGCTGGGATAAGGCCCATGTGAAGAAAGGGGGACATGACAAATTTGACAAGCTCTAGCTTGGCCCCTTTCAGATTGCTAAAATCCTTGGAGATAATGCTTTTTGCCTCAAGACATTAACTGGTGAAGATGTACCATTTCCTATCAATGGTCAACACCTAAAGCATTATTTCCAAGCTTGAGCTCTTTTGGAGTTGTTTATGTAAATACTTGTATATAGGTTAGTTTAGGCTGCTTTTGGTTTGCTTTATTTTGTCACTTCATGTCGCTTTTGTTTTGCTCTTCTCCCTGCTGTTTCTACCTTGCTGAGGGTGTTTTGTGTTTCTACTATAGTGGCCGTGTTCATTCAATGAATGGTTCAATTTTTTGCCTACTCTTAGTGTTCTTTGGCTAAATATTCACTCTCAACTATTGGTCTCTGATAGCTATCATGAAATGGCTTCCTCACTTAAACTTTGACTTGGAACCCGACCTTTGGTTGAATCTTCCTTTTACATTCATCTTAAATCTTGCACAAAACACATATTAATTGTTTCCAAAGAGTTGTACAACGGTTTCTTATGATGACTTATTAAGTGAAAAATCTCAAGTCCACTCCAATGACCACTATGGTTCCCAATCCCATAGTAGGCTTCGATGCTTAACGGTTGAGAAAAAGAAGAAATTCTTAAAAGAAGTATTGAAAGAAAGAAAAGAAATGAAGAAAATGTTGAAATCAAACAACTGTATGGGTGTGTGGATAACTCTACTAGGGCTATGGATGCTTGATTGGTAGTAGAGAAATGTTCATGGGGTCACAACGACAACTCCACCGGGGCTATGGATGCCTGACTAGAAGTGGGGTGATGTCTAGGTTACTTTTGGGGTTGGAAGATTCATGTAGCTTGCTCAATTAGATTAGCTACCCCTTGTCATAGTTTCTAAGGGAAGATAATGAATTCACTAAACACACACACTTTTGAGATGTTTTGTGGGTTGATTCAGCTAAGGATCCCATTCTCCTAGTTCACTTCTTGAAACCAGCCCCTGGTCTATAAAACCAGAGATTCTAGGTTATGAATGAATACTTATCCTTAGAGTGCTCAGGAGCGTTCTCCAATAGAGTCGCCATTTGTTATGCCTTCAACACACATGCCTCATTGAAAATGGGGAACCTCTTTTTTCTGCTTCATTGGGTCACTTTTGTCATTTCCTCATTTTGCGTGCCCCCTATTTTGGTATTCTGAGTGGTCGATTAGCTTTAGAGAAGTCATCTTGAGTTGGCCATGTTTTTCCCCCTCCAAATTTTCAAGGCTTTAGGCCTTCATGAAGTTCCCTTGGTTTTTTTCCTTTTCTTTTCATACTGGCATCCTTGGAGCCCATCCGGTCCACCATGCCGGGCCACCGCTTTTGGGTTTTCATCACCTCGTCGCCATTCCAAATGACCAAGCTCTAGCAACTTTCCACCCGCCAGAACCCGCATGCTTGTTCGTCGCTTCCTCACTGTTGAATTTTTGAATGGCTATCATTCAATGCCCTTCTGCCATGTGGAACCTGAAGCCTCCAATGCCATATCCTCATCACTGAATGACCAAATGACCAAGCATCGACTATAGTCTGACCTTCAGACTCTAGGATTCCCGCAGCTATTTTAAAATTGTCGATCACCAACTCTCTGCCTCGTCATACAAACATTAATTGGGTGCATTTAATTCCTCATTTTCTATAAATAGGCAACTTCTAGCTATCATTTTCACTTGTTAGTTAGATCAAATAAAGTTAGAGCCCACCTCTAGTTCCACCTTCATGCTTGACGAGTTCCAAGGATGATCTAA
>VDFB02075321.1:318068463-318175280 GCA_007258455.2 Sequoia sempervirens | reverse complement strand
CTAAGGAGTTGTACAAAAATTGGTACTGCTCCATGGTCAATGAATACTCGAGTATGATCAGATGTTCCTAAAGCTATATTTGTTAATGCCCATGCTGCCTCAAACTAAAAGCAACAACAAAGCCAAAAAAATGAATAAGTACTTAAAGAATCCTTTTCCTGGAAATAGAAAAATAGTGTCACAATTTTTGTAAAAGATGGTGAAAACCAGCGGACTCAATAGAACTCAAAAAAGTTTATGCCTTATGTTCCTCTTCTTTACCAAAAAATCCCATGCACAAAAGACATAATGATAAGATTAGCATTAAAAAGTGTGCACTCTAACAAATGGAATTTAACCTAGAAAATTTTGGAAACAAAACTGTGAATGGAACCTAAAGTTGGGGAAAGTCCTACCTTGTCAGAAACTCTACAAAACGTGGGACCACACCCACTTCAATAACTTCCTCAATGGGAGGAATACACTCTGTTAACAAAAAAATGCATCAATCATAACCAGTGTCATGTACATGAAATGGAAAGTAATTCATAATCGCCTAAGTAACATAAATTAAACAAATTTACCAATTGATAGTAGCTTCCGAAATTGAGTTGTTGCTTCAAGCTACAAACTAGGATCATTAGACCATACTCCAGCTACCATAGCAGGAAGGCTCTCCAACTGAATAGATAAAGAGGAAGACAATCAAATAATGAAACAGAGCATTTAAATAAGCCACCTAGAGTACTAGTTCCAGACAATACTCAAATAAATAACAAATTGGCACATACTTTCTTGTCAATAACCAAAGAACAACTGCAGTTTCAAGCTCCACATGATACAATCAAAATTTAGAATTGAACCAAGAATTTATAACAAACTAGAAAACAATATTGAGCATATGGGAGGGGCTACTACTCAGCATGAGGCATATAGAAATGTAAAAGTTAAACCAACCATAAAATAAAAAAACCACCACAACAACATTAAAGATCACACATAGTAGTCAAAACCTAAAGTAAAATGAACTATCTTCCTCAAAGACCATAAAGATTATCAACAATAATTTTTCAAATGGAACAAGCTCAAGTCATGAATTCTTTGGGCTTTCATGGTGGATAGCTATGTTCAATTTCCTACAAAAATAAATAAATAGATAGACTACCACACTCATTTGCTGCTGAAGCAACCCAACAAACAAGGCCAAGTGAATATCTTGGGCAAACATGATGGTAGACATACCCCTCGATCAAGTCATCTAAGTTGAATGGAAATATCTCACAAGGAAAATATATCCTAAAGAAGACTATATGCAATACATTCAACCTACCATAAAATAAACCAACTTCCCTAAAAGTTCTAAAGGTCATACAGGATAATTTGCACTAGATATAAAAATAAACACTTCTGCCAATATCATCAGAGAAGGAATTCAACTATAAATTCTCATCACAACACATATGTCCAATTTGAGTCCCCTCGAGTGTGCTACTGCTACAATTTTATTTGTGCCTCTATGAATATGAAGGAGGGTCTATATGCATTTGGGATATTTTTTTGAAAAGAATCTGCCAAATTTTCTAATTCTTTCCCTATGTTTTGTGGCTCAACCACATTTCAGTTTTCTGATCTCTTGTATTTCATGTTCTTACAAACATGGCTACTATGATATAAATTATCAGTTGTTTTAGTGTATGTCTCTAGAATGCTTTGCTTTGATTACATAGCTACACATGTTTATGTTATATAAAATCACATTTTATGTTAAGCACATCTTAACTTGATGGCATTACAGCTGAAGTGTTGTTAATTTATGTCATCCCAACCAACACTTTTAAGTGTGGTAATTGTTAGTACACAAATAGTATATAAATGTCTTGTAGTAGATATGCTTCATTTTTAAAATTCACTGTACACTGCATTTCAATTGCCTTACAAAATCAGATCCAATGTTTCCTAGAAGTGAAGTAACCACTGCTTTTGGAACAATATAAGAGCATCCATTTTTTTCATGAAATATCTCTAGAATATTATGCCTATTTAATAAGAGAGAGAACCAGAGCATCATAACATGTTTGTTAAAAATCAATCATAATATGTATTTAATAGATTCTCTATAGTTAAAAAGATGCAAAGAGTTCCTAAGAAACAAGTATTTACATTAAATTTGAGAATTTAATGACAACTTTTGGTTTTGGGTAGAAGCTCCTCCAGTTGGAATTTGCACCTAAACTCATTGAACCTTTTTCTAATTTTCTTTTGTTGAGCATGTCCACCTCTATGATAAACAATGAATAAATAGGCCGGTGATCAAATAGCTTTGATTCTCCATGACCATAAGAGAGTTATCTTAAGCCTTTACCATACCAAAGTATACGATCATACTTGCAAAACAAACAACGATTTAAAGAATAAGAAAATATAAATTGAATGTTTAAATCTTAAATTGAAATACTAACATATCTAAGCAATTAAATTATTTTCATGGTAGAAGTCCATTCAAACTAAAAGATGATAATCGACCAAGAAAACAAGGTTGACATGTGGAAGCAATCCTTATGTTTGAGAACTTTTTGGGCCTCTAAATTCAACCTTTGCTATTTGTAGATCCTCTTTCTGTGAAAATTGATATGCTCTAAACAAATAGTTAAATGTTATTATACAAGTCATAAAGCTTTTAAAGGCTTGCACTACTACTTAGAGGTAATTTGTGATCTTTGTTATAAGATTACAAATAATAATACCATCTCCAATCCTGTTATTGATGTAACTGTCCTCTTTATGGCTGGGTCCCCCACTCTTCTACCAGTTTCCTATCTTTTAATTGTGTTGAATTTTTGTTTGTAACAACCTATTGTGGCAGTTGTTGTGGTATTTTTGAGGGGGATTTCCCTTTGATAGCTACTTAGTATGTGGGTTTCGATAGGAGTTTTGTTGGTTTGGTGTAGTTTTTCAGCATGCTCCCTGCCTGTGCCAAAATGGGAACTTTGGAACATGGTATGGATATGCATCAAAGCATAATGAAAGGGGGGGTTTTTGCCTGATATTGTAGTAGGAAATGCTCTGGTGGACATGTATGCAAAATGTGAAAGCATACACAAGGCACATGAAGTGTTTGATAGAATGCCTAAAAGAGATGTCATCTCATGGAATACAATGATTGCAGGATATACACAAAACAATTTTTTTGAAAAGGCTTTAAAATATTTCAAGCAAATGTAGTTGGAAAATGTAAAGCCAAATTCCACAACCTTTGCTAGCATCCTCCCTGTCTATGCCAAAATGGGAGATTTGGAATAGGGTATGGACATCCATCAAAGCATAAAGGATAGAGAAATTTTGTCAGATGTTGTAGTGGCAACAACCCTTGTAGAAATGTATGCAAAATTTGGAAACATAGACAAGAAATGCAAACTATTTGAAAAAATGCCTCAAAGAAATGTGGTCTCATGGATTGCAATGATTTCAGGATACAAACAAATTGAAATTTTTGAAAAGGCTTTAGAAAATTTCAATCAAATGCAATTGGCAGGTGTAAAGCTAGACTCCACAACCTTTGCTAGTATCATACTTGCCTATGCTAAATTGGGAGCCTTGGAATAGGGTATGGACATCCATCAAAGCATAAAGGATAGAGGAATTTTTCTCAGATATTGTAGTTGCAACTGCTCTTGTAGACATGTATGCTAAATGTGGGATCATAGAAAAAGAACTTGAAGTGTTCGACAAAATGACTCAAAGAAATGTGGTGTCATGGACTACAATAATTACAGGATATACACAAATTAGATCTGTTGAAAAGGCTTTAGAAACTTTCAAGAAAATGCAATTTGTAGGTTTAAATCTAGACTCCACAACCTTTGCCAACATCCTCTCTACTTGTTCTGAAATGGAAGCTTTGGAACAGGGTATGGACATCCATCAAAGCATAATAGAAGGGGGATTTTTGTTTGATATTATAATTGGAAATTCTTTGGTTGACATGTATGCAAAATGTGGAAGCATAGAGAAAGCATGTGAAATTTTTGACAGAATGCCTCGAAAAGATGCCATCTCTTGGATTGCAATTATTGCTGGATATGCACAAAATGGATATGTTGAAAACGCTTTAGAAACTTTCAAGAAAATGCAATTGGTAGGTATAAAGCCAAATTCCACAACCTTTTCCAACATCTTTCCCGCCTATGCCAAAATGGGGGCTTTGGAACATGGTATGAACATCCATCAAAGCATAAATAATAGAGGAATTTTGTTAGATGTTGTAGTTGCAACTACCCTAGTAGACATGTATGCAAAATGTGGAAGCATAGACAAGGCATGTGAACTATTTGAAAAAATGCTTGAAAGAGATGCCATCTCATGGAATATGATGATTGCGGGATATGCACAAAATGGATTTGCTGAAAAGGCTTTAGAAAATTTCAAGAAAATGCAATTAGCAAGTGTGAAGCCAAATTCCACAACCTATGCCGACATCCTCCCTACCTGTGCCAAAATGGGAGCTTTGGAGCAGGGTATGAACATCCATCAGAGCATAATGGATGGGGGATTTTTGTTAAATATTATGGTTGGAAATGCTTTGTTAGACATGTATGCATAATATGGAAACGTACACAAGGCACACGAACTCTTTGATGGAATGCCTCAAAGAGATGTCATCTCATGGAATGCAATAATTGCAGGATATGCACAAAATGGATTTTGCAAGGATGCTCTCAAAATATTTGAATTAATGAAGCACTTTGAAACATATCCTAACATTGTAAGCTTTATTTGTATTCTTTGTGCATGCATCCATGGAGATTTAGTGGATGAGGGTTGTACATACTTCAATCACATGAGTATGCAGTATTGCATTACACCTACAATTGATCATTATGTGTAAATGGTTGACCTTCTTGCCCATGCTGGCTATCTCGAGGACACTCTAGACTATATCATTAATTTGCCTATTCATTTTCTACCAAATATGTTAGGATTTTGTCTCTCAGATCAAAATGAATGATAGAGAAAGTAGAAATATGATCAAGAGGAAAGTAATTATAGTTACAAATAATAGTGAAATAACCATATCTCGATTTGGATAACTATGGTTATAACAACCAACCCATAAACAACTGAATAGAAGGCCCAAATTTAAGACAAAGGCCATAAGTAACAACCATAGAACCACACCTAAGAATTGACTCTGTGGAGCATGTATAAGAAAAACCAGAGGCTCTATGGTTGAACATGATATTTGAGATTCTAAACTAGTCCCCATAACTTACATGGGAAAATCTAAGGCTTTATGACAAAGCTTTGTTTTTCAGATTCTGTGTTAACAAATGTGGCATCATAAAGTTCACACAAACAACATAATTCATCATACTAAATTGAATTTCCTCATGTTAATATTTTGGAGAAAAATAAATAAACTATGTTTTCTTTGTAAACTGACATATTATGTTAATCATTGTGGGCATAGGTAGTGTTGTAATGAGTTAAGGTTCATTTGTTGGTAGTTGTGTTACCAATAATTGGAGGTGTTGTCATTCAAATAGAAAGAATTATGTCAAAGTAGGTGCACTAAGTATTGGGTCCTCCCTAATATGAGTAAATTGTATTTTAACATACCAGTTTATGAAAGATTTGATGATTATATATTTTTTGTTTTACAATTAATTGAGTTATTATTGCAATTGATGTTCTCTAGTAGCATAGAATATATCAAAAAACATTTGGGAACCATTGCATTCATGAAAATCAGGTCAATTGAAATTGGTTCAAAGGATACATCAGTCACCAATACCTATTGAGGACACCACATAAATGTTGGCAATATAGGTGGTTTGACCAATTGAAGAAGTGGTCAAAACAAACCAAGAAAGGAAAGATAATCATAAAATACTCCAAGCATTTGAGGGACCTATCCATACATAAGCACATCAAGGAAGAATCATGAAAAAACTAAGTGCTTCCAAGATCCATCTAGAACAACTTAGCAGTAATCAAAGATGTTGATTGATAGCTTGATCATTTACCCAAACTTCTTGCCAAGAACTTAATTGTAGCACAAAACCTTTGTGTCAAATGTGACCATGAATTGCAATGACAACAAAGACTCAAAGAAAAACATTGAACCAAAAAGTGATAATGTCATTGATCCCAAACAAAGGTGGGAGAAAGAGAGCCCAATAGGGAAATAGACCAAACAATTAAACAATATATTAGATTATTAGAAAAAGAGTAGAGACAAGGGCTACATGAGGAAACCTCCACTAGAAAACTGAGGAGACAAGAGTAGAGACGAGTTTGCAAAGTAGGTTGGAGACAAGAAAAAGGACTGATTTAAGTTAAGAAAAGGAAAAAATAGGGGTAGGACAGTCAAGTACTGTCATGACAGAAGAATTCAAACCTAGAGCACAAGATTGTGAGGAAAAATTTCTTAGGGAAGATACCCTAGTAAGAGGAAAGGACAAGATCAAGGCAGTTAAGAAATCAAAGAGTCAAGAAGGACCTAGTGAGGTCATGATGAAAGAAGTGCATCATCCAATGAAAGGACAAAGAGATAGAGAGTAGTAGTAGTCTAATGGAAAAGAAGATGGAAGACCACATGATGAGAAGGTATTAGAGGAAAAGATAAAGAATTTAGAGGTAAAAGAGAGTGGATGGAGTGTGCAAGGTGAAGAGATCATGGTAGGAACAATATCATGTCCCTTGAAGGTGAAGGAAGACAATAGGAAGTCAAGTGCTGCAAAAATAGAGATAACTAAATCAGAAAAAGTATAGAACATAAAGGCAGAAAGTCTTATTAGAATTGAAGTGGTAGAGAAGCAAATGGATAGCCTAGTGAGTAAGGTAAATTGTCCATTGAGAGGACAAGTGGTGAATGAGACTAAGAACATAGTGGTGAAGGTAGAGAGTCCATTGCAGGACAAGAGAGTAGAGATTGAAGAAAGCCAAAGTAATTGGAATGAGTAGATGAATGAGTTTGCAAGGGTTGAGAGAATGAGGAAGGTTGCAGTCAACCCAAGAGGTGAAGAGGAAAACATACAGAGTTTGAGGAAGGTATCCATGGTAGAGGGGACCAAGGATGCTAAGTTGACAATGATGAGCCTCGAAAAGGCTAAAGGAAAAGTGTGTGTGAAGTCTCCAAATGAAGTGGAGCAAGGCCATAGTGCTGAGATAAGGGCAGAGAATTGTCCTTGGGTTGAGAGGCAGACATGTGCAACCATAACGGTGGTTCCTAGATTGGAGAGCCTAAAACTGATGGTAAAGAGGATGGCTAAGAGACAAAGAAGGAAGGAGGTTCTTTATCACTTCATTATTTTGATGATCATGTTGATGGAGGTCAAGCCAAGGGTGAAAATAAAAGAAGAAGGATAGAGTGTGGAGTATTTGGAAGTGAATGAAACCAAGGAACAAGTTAGGAGCAATTGGATGTAGCCATGGATGATCAGACATAGCATGAGGGTGTAGATTCAAGGTGACTAGTCAAGAGAAGGACTATTTTGTATGGAAAAATCCAAGCCTAAGGTGAATATGAAGGCAAGAGGGAGTAGTTGTAGGCACAGGGAGGATCATTGGAGTGTTGGAGATCAAGAAATAGTTGCAGGATAGGGTGTTGCAAACTTCCAAGAGACTTGGAAAGCTTTCATGGACAAGTGTATGGTGTAGGAGCACCAAGGACAATCAGGACCACTAGGTGGTAAAGTGAAAATTTTTAATTTAGAATGTTGTAATAAGGTTTCAAGGACCATTAGGAAGTGTTTTGAGTCAATCTAGGTTGGTAGGATTTGAAGTTGCAATGTCATGTTAAAATGTTGTCAATTTGGTGTAATGAAGCCTGGTGTGGCCTAAATGTGAAAATGTATGTAAAATTACATTGTAAGGGTCAAGGTGATGTAATGAGGCCATCATGAGGCCACTAGATTAGGTGGAAGACATTTTTTGTATTCATTTAGGCATAAGTGTCAAAATTTGCAAAATTACAAAAATGCAAGAATGCAATGTCAAGGAAGTTGAAAGGTCATTGTTGTAAAAGGAAGTTGAGAAGGTGGTTATATTCAGTTGTAGAGATGGAGATTCCTTTAAAAAGGCCTTGTAATTTTTTGGATTGGAGTTGGAACTTACACATTTGAATTTGAATACAAAGAAGGCATTGTTTCAGTGTTTTAACTATGTATTAGTCTGATTTCTTATTTTGTACGGGCCTGTACGGTCCCCAAAGGAACTCCAATGTACATTATTTGTTAGAGAAGAGTATTATCTCTTTTTTGATTCAATTTTGAGTAAATTTCATTAGGTATAACTCATTTTATAGGCAATTTACTAAAACTACTTGGTTATTTATGTGTGTAGGGTTTGAAAGTACCAAATATGTGAATTTGGTCCATTCCACCCTCTGTGATTGCTGTATCTAAATGGAATGGACCAAAATAGGTAGGGTTAGGTGTTTAAGAAGTTAATTTATGCAGGTGTGTCCACTTGGGTGGTTAAGTGTGATGCTCTTGGTGAGTTTATTTGGTTTTTGAGTGGAAAGTGGAGGTTTAGTGGTAGGGTTTGGTGAAATTGATTTAGTAACATCCATATGATGAACTTATGAGCTTTCACAAATGATCTTAGAGGTGTTTGAAAAGGTTTCTGAGGTAGAGAAGGTTGGGAGAGTGGGTTTTCAATAAAACCCTAGTTTATAGCCTAAAAGTGAGGGTTTGTTGTTTAGGGTAGTTAGAGTTTGTACCTTGGTGAACCAATTATGGTTTTTGAGGTTTTGACATATAAGAATTCCTTTCCCATTGATAAACTAAGTTTGTGACAAGTACTTAGGGTACCTCCTTTGGAAAAGAGCTCTAATTAGGCCTAAAACCAGCATTGGGAAGCCTGAGTCCACTTTGGATATGGTGTAGAGTACTTGATGGACATTTAAATCAATGATTTTTTTGAGATTTCTTTTGGAGAGTTTATGAGTTTGAGCCTAAAAATAGTGTTGGAGGGTTACTAGGCTTGTAGGCCTAAAAGAGGGAAAATCTGATAAGATTAGTTGAAAAGGCTTTGTATTTCATTGAACCTTGTTCCATTTGAGATATTGGGACTAGTTCAACCCCTGTATTGCATCACTATATTTTCTATTTTCTTCTTGTGTAACCCAAAAAATGGAGGCTAAAACTAGATTTATATAGTTTCGAGATAAAAGGCCATTGGAAACAAAGTAATGATTAGGGCACAAACAAGTGGTAGCTTTTTCAAATTTGGACATGCACACTAGAACCCTTCTAGCACAAGTGTCCAAACATTAGCGCGCAACCTGGTAAGTATCCCTAAATCAGGATCTCCATACATTATCCATCTATAATTAGGGAAAAGGACAAAAATAAGTCAAATGGAACTAAAACATGTCTAGCAAATGGAAACCAAAATGAGTACAAAAACATAATGCAAAGTTTCCAAGTAGGAAATTTCTGACCTTTCACATTTCTAAAAGAAGAAGATGCTTCATTCACTCCTCTTGCACATATACATCTACCTTAGAGAGAAGGAGAGGATTTAGGACTAAGAATATCTTACACCAAGGGGAAAAAGTTAGTATAAAAGTTTTTGAGGTTTAATGAATGATAGTTGTACCAATGAAGTATACCAATTCTTTGAAATCCCCAATTTTGGTCTACTTAGGTCCTATTCTATCTATCCTGACTTCACCTACAACCATCTCTCACAAAGTGGTGCAAGCCAAGGGGGAGATTAATACATTGATGAATCAACCCAAGATAATTATGTCTAAAGCTAATCTCTTCCTTTTTATACTTTGTTTGATATTGTGAATGTTGTATGCTTCATGTATTAGGTAGTATGGTAGTTCACATTACTCTACTTCTATCTTCTACATTGTTGTTATCTTTAGCTCATGCTTCAACATCTGATGACACCTCGAACCTATTAAGGCTCTCCACTTCTTTATATGATGCATGTATAGCTTCTCATCTAAACTCATTCTAACCCCCTTCTACAAATAGCTAATTCTTATAGTCCAAACCGTTTTGTGGATTGCAATCTAATATTGTGTTCGATCTAGAATGGTCTTCTAGATCTTTCCTATTTAGAGAATATTAAATTATAAAAGACTATTTTAGGCCAACCAAAGGACCTTAAGGTAATTGATGCTTAAATCATGGGAAGGCCAAACTATATATTGCTAACACAATTGAGGAGGCAGTAGAGACAAAGGAATCTTCCAGTGTTATGCAAGTCATCACACACAATCCCCAATCATTCAAATTAGTAGACCCAAGTGTTGAAGGATTATAAGATCGAATTTTTGTGATCCATTGTAAGATCAAATCTTAATGACCCTGTGTGTCTATCTCATTTTTAACTCTAGGCTTAAAATCAATTGTAGCTATATTTCCTTGGAGGCAAATGTATGTGATATAGGTAAAGAAATAAAAATTCATATAAAATTTTTGTGACCCCTTTTTTCTATCTCATTTACATGGATGTTTTCTGTGGATGTTGAATGAGTAGGGCATGCTCGAGATGGGTGCCATGGGCATGAAAAAGCCAACAGTGAAATGTAATGTTCTTGTAATTATTGTGTTGCTCTTATTCAAGACCACCTACTTTCAAGATTAAGATTAACACAAACAAGCCTTGTTATGAATCCCTAGTTTCAAAATAAGCTTGGAAAATATAGTAAATTCACCTATGCAATGAGCAATCATTCTTAACACAATAAAAAAAGGCCTGACCATGTATAGATTTGAAAAAAATTCACTGAAACCATGGAAAATGACTTACCACAAGATTCTGCACAAATCATGTCTGAGGCGGAAAAATGGGCAGAGGTTGCAACCCCGTCGCGCTTTCACTTCTCCATTTTGGCGGGCTACCTTGAAAATAAGGTTTCAGACTTTCACTTCTCCATTTTAGCGGGCCTGAAAATAAGGTTATCACTTCTCCATTTTGGTGGGCAATAGAAAATAAGGTCTTACGAACGTTTTAGAGTATGTTTATTAAAATGAATTATGGCCAAGATTTTAATAATGAACACATTTTAAATCAACAAGCTTTTATTCTCTTTCATTTTTTTTGTCTAGGTTTTTGCTTAATTCTTTTTTATTTTTGATCTTTATGTTTGTGGTGTCTTTAATTGTAATGTATATATTTCATTTTTCTTATATTCCTTTGTTCATTATATCATCTTTTGTATATTAACTTATATATTTTTTAATCTTTTATTTTCTCTTCTCTATTTTTTGTAATTCTATTTCTATTGTTCTTGGTTTGTAATTTTGTAGATTATCTCCTTAATTTCAATTTATTTTATTCCTTTTATGAATTGGTTCTTTATTTGGGTTCTTTTATCCTCATGTACTTGGTTTTTATTTTTTTCATTTAATTTTTTGTTTTTAACATTAACATTTAGTATTTTAAGAAATAAGCATAGCTCCTTTCTCTTTCTTTCTTTGTGTCAAGGTTTTTGCATTTTTCTTTTTAGATTTAATCTTTATGTTTGTATTGTGAAGCTATTATGCAATTTGCATAATGTTATTATATAAGCTTTATTATTTTTATAAGCATATGTATATCATATGTTCATTATATAATCATTATTTATATATTTTACATATCTAAATTATAGATCATTATTTATATATATATATTTTCTTTTAGTTGTTGTGCCTCTCTCTCTTTAGTTTTCAATTTTCATTTCTTTACTTCTTTCTCATATTTAGTCTTTTAAAAATTTCATTCTCCTCTCCTCTTTTATTTTCCTCTCATTATTTTTTAATAAAAAATTCAATCAACTTTTATGTTGGCTATCTCACTCTCCTTGTTTTTTGTGTTCTATCCCCTCAACTTCTTTCCCCTCTTCTTTTTAAGCATATTGGGTCTGCATCTAACCATCTTTCATCTCCTTATGCTCTCTATCATCCTGATGATGGATCACTGAGTGTGATCTGAAACGTTGATGAAAAACTCAAACACAATCTAAATCTAGAAATAACAAACTATAAATGTTAAATACATATATAAAATTATTACTAGCAATTGCACCTTGGTGTGCAATAGGTACACTGAAAAAGGTATGAAAAGTCAATTAGAGAAAATTTTGGTGTATTTTTTCAGACATATGTGTATTAAATGAGGTCAATTGGTAGGTCATTTAGCAAATGATGTTGTTTATGTAACAAAGGTCTCAATTAGCATTCACTCAATAAATATATATTTTAAATATAATTTTTCATTAGACAAAATTATATATTTGTAATAGTAAATTTATTACAAGAGTTAGTTTATTTTTTCTCTACCTACCTCTCTATATCTTATCTATATCTCCCTCTCCATTTTATGTATTTCTCTCTCTATATCTTATCTCTATCTCCCTCTCTCTTTTATGTCTTTCTCTCTCTATAAGTTTGTCTGTCTATATCAAACGTCATGCTACCTTGAGCATAACTCCCCAAGGACACATATCATTCTTGGATTTTTGGCATGAAACAAGTAATCAAAAGTTATTTTTTCTTTTCTTTATCTCTCTTCCCCTTTCTATCTCTCTTGAATTATCTCTCTTTTTTCTTTTCCTTTCTCTTTCAATCTTTCTCTCCATCTATATCTCTATTCCTCTTTATCTCTCTACCTCTATATTTCTTTGTCTCTATCTCTTTATTTTTTTTTATCTCCATCTTTATCTCTTCTATTATAATTTAACTAATTTATATAATCATACTTGTAAACTATTTGTAATATCATTATTTTCCTCTAGTAAATGTAGAGTATGTAAACTTATAAGTAGCTTAGTATATATTTGAGAATTGTATGCATATTTATCTTTCACACTACATAGTTGGGCCCTTTGAGGAGTTGGACATTCAATTTAGAAGAAACTTTGGTGTTCATATGATGAAACCAGAAAACAAAATATTTATTCGACAAAAAATATTTTTTAGTAATTTTATTTGTAATATTTTATTATTAATTATGGTGGGCTACGATTGAAAATAAGGTCTTGATGAAGGTTTTAGAATATGTTTATTATTAAAATGAAAATTATGGCCAAGATTTTAATAATTAGCACATTTATTTAGTTTTTTATTTAGTCATTTTTATTTGTCGGATATTAGTCATTTATTTAGTCATTTTTATTTTTTTGATATTAGTCATTTAGTTGTGATTTTACCTGATGACCAAATAAGTCACTTATAAATGACCAAATTAGTGACTTATATAAATGACCAAATTAGTCATTTATTTTCCAAATACTACTAGTGTTAGTCACATGACTAAAATTTTGTCATGTGACTAAATTTTTTAGTCACGTAGTCATTTATTTGCCAAATTCTACTAGTGGAAGGAATTTGAAGAAATTAACTCAAGTAATCAAGAATTCATTTCTCTGTTTGTGAAAAGGGTAGAAGAAGAAATTCGAAGAAGTCTCGAATACCAAATTGAAGTAAGCGTAGAAATGGAAAACGAATTGAGTGATGATATCCCTCTGAAGCTGAAAGGAGTTGAGCTAGAAGAATTTGATCATAAGACGATGAGAGAATTGGAACTAGAGCTGAACCAAGTCAAATTGTAGAACATCAAAACCCTAGGTATGGATTTGTGGAGTGAATTTTTGTGGATTGTCGATAAAGAATTTATCGTGTTCTTATTGAATCATTTTAAGAATGAAAACATTGTATTGGACAAACCCTACTTGGTTACAAAGGAAGTGATCAAGGAAGTCACTGGTTTATGCAGTATCAGTGACCTTCCTGGAAAGAAAACTATTAAGTACAAGGATGTGGAGGAATTGACTAGCATTAGTAAAGACCCATGAGCTTTATTAATAGACACTCTTGAAGATTTCTCTGTGAGGTGTGTGGTGTACGACATTTCTTACAAGATTTATTTTAGAAACTGTGAAGGTTCCACATCGGCTATTGTTGTTCATACTGTGCACATGATGGTTAAGGAGAATAAGAGGTTTGATATGTGTAGCTTGTTGCTTGAAAATATTTATGAGAATATTCAAATATCTTTAATTGAGGGTTATCCCTTTTGTTTCAGATCATTGTTGGTATGTTTGGTGTTTTACTTTTTAAATTCCCTGCAAGGAAGAGATAATGTGGTATGGGAATCTAGGACTCCTATTGGAAAATAGATTTATAGGTATCTAGAGACGTTGTCAGACAGTGCAAGTATGTGTAAATCCTATTTCATAGTATTAAAGTCAAATACTGCCTCTGATATATCTGTATCGAGTCAATTTTGTTGTACCCTCAGCACACACGCCCCATTTGGAATGAGGACCCTCTTTTGTTTGCTCGCGGGGTTGCTTTTGTCGTTGCCTCATTTTTCATGCCCCTTGTTGTGGTTATTAGTGGTCAATGAGCTTTAGAGAAGTCATCTTGAGTTGACCATGTTTTTCCCCCTCCAAAATTTCAAGGCTTTAGGCCTTTGTGAAGTTCTGTTGGTTGTTTTCCTTTTCTTTTCATACTAGCATCCCTAAAGCCCATTGGGTCTACCCTGCTGGGCTGCCCCTTTTGGGTTTCCATCACCTCATCATTGTTTCGAATGACCAAGCTCTGGTAGCTTTCCACCCACTGGAACCCACATGCTTGATCGAGCACTGGCTGTCATATGATCATTAGACTCTGGGCTTCCCATGACTATTTTCAAAATTTTCATTCACTAACTCTCTACGTCACTGTAAAGACATTAAATGGGTGCATTTAATGCCTCACTTTCTATAAATAGGAAACTTCTAGTTTTCATTTTCACTTGTTAGCTTGATTAGAGAAAGTCAGAGCCCACCTCCAGTGCTGTCTTCACACCCGATGAGTTCCACCGATGATTCAAAGTGTTGTCTATCAGTTTCTTGACCTTATCCATCAGATTCTTGAGGCAGGGTTTCCACTTGCATGCCCTAAATTATGTTTTCTTTGATGTCTAAAAGATTGATGAATCTAAAGGGAAGAAAACCTAGATATTAGCTAGATCTAACCTAGACGCATAATACCCATATGATGAAATCTTGAAAAACTTCAAAAATTGATCCATATGCTGCATGCCGAACTCACACTCTTTGCCACTATTCATCAGCTAGGACTTTCACCTCCTAAGGGTCCACGAACTCCCATTGCTGCTGCCGACCTTTGAAAATGAATTGAACCTAACAATGGAGAACTCCTCCTTCGGCACGACCTATGCAGGAGGATTCCATTCCTTAGCCACCTAAACTTAGTGTAAACACATGCAAGAAAATGAAGAGCTTTCAACCCTTTCGGGTTGCCAGGTGAGAGAGTTCCTCACAAAAAATTCCCTTTGCCTTTGCCATTTGAAATGGTTGATCATTAACGACCTTCCAGTGGCTTTGTCCCACCCTGCCAATCACCCATAAACCTACTTTACCAAAACCTTAAGTCTCGGTCTGTCCAAGGGCCCCTTCTTGTGGATTACCACTAGTAGAGTGTCGTCAAGATTCCACCATTTCAAATGGCTTTAACACCTCATTGTTTCAAATTTTGGGCCCTGCCCTTGTCTTCGTAGTGGCGAGAATGAACAACAGCCTGAGTGGGTAGGTCACCCACCATGGACTTCCATCCCCATTTCACCTTTGCATGAGCGGCCATCTTAAACAACAAAACCTAATTGTCTGCTTGACCACCGAATCCCAGAACTATCTCTACTGGTCAGCTCCATTTTCCCTCCAAACAACTAAGTGACAACCTATTTTCGGGCCTTGCCTCATGGACTTTTGTCTGCGGGCCACCGTGGTGAACCCGCCATCTCGAGTGGCTTTTTAGGGCTGACATTCCGCCTTCTGGGTCCTAACTCCATCTTAGCTGCTAGTACGCGAAGATGAAAATTGCTAAGTGATGAATCTTCAGTGGGTTTCTCCCTGTGGGTTGCCACCACCGGAACTTACTCCTTACTTCGCCATCCTCAAACAAAAAAGAGTCCTTGTCCTCCCGCAAGCTGGAACCTAACTTCTCCATTGCCCATGGTTTCTTTGAGTGATAAAAAAAGTAAACATGAAGGCTTCACCTCCTATTGGACCTAGTGCAATGGGTTGCTCCTGTTTGACCACCCATTGACTTTTGCCATTTTGAACGACCATCACCTAATTTCCATCAACTCCTTTTGACTTGAAAATACTTGAATGACAATTGAGCCACACTGCCACCCTCCAGAGCTTCATGTCCTACTCGGAGGAACTCCAGCCGCAGGGCACCATCTTGCCAGTGCCGTTTCAACGACAGACCTTAAACAACTAAGCTTCTTAGTGATCTTTCCTGCTCAAATGATGATTTTGATGCCCTCCAATCTTCAAAAGGAATTCAATCCATGTGCTAAAATAGGGAAACCTCTATAATGGACCCTCACATATGGACCAAATCTTAAGGCGGGCTGGGATAGGCGGGCCACCATGCTCTGATTTCCCTCCCTCCTGAAGCTACTCCAAAATAGCCATTAGCCTAGGGAAGTCTAATCCCCTAGACCCTAATTGCTCAAAATACTTCCTGCAAAAGGTTAATGTCAGTCTGGAAGATATGTTAGGACTCTTAAGTGATGAATTATCTAATCTAATGTCATTTTGTAGGATTTTGGCTAACTTTTCTATGTTTTTATTCTTGAATGTACTTACCTCTTTCTTGCTCGCAGGATAAATGGAATCAAGTGCAGGACCCTCAGAGACGGCCATGGAGAAAGAAAAAGGAAAGAAAATAGCTAAAGAACCTCATGGAAAAGAAGGAAAAGATCAGATGAAGTATAAATTCCAAGGGGAACCTATCAACTCCAAGGTCACCACACACTGGAAGGAAATCTCAGACACAAACATCCGACATGTAGACATCAATGAATTCAAGTAGAGGGTCTCAATTAACCCCACAATGGAAAAAGCAAGAAAAATCAGAGGTAGTGGATTGGCCAAAGCTACAGGCTTCCCTCCTACTCTTGTTGCCCCTGAATTGGTAATGGCTTGAAGAGAGGCATACCAAGAAGAGACTAGAACCATTGTGGACAGAGATGGGAACATATTGGCTAATTTATCCACCAAGTCAATAAGGAAAGTTTTTCATATCCCCACCTTCAGAGAGATGGAAGAAGCATCCACAGAGTATGGGAAACAAATGTGGGATGAGGACCCCCTTAAATACAAAAAAGTCATCAATCAATATTAGCTAAAAGAAAAGAGGGGAAATGCTACAAAGTTACCCCAAAAACTCTTCTGTAGTAATTTTTATGAGGATTACCATGATTTGGTAACCTTGTTGAGCAGAATAATGGAACTCTCGACTGTGTCCTTCTTCCAAGATTAGATGTTGTATTTCGTAGAGGGGATTATCTATGGTAAGACCAAGTTCTATTGGGCAAGGATAATCAATAATTTCTTGCATGAGAAATTCTTTGTTATGAAGAAGACCTTGTGCTTCTACATGACATCTTACCTTGTCTATTTGTTGGATGACAAGACACAATACAAAGTCTTGTTTTAGGCTCTTGATGAGGAACTAGGTAGAGAATTGAAGGTTTATGACAACTATCCTCAACTCTAATTTAGGAACTTCAAGAGGGATTATTACAGGGTCAATGATGCTTTCATAGGTCATATTATCAGATTGCTTGGGGGTGACTTCGAAAGAAGGGTTTCCCACAGTGTGAATGCCTTCCTCCACCAATTTTCCTTCTTGTTCATTCAATTCCCTAAGTTTACCTACATCCAAGCTGAATCCTTTTCAAAGAAACCATACAAGCTGCCCCAGTACCCGAATGGCCAGGTAATATTGTTAGAACTCTCTCGACATCTGTGACATGCACATGCTCTCTTGAGCAGAAAACATAAGGTAGGGATAACTATCCCATATCCTTCGGCCAAGGGCTATATGAGCTCCACACATCTCAATGTGCAAATAACTCAGATAAGGAACTCATGGAGTATCACCTGAGGTTCCACACTGCTTAGCCACAAATGGACCCCTATGGTACATTGAAGAAGATGGTCGTGGCTAAATATTCCCATTTGCATAGTGTTGAAGATTTTTGGGCCAATTGCAAGGACAACAATGAAGTGTGAATGAGGCACTACATGCACATGATTGCATATTTTGTGAAGAGGGTCAACCTGTTCCTAATGTCAGACTAGGTAGTAGAAGAAGACAATATAGTAATTGATCCCTGATACAATGCAATTTCCAATCTCCTATTGCCACTGATTGATTGGGATGAGCAAGAGGTTGATGACCTTGATATACTAACAAATCCCATTGACGCTAAAACAAAGGAATGGATTGGTGGGAGAATTTCCCAATTGAAGCAACAAGGGGTCACTTTGACCTATGAGGAGCTTGAAGATGAGCCTGCAAATGAAACTAAGAGTGAGACAACTGTTGGAGATACTTCAAAATCTCCTCTAGCCACCAGGTCGATGAAGAGAAAAGAGGTGGTTGAAAGTCAGCCCAAGTCTAAAGTATATGAAAAAAAAGAAGTGGAGGGTGAATCCTCCAAGAGACCAAAAACATTAGGCATGCCAACCATCTAGGAGGATCCTCTCCATGAAGGAGAAGAAGTAGAGGCCGAACAACCAAAGTCTACCCACTGCCTCCATTCTTGCAGCCACTGCTGCTACTGATGTTGCTTCTATTGCTGCTTCTTAGGTGATGGTTGCTACTTCCCCACCTGTGGTGGATATCTCTGTCCACCTTGCCTCCACCCTACCAATGGCCAAAGTTGTGATAATAGACTCTTCTTCTGCCACCACCTCTCCACTTTCCTCTGCCTCCATGTCTTTGACAAAATCACTCCCACTAGAAAACAAAACTATGCCAATTCCCACTCTCTCACTCCCACAGGCCTTCACCCGTCACATGTAGAACATTCCATCAGAGCTTTCTAAGGTGTTGATGAAGCCAACCATACAAACTGCCTTGGCACAAATTGCTGCTAGTCTTCCTATCTATACTCCTCTAATTGAACTACCAGAGATGAAGGCCACCATGGAAATATCAAAAGATTTGGAGCAATAGGAAAGAGAAGCTACAAAAGAGATGGAAGAGGAAGCCGATGATTACCACGAGCAACCTGAGTACCGACATTTGACAATTAACAAGGTGGTGTGTGAGGGAGAAGAAACACAATCATTGGAAGAAAACATTGAGGAGCTAGGTGCCAAATACATTGTAGAAGCATTTGATCAAAATCTTGAGGAGGAGTTGGCCTGAAAAATCAAAGATGTTGGAGAGGAAGTGGAAAGGTAGCCCTTTGATGAAGAAAAGCATGAAGAAGATGAAATGGAGGAAGATAATGAACCTCCAATCAGGGAACATGACAAAAGACCAAACCATGATGAAGAAATGCCTCTTTCAAAAGGGAAAGAAGAGAAAGAAAAAGATGAGGAAGAAGAAAGCCTCGTGCGTGATGAAAATATGTTGCCTCAACATGAGGAAGAGGAAATTAAAGAAGAAGATAAACCTGAAGAAGAGTCTAAAGCCCAAAAGAGGCCAAGAATGGAACAACCTGAAGAGCATGGGCATGATGAAGAAGAAGAAAAGAAAGCTGCTAAAGGGGAGGACACACCAAAGGGGCACACAACCTCTAAGTCCCCATAGAAGGAAACTATGTTCATTCAGGATTTCGATGAGGAGGAAGGAAGGACAGAAGGAGAAACTTCAGGTAATAAGGTAATAGAGATTGAACACACCCGTGAGGAAAAAGGTGGTCATGAATCACCAAAGGAGGAATCTCAGATGCCAGAGTGGCTAGAGAAACATTTGGAAAAGAAAACCCCAACCTCAAAGGATCCAAGGGCAAGGCTAGAGGCCATCTTGGCCCAAGCCTAGATAAGCACAAAGAAAGAGAAGAAACCTAAGGTTACATCTTAGCTGAAAATGGATGCCTCTGAATCTAGAACCATGCAAATAGCCACCCGAGTGGTGAATGAAGAAGGGGTAAGCTATAACATCTCCACCCTTTATCTGGGAACAACCACACGAGAGTAGAAGATTGACCATCTCCAAGGGTCCATTGCCACCATTGTGCATCAAATGAACAAATATAAGATCTACAAGGAGGAACTAAAAGCATAGGTGGCTGATCTAACAACCTATATTTAGTAGTGGTCATCAGTGGAAGAACTCCCCACCACGTCCTCGGTGCTGCCACTATTGTTGTCTAAGGACCACATTGATCAGCTAGAGAAGAGGAAGAATTGGACAAGGGCCACCAAGGATTGGTTTATAAAATTCCTCTACAACGGTGACATGGGCATAGGTCGTGCTGTTAGGACAACAAACAAATTTTGGGAATTGAAGAAAGTACTCGATGGAATAAGGAAAATTTTCACTGAGTTTCCTGAGTTATATAGAATCACGTGCCCAAAACTTGAGGCTATCCTCAAGGTACTCGATGGATCCTAGGAAAATGAATTTTCTTTGGCAAAAGGTGATCATTGGCTTGTGGAGAATTGGAAATTGAGCCTTGACCACATAAAGGAAGTGTTAGAGCAAGTGCTCCATGAGGTGGAGATAGAAATTGATTGGATCAAGTAATTTTGGGCTTCCTGTGAAGAATACATGAAGCTGATGACAGAATTTGATGTGCCCATAGTTGAGTTGGATCCAAAAAAGATAAAGTCCTACTTCCACAATAAAATGGAGAATGACACCGCATATACATTAACAACAAATTTCCTAGGTTTTGCTGCTTGAGCCTTTGCTTAGTCTAAATAAGTGATAAAGAATGTACAAAAATATGACAGGGACTGAGATGACCTCACGAATAAGTCTAGAAGGTTCAACTTCCAAGTGATCCAATCAAATATATTGGAGTGGGATAAGCTCCATGGATTGATCGGTAAATTTGTGGAGTACACCACCTTGAAGAGAAATGAAGGAATTCTTGTGATTGAGGATGAATGTCTTATAGTGTAGCTACAAAAAATGGAAATCAACAAAAGACAAAAGAGCTACAGTGCTACCACAAGAAGACGAAATAGGGAAAATGAGAAAGATGTAATTTTAAATTGTAAGATATTTGGGGGTTAGATGAAACCATAATTTGTAGTGAATCTTGGCCATTCATTCTACTTTTTGGACACTATAAATAGGGGGTATTGTCTCATTTTCAAGAGAGAGTTGAGTTGTTGTAGAGGCATGCTGCTGAAATTTTAAGAGAAGTTCATTGGATTTTGGTGAATTCTTGAGTTTTAGTTGCATGTTACATGGTTATTCTCCCATAGTTAGTTCATTTGAGTAGATTTACTTTCCTGTTTACATGTTTTAGCTTGTTCTAGTAGATTAGTTGATGTTGTTCATTGATTTTGAAGAATTCTTTTGTGTGCTGGCAACTTTCCTTGTCCATACTTTTTGTTGTTTATTGATGATAAATAGCTATGTAAAGTTAGTCTGGGCATAATCTAAAATCTGCTCTAAAATTCTATCTTTTATTCATGCTTATGGTGAATGAATGGTTGAAAATCTGTAGTCCTTAGAAGCTTGCACTAATTTCATGATACTGTGAGGTAATCTGGTTAAGTGAAATTTAGTTTTATGAAGGTTGTTAGTAGTAGAATCCTCCATGATCACTATTCATTATTAGTTTCAGATCCAAGAACCTCTTCTCCTCCTTGCTCTTTTCTCTTTTTTTAGAAATGACCTATGCTAAGGTTCATTGCAAATTGTAAAGCCAAATTTCAAGTTGAAATGGGAGTTTAAGACTGTTGTTTGAACCTGTAGCAATTGCACACCAACTTACCTATCTCAAAAAATCCATTTTAAGACTCAACTTCCCTCTAGCTTAACTATGTAAGTATGCCCTATGATTACCAACAAAATCACATTGAACCAACTGAGAAATTCCAAGCATATCATGACCTAACACCCGAGAGACTTTGGGGTGATTTTCAACAAATTGTTGTTGGAGATTACCTTTCAAAAGAGGTAGTGCATCTATGCATTACCTGTGTTGAGAAAGTGCTAAAACACCCATGAATAGGACTGATGCTAGAAGGAGGGCCTTTGAGCTAAGCTGGATCGAGGTGATTCACTCTCACTTGAGAGGTCCCAAAGAATTTTAAGGTCTAATCCAAACAAAGGGTAATTTCAGGAATTACAGCCCCCCATAAGGGCTATAAGAACTAAAAGAGGGGACATAGCCTCTTCTTCCTCCTCTGTTATGCCCACTTCACCTTTACCTTTGCCTCCTTTCTCCTTCCATTCGCCGCATACTTAGCAGATTTCCTTCACCTCCATTCCTTCCCTTCAATCGTACCACAATGCTTTCCTAGCTCTCGCTTCCCATACATGGGGTGCTGCCCCCTTCCTTTCCCTCCAAGTCCAAGGCATAGTCCTAATTGCTGCTGCCCTTGTGCAACCCCAAATCATTGTTAAAAAAAAAAAACCACCCCTGCCTCCCCTCATGGCTTGGATAGGGAATAATCCTTCTCTGTTGTTCTTCAATGCTTACCATGACATGCCTAAGAATCTAGAGAGCTTCTGTATGAAGTTCAATCCTTGGGATCCACAGAGGAAAATTGAGGAGCACATCAAAATATTCAAAACAACATTGAAAGACATGCAAATTGATTAGGAAGATGTGTCATGTAGGATTTTACCTTACTCATTACGGGAATAAGCCTTCTATTGGTATATTAACTTTCTGACGAGATTGATTACATCTTGGGATTTGATGATGAATTCCTTCTTGCAGAAGTACAAGATCCCGATCAGCCCTTCAGAGCTATACCAACAATTCACGTCAATTTGTAGGAAAGTTAATGAGCTAATCAGCTCCTTCAACGATCGATTCCACCAAGCCTATACAAGGTTGCAAGGCCTGTATGTGCTCAATGATGCTGCTGCATTGCCAGTCTATTACACAACATTAGATAACCTCATAGTTGCATTGGTGAAGAGAATGCGACCAACTCCAACCAAATTGGTTGACATTTATGCTGAGGTAGTTATTGCCAGCATTGACTTGGGTTAGAATATTTCTGGTCCACTGCCCTCCTTGGGGCAGGCTACCCATCCTCTACAGATTCAGGGGATCACTTTAGCATCAGAACATCAGATGCCCCTAATGAATCAAGTACCACAGCTGCCTATAGTGCCTCATCCCGCACAACCCATGAACCAGGTGCCCCCAGTTCCTCATTACTTTCAACCTCAACAACAACAGATTTATACACAACCGCCGTAGGCACCAACATACCTATGAGGGCCTGAATTTCCACCCTCTCAACAAAATCAACTAGAAACACAACCTATCTTTCTTTAGAATCAAAAGCCACAACCAAACAATGCAGAGAAGGATTGGTTGGATGAGCTGACATAGATGATTCAAAAGATTTCCACAGAGATGACACACTTGAGAAATCAGAACAACTAGTTGCAAGCTTCCCAATGCAACATTCAAGCTAATCTCAATCGAGATAATAGGGATAATTGAGAGGAAATTACCTCCTCTGGACAAAACTATGAATGGGGGAAAAATTCTAATCAAAATTTTTAAAGGAGACCCTCCCAGAGACAGAATAGGACATGGAATACAAGGTTGAATAATGAGGGTGTTCCCACTCCTCTTGATCAGCCTACCAACATGAAAAAGACAACTAGTGGAGTGTACCTCGCTGAGGCTGCTCTGTCAGAATGGTGCTAGATTCATAAGAAAAGTAGGAATTTTGAGTTGGACTACCCCAAATTCCAGATAGCAGTAGAAATATTTCAAGTGGAGGCCCAAAATGCTATTGAGAGTGTGAACTACAGAGACATCATTTTGTCTGACCCTTATGATTCCTCCTGCCTCGTGGTCAACTAGAACCCATTCTTGCGAAGCGAGAGCAATGAGCCCTAAATTGAGACCACCTCTGCCAAAAAAAAAGAAGTACAAGAGGTAAGTAATGAAGAAGCTTTATCTCAGCTCTTTACTTTAGTAGATAAAGATACAATAGATGAAGAAGAGTCCCGTGAGGATGAAGTGCAAATGTTGCATCAAAGAAACTCTTCATATAATTTAAGGAATAGATAAATAGGGGGACCATTCACTACCTCCACTCTGCCCAATAACTTTAGTACCCCACTAGACCCCAATGTAAGCAACAACCTAGGCTACCCTTATGTTCCCAAACAATATTTGAACAACAAAAAACAACCAAATCAAACGTAGAGTCAACCAACTAGCTCATCCATATGTAGATCCTTTGAGGCTGAAATTGAGCAAATGGGAGAATATGTTGCTGAAGAATTCAAGAAAGTAAAAATCAACTTGTTCGTCTTTGAGTTGCTCAAGGTTACTATAGTTAGGCACACTTTTTTTAGGGTAATTAATGGGACTTCCTCCTCCAAGATGACACAAGAAATACCTACCAATAGAGTCACCTTTGAAGAGCCTCGGTAGGAGCAAGTAATCCAAGAAATCATAGGCAGAAAGAAGGATGCTCCACCAACCAACAAGCTAGAAAATAGCCTGCTAAAGAGCATATTCCAAGGCAATCCAAAGAAAAGACAAATGAAAAGGACAAGGGTCAAGTGGCCCAAGTTGACGTGCCTATGTATCTCTTCCAAGGAAAGTTCAAAACGCCACCCTTCCTCACCATAATTAGAATATTTGGAAATAATTTACATAATTGTTTGATTGACTTAGGAGCATAAGAAAAAGCCATGCCTCTGGTAGTGTGCAAAGACCTTGGGGTTACCCCCACACAATCAAGAAGAAAAGTGACTCAACTAGAAAAAACAAAGGTTAACATTGTTGGGGAGATCAACTGTATCCCAATGTAGATTGTCGCAGACCCAAGGGTGCAACAAATTATTGACATCTAGGTTGCGGATATTCTTGATACATACAAAATTATGCTAGGATGAGACTTTACCTGCGCATTGAATGGGTATGTTGCAATAGATTTCTCTCACATGTGGCTGCCATGGAAGGGGCTGCCAAACTAGATTCAAATAGATCGAGAGCCCCGCATGAAGTTCATGATCATAGAGTACAACAACATCAACAAGGTGTTGTTTGCTGAAATGGAGTTGGGAAATTATTGTCCCTTTGCTTATGAGGAAGAAGCGGACCCTCAAGAAGAAGAACTAGCTGTAGAGGTCTTCCTGGTGCAATGTAGTCCTCCAACCAACTTGACCTATGCACCTCAAAGCACATAAATGTTAGTGGATTCAAAAGATGATGAGCCTTGTGAAGATGGTAATTTAGGACTGCTAGAAGGATTCCAATACTTCATGGAGAAATGTGTACAAGATCAATTCAGCCTAGGGGAAAGGATGGACTTCCAAGACCTATTGCTGCCAAGCTGGTGTAGAGTTCACAACGCTGCCCACTTTGAGTATGAATGTTGCTTGTGCCAAACAATACTGGAACATATCAAAGGATTAGTTACTCCTCAAAAGGAGATGCCAACAGGGCGGCCTACCCCCAATCATACTGAACCAACACCTACTCCAGAGGTTATGGATGCAAGAACACAACCAAAAAGGAATGAACGCATGATTGGTCCCAAAGTCAAAGATCCTTCTAAGTTCTGGACATTATGCTTCAAAGGATCCAAGTCCAACAAGGAGCTGGTGTTAGGTTTGAACTCATCAGCCCCATGGGTAAGACCTACTTTTCTACCCACAAACTTCAATTTTATTGTACTAACAACGTAGCGGAATATGAAGCTTTGGTCCATGGTCTTTTAATGGCTTTAAGGAAAAATGTTAAAATGCTAAAAGTTTTTGGTGATTCTGAACTAGTAGTGAAGCAAGTCATAAAATTATACTCATGTCATGACAGAAGGCTTGCAAAATTTAGGAATAGAGTCTGGGATCTATTAGAAAGTCTAGACACATTTAATATACAACTGATCCCACGTTCTCAAAATCATACTGTTGATGCCTTGGCTCAAGTAGCTAGCACCTTGAAACCCCTCTCTTTTTTTGGACTCAAGAGATTCATTGTTTAGTTAACCTCCACTCCATTTTTTCTAGATAATGTCACTCATTTCTAGGTATTCAATGATGATAAGCACATCTTGGAGTTCATCACAAGCTCTGACCTATTTTCCACACAAATAATTGATAAAGATGATCCTGAGGAAGCTGAATTAGATATAGAGGGGGTTACTAACCTCAAAACCAATACTATTCCACAAGGTATGGTTAAGCTTGAATGCATATTGGACCTAGATCAGATTCAAGATTAGGACCAATAGGAAAAGAAGGATGCCATAAACAACCAATGTGATGCCTACAACCTTGGGAAAATTGAGGAAGTAAAAAATGTATTCATTGGAAAGGTATGTACTGCAAAAGAAAAGAAAGGAATTATTGATGCTTTATGGAAGTATCACAATGTGGTAGCATGGAGCTATGAAGATTTGAAGACCTATGATACCTCCATTATCACACATACCATCCCTCTCAAGCCTGATGTGTGACCGTTTTGACAAAGGCAACATCCCATCAATGCCTTATTGGAGCCTATCATTTACAAGGAAGTGTAGAAACTAATTTCAGCCAGAATAATCTTTCTAGTTAGGCACTCCACATGGGTGGCTAATTTGGTCCTGGTTAGGAAAAATAATAGAGAAATTAGATTGTATGTGGACTTCCGCAATCTGAACAGACCTTCAGAGAAGGACAACTATCTAGTGCCTTCATTGGATGAGGTATTGCAAATTGTCAATGGATCACAAATGATGTCCTTCCTTGATGGGTACTTCGGGTACAATCAAGTGATGGTGCAGTATTAGGATTGCTACAAGACAAAATTCACCACCAAGTGGGGCACCTTTTCCTATAGAAGAATTCCATTCAGGCTCATCAATGTTTGTGCCACTTTCCAATGTGAAATGGACATCGCCTTCAATGACCTAATTGGAAAGTGTATAATCATCTACATGGATGATTTGATCATGTTCTTGAAGAAGCAGAGTCATCATGTCTCTGATCTATGTAAAGTTTTCCAAAGGTGCCGAGAATTTTGGGTTTCTCTTAATCCGAAGTGCATCTTTAGAGTCACTGAAGGAAAGTTACTTAGGCGTGTTATTTCAGAATGAGGAATTTCTATAGGCCCTGAGTGCATCCAATCTCTACTAAGGATTCAGCTGCTAGGAAACAAGAAAGAACTTAAATCTTTCTTCAGAAAGATAAATTTCATTAGAAAATTCATCATAGGCTTCACTGATATTGTCAAGCCGCTCAACACCATGTAAGAGCAAGATGCTAAGATTGAGTCAACCCGAGAAGCAAATCACGCCTTCAAAGAAATCAAGAAAGCATTTGCTGAGGCACTAATGTTAGTTAGCCTAGACTATTTGAAGTGATTCTACATTTATTCCTTTGCTTCAAATCACTCATGTGCCAACATATTAACCCAAAAGGATGACAAAGGAAATGATCACCTGATCGCCTTCATGAGTGCTCTCTTGAAAGATGTTGAACTGCAGTATTACAATGTGGAAAAACAGGCATACACTCTTGTTAGAAGAGTTAAGAATTTAAGACACTACATCTTGCACAATGAGGTGTTCACCATTGTCCTTGACCCAATAGTGAAGACATTGCTAATACAAGATGAGTTGGGAGAACGAAGAGCCAAGTGGGTTACCCTACTACAAGAATACAAAATGGAAATTTAGCCAATGAAGTTGGTAAGAAGACAGGCCCTCACCCAAACCATAGCTGAGACAAGAACTGAAGCAAGACCTGAACTCATAGTGCAGTAGTATCAGATTGAGGATGTTTCCCCAGGGGAATGGTACAATGAGATTGTGTATTACTTGTTGAAAAATAAATGCCCGCCCCGCTTGCAAGGAGTCCAAAAATGTGCTCTCCGTCTGAAAAGAAGTAGCTACATGCTGCAAGGATCCACACTTTACAAGAAGAACCATGAAGGTGTCTATCTGAGATGCCTTGGAAAAGAAGAAGTAGATCGGGTCCTGACATAATTTCATGACAAATTTGACATTGGTCATGGATCCGGACTTTCGACTGCTCATCATATCCTACAAGCAGGTTACTATTGGCTGATGGTCTTCAAGGATGCTCATAACCATGTCCACACATGCGATGTATGCCAGACCACCTCAACCAGAGAAAGGAACATCACTATCCTATTGCAACCAGTTCTGGAGGTGAGGCCGTTCGCGCAATGGGGTCTTGACTTCATTGGTTCGGTAAGCACACCATCATCTATAGGACATAGGTACATTCTAATTGCTAATGATTATTGCACTAGATGGACATAAGCTATTCCATGTAGGCAATGTAAAATAGAGGTAGTTATGAATTTTCTTAAAAGTTTTATTCTAAATCATTTTGGTTTCCCATATGCCTTAGTTTGTGATAATGGCCCTGCCTTTTCCTCACTTAAATTTGCTATTTGGGCCTTTGATTATGGGATTTCCCTTAAGTTCTCATCCAACTATTATCCTCAAGGCAATGGCCTGGTAGAATCTATGAATAAGAATCTTGTTACAATGATAAAAAATTCCTTGATAGGAATCCCAAGGATTGGCATACCCAGCTCCACTTTTTCCTTTGGGAAGATCGCACATGCCACAAGGATGCTCTTGGTGATTCACCGTTCCACCTTGTTTACGACCTACAACCTATATTTCCCATTCACCTGAAACTCCCCACCCTCCAATTCATCAATGATTTTTACGAAGAAGGGGATCGAAGAGAAGCTTGCTTGGCTGAGCTACTACACCTAGAAGAAGTGTGTGATCATGCTATTGAAAATTTTGCCAAACATTAGGGCATGGTCAAGAGATGGTTTGATCGACGAGCCAAAATCAAGGCCTTTAGAATCTTTGATCTAGTCCTATGTTGGGATAAGGCCCATGAGAAGAAAGAGGGACATGACAAATTTGACAAGCTCTGGCTTGGCCCCTTTCAGATTGCTAAAATACTTGGAGATAATGCTTTTCGCCTCAAGACATTAACTGGTGAATATGTACCATTTCCTATCAATGGTCAACACCTAAAGCATTACTTCCAAGCTTGAGCTCTTTTGGAGTTGTTTCTGTAAATACTTGTATATAGGTTAGTTTAGGCTGCTTTTGGTTTGCTTTATTTTGTCACTTCATGTCACTTTTGTTTTGCTCTTCTCCCGACTGTTTCTACCTTGCTGAGGGTGTTTTGTGTTTCTACTTCGGTGGCCATGTTTTTTTAATGAATGGTTCACTTTGTTGCCCACTCTTAGTGTTCTTTGGCTAAATATTCACTCTCAGCTATTGGTTTCTGATAGTTGTCACGAAATGGCTTCCTCACTTGAACTTTGACTTGGAACCCGAACCTTGGTTGAATCTTCCTTTTACATTCATCTTAGATCCTACTCAAAACACATATTAATTGTTTCCAAAGAGTTGTACATCAGTTTCTTATGATGACTTATTAAGCAAAAAATCTCAAGTCCACTCCAGTGACCACTGTGGTTCCCAAACCCATAGTAGGCTTTGATGCTTAACGGTTGAGAAAAAGAAGAAATTCTTAAAAGAAGTATTGAAATAAAGAAAAGAAAGGAAGAAAATGTTGAAATCAAACAACTGTATGGGTGTGCGGATAACTATACTAGGGCTATGGACACCCAATTGGCAGTAGAGAAATGTTCTTGGGGTCACAACGACAACTCCGCCGGGGCTATGGATACCTGACTGGCAGTGGGGTGATGTCTAGGTTACTTTTGGGGTTGGACAATTCATGTAGCTTGCTCGATTAGATTAGCTACCCCTTGTCATAGTTTCTAAGGGAAGAGAATGAATTCACTGAACACACACACTTTTGAGATGTTTTGTGGGTTGATTCAGCTGAAGATCCCATTCTCCTAGTTCACTTCTTGAAACTGGCCCCTGGTATATAAAACTAGAGATTCTAGGTTATGAATGAATACTTATCCTTAGAGTGCTCAGGAGTGTTCTTCAATAGAGTCGCCATTTGTTGTGCCCTCAACACACATGCCTCGTTGAAAATGGGGACCCTCTTTTGTCTGCTTCATTGGGTCACTTTTGTCATTTCCTCATTTTGTGTGCCCCCTGTTTTGGTATTCTGATGGTCAATGAGCTTTAGAGAAGTCATCTTGAGTTGACCATGTTTTTCCCCCTCCAAATTTTCAAGGCTTTAGGCCTTCATGAAGTTCCCTTAGTTTTTTTCCTTTGCTTTTCATACTGGCATTCTTGGAGCCCATCCGGTCCACCATGCTAGGCTGCCCCTTTTGGGTTTTCATCACCTCATCACCATTCCAAATGACCAAGCTCTGGAAAATTTCCACCCGCTAGAACCCGCATGCTTGTTCGCTGCTTCCTCACTGCTGAATTTTTGAATGGCTATCATTCAACACCCTTCTGCCATGTGGAACCTGAAGCCTCCAATGCCATATCCTTATTGCTAAATGACCAAATGACCAAGCACCAACTATAGTCTGACCTTCAGACTCTAGGATTCCCGCAGCTATTTTTAAAATTGTCGATCACCAACTCTCTGCCTCGTCGTACAAACATTAATTGGGTGCATTTAATGCCTCATTTTCTATAAATAGGCAACTTCTAGCTGTCATTTTCACTTGTTAGTTAGATCAAAGAAAGTCAGAGCCCACCTCTAGTTCCACCTTCATGCTTGACGAGTTCCATGAATGATCTAATCTAGGTGCATAATACCCATATGATGAAATATTTAAAAACTTCAAAAATTGATCCATATGCCGCCCACAGAACTCACAGTCTCTGTCACTGTTCATCAGCCAGGGCTTTCACCTCCTGCAGGGCCATGAATTCCCATCACTATCGTCGACCTTTTAAAATTAATTGAACCTAACAATGACTAACTCCTCTGTTGGGTCCACCCATGTGGGAGGATTCCATTCCTTAGCTGCCTAAACTTAGTGTAAACACATACAAGAAATTGAAGAGCTTTCAACCCTTTCGGATCCCCAAGCATGAAGTTCGTCACACAAAATTCCCTCTGCCTTTGCCATTTCAAATGGATTATCACTAATGACCTTCTGGTGGTCAAGTCTCACCTCGCTGATTGCCCATAAACCCACTCTACCAAAACCTTAAGTCTTGGCCCATCTGCGGGCCCCTTGTGGATTGTCGCTAGCGGAGTGCCATCGAGATTCCACCATTTCAAATGGCTTTGACACCTTGTCCTTATGACTTTTAGGCCCCACCCTTATCTTCACCTCCACGAGAATGAACAACAACCTAAGTGGGAAGGTCACCCACCGCGAACTTCCATCCCCATTTTGCTTTTGCATGAGCAACCATCTTAAACAACGAAACCTAACCGTCCACCCAACCATTGGATTGTAGAACTATCTATGTCGGTCAGCTCCATTTTCCCTCCAAACAACCAAGTGACAACCTATTTTCAGACCCCCCCCACGAACTTCCGTTCATGGGCCACCATGGTGAACCCACTATCTTGAGTGGCTTTTGAGGGCTAACATTCTGCCTTCTACGTCTCGACTCTATGTTAGTTGCCAGTATGTGAAGATGGAAATTTCTAAGTGATGAATCTTCAACGGGTTTCTCCCCATGGGTTGTTACCACTAAAACTCAGTCCTTGCTTTACTATCCTTGAATGGAAAAGAGTCCTCATCCTCCTGCAAGATGGAACTCGACTTCCCTGTTGCCCATGGATTCTCTGAGCAATAAACAAAGTAAACATGAAGGCTTCACCTCCTATTAGACCCGATGCGACGAGTTGCTCCTGTTGGACCACTAATTGACTTTTGTTGTTTTGAATGACCATCACCTAACAACCATCCTCTCCTTCCAAAACAAAAATACTTGAATGAAAATTGAGCCATGCTACCACTCTCTGGAGCATTGGGTCTCGCTTGAAAAAAATCTACTCACGGGCCGCCATCTTGCTAGTGTTGTTCATCGATAGACCTCAAACAACTAAGCTCCCTAGTGATCTCGCCTGCTCAAATGATGATTTTGATTCCCTACAATCTTCAAAAGGACTTTGAACCATGTGCTAAAATAGGGAAACCTCTGTGATGGACCCTCACATATAGACTAAATCTTAAGGCAGGCCAGGATAGGTGGGCTGACGTGCCCTGATTGCCATCCCTCCTATAGCTACTCCAAAATAGGCATTAGCCTAGGGAAGTCTAATCCCCTAGACCCGAATTGATCAAACTCCTTCTTGCAGAAGGTTAATGTCAGCTTGGAAGATATGTTAGGACTCTTAATTGATGAATTATCTAATCTAACGTCATTTTGTAGGATTTTGGCTAACTTTCCTGTGTTTTCATGCTTGAATGTACTTACCCCTTTCTCGCTCGTAGGATATATGGAATCAAGTGTAGGACCCTTGGAGGTGGCTATGGAGAAAGAAAAAGGAAAGAAAATAGCCAAAGAACCCGTGGAAAAAAAGACAGAGATAAGATGAAGTATAAGTTCCAAGGGGAACCTCTCAACTCTAAGGTCACCAAGTACTAGAAGGAAATCTCAGACACAAACAATAGATATGTAGACATCGATGAATTCAAGTAGAGGGTATGGATTAACCCCACAACATAAAATGCAAGAAAAATTAGAGGTAGTGGATTGGCCAAAGCTACAGGCTTCCCTCCCACTCTTGTTAGCCTTGAACTCGTAATGGCCTGTAAAGAGGCATACCACGAAGAGACCAGAAACATTATGGACAGAGATGGGAACATATTGGTTGATATATTCACCAAGTCAATAAGGAAAGTTTTTCATATCCCCACCTTTGAAGAGATGGAAGAAGCATAAATGTGGGATGAGGACCCCATCAAATGCAAAAAATTCATCAATCAATATTGGCTAAAAGAAAAGAGGGGTAGTGCTGCAAAGGTACCCTAGGAACTCTTCCACAGTGATTTTTATGAGGATTACTATGATTTGGTAACCTTGCTGAGCAGAGTAATGGGCCTCCCGACCATGACCTACTTCCAATATTGGATGTTGTATTTCGCAAATGAGATCATTTGTGGCAAGACGAAGTTCTATTGGGTAGGGATAATCAGTAATAGCTTGCATGGGCAATTCGTGTTGTGAAGAAGACCTCACACTTCTACATGATATCTTACTTTGTCTATTTGTTGGCTGACAAGACACAATATAGAGGCTTGTTTCGGGCTCCTGATGAGGAACTAGACAAAGAATTGAAGGTTTACAATAGATACCCTCAACTCCAATTCAAGAACTTTAAGAGGGATTATTGTAGGGTCAATGACACTTTCATAGGTCATATTATCAGATTGCTTGGGGGTGACTTCAAAAGAAGGGTCTCCCATAGTGCGAATGTCTTTCTCCACCAATTTTCCTTCTTGTTCATTCAATTCCCTAAGTTTACCTACATCCAAGCTGAAGGATTTTTAGAGAAACCATACAAGCTTCCCCGATACCTGAATGACCAGATAATATTCCCTCCTAAGGAGCAAACATAAGGCGGGGATTCCTTATCCCCTCTCCTTCCACCAAAGGCTATACAAACTCCACACATCTCAATGTGTAGATAACTTAGATAAGGAACTCATGGAGTATCCCCTGAGGTTCCACAGTGCTCACCTGTGAATGGACCCCTATGGTAAGTTGAAGAAGATGGTCATGGCTGAATACGCCCATTTGCATAGTGTTGAATATTTTTGGGTCAACTGCAAGGATGACAATCAAGTGCGAATGAGGCACCACATGCACATGACTACATATTTTGTGAAGAGGTTCAACCTGTTCCCAGTGTCAGACCAGGTAGTAGAAGAAGAAAATATAGTAATTGATCCCCAGTACAATGCAGTTGCTAATCTCCTGTTGCTATTGATTGATTGGGATGAGCAAGAGGTCAATGACCTCAATATACTAACAAAGCCTATTGAGGCTAAAACAAAGGAATGGATTGATGTGAAAATTTACCAATTGAAGCAACAAGGGGTCACTTTGTCCTATGAGGAGATCAAAGATGATGTGCAAGCGAAACTAAGATTGGGATAGCTATTGGAGATACTTCAAAATATCCTCCAACCACCAGGTCAAGGAAGATAAAAGAGGCAGATGAAAGACAGTCCAGGCCTAAAGTATATGCAAGAAAAGTAGCTGAGGGTGAATCCTCCAAGAGACTGAAAACATTAGGCATGCCAACCAGCCAGGAGGATCCTCTCCACAAAGGAGAAGAAGTAGAGGTCGAGCAACCAAAGTCTCCACCCATTGCCTCCATTCTTGCAACCACTACTGCTACTGATGTTGCTTCTGCTGTTGCTTCTCAAGCAATGGTTGCTACTTCCCTACCTACGGTGGATATCTCTATCCACCTTGCTTCCACCCCACCAATGACCCAAGTTATAAAAATAGACTCTTATTCTGCCACCACCTCTTTGCTTTCCTCCACCTCCATGTCTCTGACAACATCATTCCCACTAGAAACAAAAACTATGCTAATGTCCACTCTCTCACTCCCAGACGCCTTCGCCATCACATGCATAACACTTTATCAAAGCTTTTTGGGGTTGATGAAGCCAACCATACAAGATTCCTCGACACAAATTACTACCAGTATTCCTATCCATACTCCTCCAATTGAACCGCTGGAGATGAAGGCCACCATGGAAATATCAGAAGAGTTGGAGTGACAAGAAAGAGAAGCTACAAAAGAGATGGAAGAGGAAGCCGATGATTACCATGAGCACCTCAAGTACCAGCATTTGACAATTGACGAGGTGGTGCACGAGGGAGAAGAAACACAATCATCGAAGGAAGACACTAAGGAGCCAAGTGCCAAATAAATTTTAGAAGCATTTGATGTAGATCTTGAGGAGGAGTTGGCCCGCCAACTAAAATATGTTGGAGAGGAAGTGGAAAGGCAACCCTCTGATGAAGAAAAGCACGAAAAAGATGAAATGGAGGAAGATCTAAACCTCCAATTGGGGAACATGACAAAAGTTGCAAGCATGGTGAAGAAATGCCTCTTTCAGAAGGGAAATTATAGAAAGAAAAAGATGAGGAAGAAGAAAGCCTTGTGCATGATGAAAAGATGCTGCCTCAACATGAGGAAGAGGAAAAGAAAGAAGAAGATAAACCTAAAGAAGAGTCTAAAGCCCAAAAGAGCCTAGGAACGGAACAACCTGAAGAGCATGGGCATGATGATGAAGAAGAAAAGAAAGCTGCTGAAGGGGAAGACAGCCCCATAGAGCACACAACCTCCGAGTCCCCACAGAAGGAATGTTCATTCAAGATTTTGATGAGGAGGAAAGAAGGAACAAATAAGAAACTCTGGGTAATAAGGTAATATATATTGAACACACTCATGAGGGAAAAGGTGGTCATGAATCACCAAAGGAGGAATCTCAGATGTCAGAGTGGCTAGAGAAATAGTTGGAAAAGAAAACCCCAATCTCAAAGGATCCAAGGGAAAGTCTAGAGGCCATCTTGGCCCAAGCCCAGATAAGCACAAAGAAAGATAAGAAACCTAAGGTCAGATTTCAGCTAACAATGGACGCCTCTGGATCTAGAACTGTGCAAATAGCCACCCCAGTGGTGAATTAAAAAGGGGTAAGCTATAACATCTCCACCCTTGATTTGGGAACAACCACATGAGAGTAGAAGATTGACCATCTCCAAGAGTCCGTTGCCACCATCATGCATCAAATGAACAAAGATAAAATATACAAGGAGGTACTAAAAGCATAGGTGGCTAATCTAACAACCCATATTCAGCAGTGGTCATTAGTGGAAGAACTCCCCACCACGTCCTCGACGCTGCCACTATTGCTATCAAAGGACCACATTGATTAGCTAGAGAAGAGGAAGAATTGGACAAGGGCCACTGAGGGTTGGTTCAGACAAGTCCTCTACAATGGTAATATGGGCATAGGATGTGCTATCAGGACAACAAACAAATTTTGGGAATTGAAGAAAGTACTCAAGGGAATAAAGAAATTCTGCACTAACTTTCCCAAGTTATATAGGATCACATACCCCAAACTTGAGGCTATCCTCAAGGTACCTAATGGATCCTAGGAAAAGGAATTTGCTTTTGCAAAAGGTGATCATTGGCTCGTGGAGACTTGGAAATTGATCCTTGACCATAGAAAGGAAGTGCTAAAGAAAGTGCTCCGTGAGGTGGAGTTGGAAATTGATTGGATCAAGGAAGTATGGGCTGCTTGTAAAGAATACATGAAGCTGATAACTGACTTTGATGTGCCCGCAGTCGAGTTGGATCCAAAAAAGATAAAGCCCTACTTTCACAAGAAAATGGAGAATGACACCGCAGATACATTAATGCTAGATTTCATGGTCTTTCCTGCTCGAGCCTTTGCTTAGTCTGAAGAAGTGATAAATAATGCACAAAAATATGACAGTGACTAGGATGACCTCACGAATAAGTCCAGAAGATTCAACTTCCAGGTGATCCAATCAGATATATTGGAGTGGGATAAGCTCCATGGATTGATTGGTAAATTTGTGGAGTATGCCACGTTGAAGAGAAATGAAAGAATTCCTATGATTGATGACGAATTCCTTACAGTGTATCTACAACAAAGGAAAATCAACAAAATACAATAGAGCTACAGTTTTGCCACAAGAAGATGAAATAGGGAAAATGACAAAGATGTAATCTTAAATTGTAAGATATTTGGGGGTAGGTGAAACCATAGTTTGTAGTGAATCTTGGCCATTCATTCTACATTTTGGACACTATAAATAGGGGGTCTCCTCTCATTTTCAAGAGAGATTTGAGTTGTTGTAAAGGCATGTTGTAAATTTTAATAGAAGTTCATTGGATTTTAATGAATTCTTGAGTTTTAGTTGCATGTTACATGGCTCTTCTCCCATAGTTAGTTCATTTGAGTAGATTTACTTTTCTATTTACATGTTTTAGCTTGTTCTAGTAGATTAGTTGATGTTGTTCACTAATTTTGAAGAATTCTGCTGTGTGTTGGCAACTTTCCTTGTCCATACTTTTTGTTGTTTATTGAAGATAAATAGCTATGTAAAGTTAGTCTAGGCATAATATAAAAGTTTCTCTAAACTTCTATCTTTTATTCATGCTTATGGTGAATGAATGGTTGAATATCTGCACTCCTTAGAAGCTTGGACTAATTTCATGATACTGTGAGGTAATCTGGTTAAGTGAAATTTAGTTTTAGGAAGGTTGTTCGTAGTAGAATCCTCCATGATCATTATTCACTATTAGTTTCAGATCTAGGAACCTCTTCTTCTCCCTACCCTTTTCTCTCTTTTTTTTTTATAAACGACCTATGCTAAGGTTCATTGCACATTGTAAAGCAAAATTTCAAGCTGAAATAGGAGTTTAAGACTACTGTTTGAACCCTTAGCAATTGCACACCAACTTCCCCATCTCAAGAACTCCATTTTAAGACCCAACTTCCCACCAACTTAACTTTGTAATTCTACCTTGTGATTACCAGAAAAATCACATAAAACCAACTGAGAAATTCCAAGCATGTCATGACCTGACACCCGAGAGACCTTGGGGTGATTTTCAGCAAATTGTTGTTGGAGATTACCTTTCAAGAGAGGTAGTGCATCTATGCATTACCTGTGTTGAGAAAGTTCTAAAACAGCCATCAACAAGTTTGAGGTGGGATCCTCCTTTGGTAAAAGAGAATTGGAGATTGTTATTAGTGAATCCCCTCTACAATCTACGAAGAAGAAAGTGATAACTAAAGATATCATTGACATTTAAGGTGAAAAGGAGAATGTACCTTTTGATGATATCCAGTCTATGTTGGTTAAGGGGAAGATGAAGAAGCTTGGTGAATTATGGAGTGCAGCCTCTCCTATTGATAGATTGAAGATTGATGATGCATTGGTAGAATACCTACTTCAAAATGGTATTGATGTATCAGCTATTTCTAATTTCTTGCCAGAAAATCTTGTTGAGATTGTTGAAGAAAGAATGTTGCTTGAAGGTCCAGAAGGACGCAAATTTGAAGCTTTGGTTTAGAAGAGGTATAATAAAACTATAGGGAGATTAGCTAAACTAATTGTGGAAACAAAGAAGTGTATTAAAAAGATAATTTTATATTTACAAGTATTGTCTCCGGTGGCCTATTGCTGTAGACAATTTTAGGAGCAAAATTGAAGCAATTGAGTCCGAAGTAAATAGTATTGGAAAGATAAAGAAGGAAAGAAGAGGTTGAGAGTTGGTGAAATACAAGATGATCTAGTTGTTGTGCAAAGGTAGATAGATGATGTAGTGAAGACCTTTTAGATTCTTAAGGAAATTGTTGAGGTCTGGTTAGAACATCTATCAGGGATTCTTGCTGATGCTAAAGATGTTGAAAGACAAAGTTCACACTTTTCATTGTATTTTACTTTGTTGGGTGTATTAGAAAGCATCTGTACTCAAATGGAGTCTGCTACTTTCAACTGGAAGAAGTTGCATCCAGTTCTTGAGAAGAGATATAAGAAATTTTTTAAGGTGAAGAGTGTTATCTTTACATGAATCCTTAATGTTTTATTTCTGTTGTTTTTATGGTATAGAAGAGAGAAGGGGAAGCAAAGTGAAGTTTTTGAAATCTTTATGACTCTTGATATCACCATTTTCAAATATTTGCATACAAATTTTTGGACACTCTTTTCCATTGATGTCAAAGTGGGAGAGAAATTGGAATTGGAGAGTTTTTGATATGATGGGAGAGTTTGATGTAGAAGCTTTTTGTTACATTTTTCCATTAATGACAAAGGGGAATATTGTTGGAAACATGAAGAAGATTGACTATCTCTACAATTTTTGTGTTGTTATTGATGTCACCATGATTGTGACTACAAGCCTAAGGTTGTGACTGATCCGATATTTTGGTCTGGTGTCTGAATCGGTATTCGTGTTGCTCTCTCTAGTATTCCTGTTTGCACTCCTCCGCAGTTAACTATCATCACTTGTAGTTTTGGGAAATGGTTCATAGGTGTTACGAGCATGTACTTACAAGATCTTATGTATCCAGATGTTCATATGGTGTATCGACATTTCTCTGGTGTTTGCAAAAGTGTTATTAGGTCTATCCTTGGCTGAACCAATGAATGGTGAAATAATTTTTTGGTATGCGGATATATGTGCAACCTATCCTAGGTCAATGCCGACTTGATAAAGCATGTTGGGAAGATTTTGGAATTGCTTGAAGCTAACTACTAACATTTTTGGTAAATATGATGTGCATCTAATTAGGCCGACCTAATTGATGCTTGCAAAAAGATCAAGTATATATAATAAACAAGGTTGAAGATTGAAAGAAGGGAGAGTGAAAGATGGAATGTGAATGATAGTTGGTGTGCAAAAGTGTGAAAATGAGTGAATATAATGAAGTGTGTCAATTCAATATTCTGAGCATCACTAGAATGTATCATCACTTTCTGGGTGCACTGTTCTTAATTTATTTTGGCTGTAAAGCCTTCTTTTGTTTTGTAAATCTTTCTGTAGGTAGTGAGCCTCCCTATACGCATTGAGCTTTTTTATTTGGGCAATGAGCCTTATCTTTTCTGTTATAGAACAAGCTTTATATTGTGAGTTAATCCTCACCGTGGTTTTTCCCTCATTGGGTTTTCCACGTAAATTTGGTGTTTAGTGTGTTATCTTGCTTTCTGCTCTGTATCTCTTGCTTATGCTTAATAACAAAACTATGGATTTGTGGAATTGATGTGTTGAAGTTTTAAAGTTGAATTTCTATGACAACTTATTCACCCCCCTCTCAGTTTCCTTGCATCCTTTAACATTTATGAAGACATATTTTTTAAGAAATTGAACAAACAAACATACATCAAATATTTAAAATTTAAAAATTATTATAAGATTTTAAAATAATAATAAAATTAAATATATAAACAAATTTAGTATTAAAAAAGTAATTTTAAAATTTGTATATATTATTTATTTAAAAATGGTTATTCTTCAATGCTATTTTTCTCTTTTAGGAGAGTGAGAAAGGAGTCATAAAAGAAATCGCCATTGAAGCAGTGCACCTATATGTGTTTCTTGATAAATTAGGTTAATAACTATGTATAATTTCCAAATTTTGACTTAACTCCACCTTCTAGTAGGGGTCATTCCCCTCCTTGTGGATGTCAATGTGAAAATAATAAAATATATTTGGTGGACATGATTCTTCATCACGTGATTCATAGAACCCTATAAGAAGAGTAAAAAAATCAATCTACTCATGGTTTGCCTCAACCTTTTGTAGCCTCTTCTAAGCCTAATGATCAAGGTGCTTATGGATGGATAGATAATGAAAAAATTCCTTACCTTTCTTTAATACTATTAAAGAAGAAAATTAAGAGGATTTCATTACTATTTGGGAGCCTATTATTGATGGCCAAGACCTTCATAATTCCTAGGGAAATCTAGATGACTGGGGTCCTCTTCCACCTTGTAATATTTTAGTTCTTGTTGCTAAACAATCCTATTTCTTATTTATCTCTTTAGATTTGGAATTAATGATTGGCGTTGCTTTAAGGTGTCATGTATTCTACCCACTTTTTTCAATGATACTTTAAATATTGTTGAATTATAATAGTCAAGAATATGATAAGAATCAAGTTTGAAAATTTATATTTCTATTAATAATTCATTTATAAAAAAATTCCTTGATTTTTATGTTATAACAATTACTTGAATTAGATTTACTAATCTTCTCTGTAATTTTTATTTTTATATTAATTAAAATAATAGTAAAATATAAATATAAACACTCTTTAATGAGATATATTTTTGTATAAGAGTGAATTTGCACCCCCTATGCAAATCCCCTTTTTTCCCTTATCAACTTTAGAAAACCAAGTTCGGAGGCTTAATTCCACTTAAGCTCGATGTTGGCAGTCCACTTGGTGCTTGTTTTAAGCGTCAGTGGGGACATTTCTACTAGGGATGCTCGTGCGACACACAGATGTCCACATGGCACTGCTTATGTCTCTGGAAGATTCTTGTGGCTGAACCTACAGAGGCATTACACTTCTCTTTGGCAATGAAGTTCTAACGCCCCCTTCGGCCAACCACCCCAAATATGGTCATTTTATTCTTTCCTTCATATTTAGTCCTTCAACAAGTATTTGGGAACTCTACAGAATTCTCCACAATGCTTCAATAGATCAAGCTTTCATTCCTGCACACTTCAAGCTTCCATACTCACACCCTTGCATCCATTCTCACTCACTTCAAACATTCAAGCATTCCATTGTAGCAAAAGCTTCACTCCGTCACTTCGGTAGAGCATATTTGGGACCACACCATTGTAGCAGAGGCTTGAGTTCCTCTCATTTCTCCCCCAAGTAGCCTTGAGTGCTCTTGGTGGAGGTGGTAAGCTTCCCTCTCCTCTCCTCTATCACTTGGTTGAGTAGCATAGTACTGCTTTGTTGTGTTTTTGTTTTCTTTACTACACTATTTCTTTCTCTCATTTCCTTGGCTATCCATGGAGGTGGAAACACCAAAAAAGGGGTCTGACTAAGGCAGGACCCTATTCAACCGCCCAACATTTTCCCTCTTGCTATGTGTAGGTGTGTGTGTTGTGAGGAATATCAATTGGTGAATGAATTCCTTAGTGATATCCTTCTTACCCTTCTTGCACTTGCTTTTCTGCTTTATAACATTAGAGAATACTTCGTTTGTTTACTCATTTCATCCTAACCTTTTAGTTGAGTAGCTAGGTCGTTAGTCATTTTGGTGAGTTCGACCTTGTCTCTACTATTGTCTGGACATACAGACTATAGTGCACTTTAGAGACACCAGCATGCCGCGCTGTCGTCCAGAGACCGTGCAGACGTCCTGGGGCAGAGAGCTCCCTTAGGCATAGAGTTGAACCTAAAAATTGACTCGCCTAGCCCCACCTTAGAGCTCAGGATTGTAGAGTGATTGTAAGACCTCATAATCCTCATCATTCTCATCCTCATACCCTACACGTTGCACTTAGCTGACGTAAGTTAGGGCAGCCTCTCGCATCTTGACCCTCCATGACCTGGGGTCTTGCACGCAGTGGTCCCCCTCTCTTACATTTTTGGTGAACCTGACGTGAACCATTTTGGTTTCATTCTTGTGATACTGATAGTCCCTTCCCTCGTACTCTAGGAGTGTTGTAGGTGTGAGTGTTGTAAGGTTTTCACCTTGCAACCCAACCTGTGACCCCTAGTTGGCATAGTTGGAAGGTTCCAAAGGTATTGCACGATGAAACCTTAATTGGGTCACTATCTTATCCGTTAACCTTTAGGGATTCTATGAAAGCATTGTCTAGTGTGCGTACTGGCCTCCTTCCTGTATCAACCCATCCCCTCTACACAACTTTTTAATAGTGGTACTGGTATAAATTTCACTTCACAGGACCTGCCGGTGGGTTTTAACAAGGAACCGTCTCCTCTTTACATTCCTGCATAGATCAATGGAAACATCATAGCTAGTGTTCTCATTGACCCGACATCACAAGTGAACATAATAATGAAGGAGATTATGGTATTAATTTTTTTACATAAGGATCGATACGATGCTCCTGTGAGTTTCATCCGCACACATGATAGGCTTTCTGTACCCCCTTTGGGTAGTATTGTCCTATCAGTCTTAGTTGAACCTAAGTCTGTGAATCTCCTATTTGATATCATTCCTAGATCTGAACTCTTTAGAGTGAAATTGGGTATCCCTTGGTTGGTGGCAATGAATGTGGTACCCTCCGTTGTGCATAAATGCTTAAAATTTATCCATGGAGGTTTCGTGCATGTAATCCACGACACCAATTATAGACTGCCGGTTGCATGTGGTAACTACTCCTTGGATCACCCATGGCCTGCGTCTATCAGTCCTCTTTTGCTTAGGATGGACCTTTTGCACAAGACATATCAGAACTACAAGAAAGGATGTCTAAGGCCAAAAGTAAGGTACCCTCCCTCACCTTATGCTATTTCACATAGGGCTTGCTTGAAGGTTGACATCGATGCTGTGAAGGCTCAAAAGAGGAAATAAGAGAAGTGGTCTTGTGATCCTCCTTCTTCCTCCATTTGCTGGTTTGAATCTTCTTCTCGCTCAGTTGTGGTACCGTCAGGATCTGCTCCTCATTTGTAGAACCCTTCAGTGCCCACTTGGCGAAAGCCTAAGCGTCTCACATTCAAGCTTCCTGTTATGTCAATGGAGCCTAGACCCATTTGGTATGATAGGAAGAAGGTCTCCTAAGGAGAGTGATCCTTGTCTCGACCTCCACGGCCTCCTACCACTCCTACTTCTAAGGAAGTGAGCAGAAAGAGGCTTGTTGTTGAGGCTCTCGAGTTGATTCCTCTTGTCGCTCCTTAGCCTGTTCCCCTTACTCCCATACAAGAACCTGTTCCTCCACCTAAAATGGTCGTAGTGGATGTTCCTATGGTTGAGCAAGAACCTCTTGTCTCTTCACATTGCCTCTTCGCAAACTCTAGCCTCTAGCTCCAAGAGTCACAAAAATCACCTTGCACATGAACGCAAGCACTGATGAAAGGATCTCCTGGCCGAGCAGGCCGCTTCATAGCAGAAGGAGGAAGAAATGATTGCTCCTACTTCAGGACCTCCTGTATCATCTTCTTCCTCCCTTCCTTCTACTTCTCTCAAGTCTGGTCCACTCCCAGCTTCCGTTGTGAGCACAAATACACCTAACCCTAAATGGGTGTAGGTGTTCATCGCTCCTTCGATGGAGCCCCCTTTGCTAATGTCCATTAGAGGTATTTAGCCCTTCCCAAAGCCTGTGGATATGGTCAATACCTCAATCATATCCACTGTGGTTATCTCTTCCTCTTCCTCTGCACCCCTAGCTTTTTTTGTGGGGAGTTCATCTCCTCCAATAAAGAAAGAGGCGGAGGCTGGTCCTTCTAGTAATGAAGGGCATAAGAGGATTCCACCTTCCTCGCAAGGTAGTCCTGTGCTGAATTGTTCTATCTTTGTAACAAAACAAGTCCAGACTTCTCCTGAGTTCATCACCACTCTTGAGTCATTTGGTGAGCTTAGTGGTGAATCTTAGGCACAACCTGTCCCATCTGCTTAAGTAAGACATGGCGCTCCGGTGGGGTGCATGTTTAACTCAGTGGATGAGGTTCCAACCCTATTGGAAATCTTCACAAAATTAGTGACTTAGTCCACAGGAGCTTGGTGGAGAGGACCTTGAGGGGACCTCTTCCTTGGCCCTTGTTGTGGGAGGGCCGGATGCTCCTCCTCTTACATTCCACCATTGTAGGCTCATCCTCCTTCCCTTTATGAGGATTTAGATTTAAAAGCGGACAACCTCTTGGCCAATCAATATTAGGAGGAGGCCCTTTCTTGATCTTTTGTGTGTGTGTTTTGTGATGTGTTCCCCTCGTGCTTGTGTTATGTGTGCGTGGATGACCCTTGTCACCCTCATTGGGGCATGAATACATGCATGTTTTTTATGTCATAAACCTTCTTCTATTTGTATCATCATTCTTCCATGTTTGTGCCTAATTTTTAATAAATTGGGGATGATGCAAAGCATTGGGGGCATTTAGGCTTCCCTTCCATGTTGACCCAATTTTTTATTTTTACTTTGTTTTCCATGCATTCTTATTGATCTGGTTGGGGATTGATGATCTTTCACCTCACATTGTGGTTACCTATTATTATATGAACTTAGACAGATCTGACCCCGCTAAACCAGATCCCCCTGTGTCCTTTGATTGTATCTTTCCTTTCTCTTTTTCTTTCTCTTTATCTCTCTCTCTTCTTTGCTTGAGTTGTCCCTTCTATGTGTGATAATGCCTCTTCTTCAACACTTTGATTTTCAGAAAAAAAATTCGTTGCCAATGAATATTTTCTCAAAAGTCTTCACAAATTTTTCCTTAGAATCACATTCTAAACTAGGAACCCTAACGAAATGTGTTTCCTTCTTCACAGGTTCGTAAAGAAAGGATTTAAGGACCTTCCTCCAAAGTGGGAATAGATTTTATTTCCCCTCACATGGGGGCATATCCTTCCTTTCAAATTTCTTGATGAAGTGAACATCTTTCGAAAGGATTCCTTGATGATGAATAACTCTAAGATGGATGGCTTCTTTGAATTGTGTGTCCTTTGAGTGGACCCCTCCTTCCTCATGACCAGTTCCCAAGGGACCCTTCTTTTAGAGCATCTATTCCAAATGGAATTCTTTCATGACTAGCTAGGGGGAAACGTGACTAGACTAATTCCATTTTCTCTTTAATGTCTAGCTTGGGGGTAGCCTAACTAGAGCTTACTTTTCAAACAACGTGTCCCTTGAGTGGATCCCTCTCCTTTTGAAGGGTTCTTGAGGGACCCCTTTGAAAGTTTTACTTATTGATAGTCTACGTAATTGGCCACTTTTGATATGTTCAATTTGCATGTAGATGTGTCACCGCTTCTTGACTTTGCAGAGTTTGCTTTCTTAGGTTCCTCCATGTGAGAGATCTTGGGGGATACCTCCCTACAAGACTGAGAACTTGTAGGGTGCTTTGCTTTGAGCTTCCTCCGTGTGAGAGATCTTGGGGGTGGCTCCCCTATAGGACTGAGAACCTATAGGGTGCTTCTTTGGGTGTTCTTCATGCTTGAGTTCATGGAGAATACCTCCCCTGTAGGACCAAGAACCTTTAGGGCGCTTCTTTTTGTGTTCTTCATGCTTGAGTTCATGGAGAATACATCCCCTATAGGATTGAGAACATGTAGGGTGGTTCTTTGGGTTTTCTTCATGCTTGACTTCGTGGAGAATACCTCCCCTACAAGATCGAGAACCTATAGGGTGCTTCTTCGGTGTTCTTCAAGCTTGAGTTCATGGAGAATACCTTTCCTATAGGACTGAGATCCTATAGGGCACTTCCTTTAGTATTCTTCATGCTTGAGTTCATGGAGAATACCTTCCCTATAGGACCGAGAACCTATAGCATGTTTCTTTTGGTATTCTTCATGCTTGAGTTCATGGAGAATACCCTCCCTATAGAACCGAGAACCTGTAGCGTGCTTCCTTTGGGCTTCCTTCATCGAGATATCTTGGGGGTTTCCTCCTTATAGGTCTATGGGCCTGTACGACACTTTATTTTTCTAACTCCACAGTTCTAAGTAGCTATGGAGTCCCTTGCTTTTCCTGCACCTTTGGGTACACCAGACCGAGTACTACTTCCTCGACGGTTCAAGTATACATTTCTAACCTTATACTCCTCTTGATCTACTTTACCAAGAACTCATTAGTACTTGTGCTCGCTAAAGTGGGGGAAAAATGTATAAGAGTAAATTTTCACCCCCTATGCAAATCCCTTTTTTTCCCCTATCCACTTTAGAAAACCAAGTTTGGAGGCTTAATTCCACTTAAGCCCACTGTTGGCAGTCTACTTGGCACCTATTTTGAGCGTCAGTGGGGGCATTTCTATCAAGGATGCTTGTGCAGTGCGTAGACATTTGCTTGACACACTTATGTCTTTGGCAGATTCCTATGACTGAACCTACAGAGGTGTTACACTTCTCATTGGCAGTGAAGTTGTAATGCCCCCTTCGGCCAATCGACCCAAATATGGTCATTTTCTTCTTTCCTTATTCATATTCAGTCCTTCAACAAGCATTTGGAAACTCTTCATAAATATCTACAACTCTTCATCAAATCAAACCTTCATTCTTGCACACTTCAAGCTTCCATACTCACACCCTTCCATCCATTCTCACTCACTTCAAGCATTCAAGCATTCCATTGCAACAAAAGCTTCACTCATTTCTCCCCCAAGCAGCCTTGAGTGCTCTTTGTGGAGGTGGTAAACTTCCCTCTCCTCTCCTCTATCACTTGGTTGAGTAGCATAGTACTGCTTTGTTGTGTTTGTGTTTTCTTTACTACACTATTTCTTTATCTTGTTTCCTTGGCTGTCCATGGACGTGGAAACACCTAAACGGGGGTCTAATTGAGGCAGGCCCCTATTCATCCACCCAAAATTTTCCCTCTTACTGTGTGTAGGTTTGCATGTTGTGAGGAAGATCAACTGGTGAACGAATTCCTTGGTGAGATCCTTCTTACTCTTCTTACACTTGCTTTTCTACTTTATAACATTAGAGTACTTTGTTTATTTACTCATTTCATCCTGGACTTTTAGTTGAGTAGCTAGGCTGTTAGTTGTTTTGGTGAGTTCAACCTTGTCTCTGCTGGTGTCTAGCCATACAGACGACAACACACTTTAGAGATGCCAGCGCACTGTGCTGTAGTCTAGAGACCGCACTAACATCCTCGGGCAGAGAGCTCCCTAAGGCACAAAGTTGAACCTAAAAACTGATTTACCTAGCCCCACCTTAGAACTCAGGATTGTAGAGTGATTGTAGGACCTCATAATCCTCATCATTCTCATCCTCATACCCTACACATTGCACTTAGCTGAGGTAATTTAGGGAAGCCTCTCACATCTTGACCCTCCATGACCTGGGGTCTTGCACGCGGTGGTCCCCCTCTCTTACAATTTTGTTAAAATATTACTTTCTCATTTTGATACACTTTTAGCATATTACTACCAATAGTCATATATTTATATGGACATTATTCACTCCAATGAAATAAAAAACTAATTTAACATTAATTTAAAATAATTAAATAAATAATTAATAATGTAGCATCATAAATTGTCACCCTTGAAAATTTCACACTATATTTTTCTCCCCTTAACTTATTGAACCTGATTGAGCACCTAATTTCCCAAATTATGCATTCTATGGCTTGTTTTTAACAATTTTTGACAAATTGCAAGCACAAAAGAAATGCTTTTATCTAGCACTTTTCCCCCAACACCTTAATTTCTAGAAAATAGGGCAAGGACAGAGACACTCTATGGCGACAATGCCCCCTATTTTGCCTAGTCCCAAATTTTAATATGTGGGTGTCGGCATTTTATCATTTCCAATTCAAGTTACAAATGTTGGTGTTGTGTGGTCTCACAACACACCCCAAGATTGTAAGACTTGGGGACCCAAGTGAAAACTGACACTTATGGTAGACGTTGGCTAGTTGAAGAGGTCATCAAAAATGAAGAGCAAAGAGAAATATTTAGTAAAAGAGTAATTCATAATGTAGTGTCCCAGGTACCGAATACTAGGAATGAGAATGTTAGAAATGAAAAAGGTAATGAAAATGTTGGGCAAAGTGTCCTAGTTCGATAGCCGAGGTCTAGTAAGATGGAAATTCTAGTAAAACCGAAGTCGGGGAAAAATTCATGGGTAAAGCTGAATAGCCGGTATTGGGTGCCGAGTAACAATGTAAAATGAAGTTTAAATATTAAGGTTATCTAATGAATCCGATAGTCTGATAACCTAGTATATAAAAGATAACTATGCAAGGATTTGTGATATGCTGAAAATCATGTTATTTATGGGAAATTTTAATGATAATCAATTTAATGATGGTTTTTATTTACATGAGATTTTGTTTTAATATTAAAAAAAAAAAGGGATTTAATGAGTGGAATTTATGATTGTAGGAGATGTAGATTATGATTTAGAGTTCGAGTATGGACGGTCAGGAAAATCAAAGTTATAGACAAATCCAACAATGTTACAAGGTTCAATGATATGCTTCAAAAGCTCATGTTGGAATAGAGTTCGTTGTGAAGATACATTGGATACCAGGAAACCAGGACTTTGGAGTTTAAGCATGCAACAAAGAAGTGTATATTTCCCAGGGGTTACTTACTCTTGGAATGTTCAAACCAAGGATGAACTTGAATATAGGAATGAAAATTCCACCTATACATTTTGAATGTATGGGAAGTTCCTACATTTTGTTTGAGCAGATTTTTTTGGTTCCAAGAAGGAACCTTGATAATAAAATGATGAAAAACCTAAAGTGCTTCAACATGCATATTGGAGTTGACCTTCGTTGACTTTGGTTGCAATTCTCTTACCAGCCACTATATTCCACATGCCTTGATGTGATTCGTCCCTTGGATTTCCTCTCATGTATTTGTTTTATCCTATCCATGTCTTATTCCTATAAAAGGCCAGAGGATACCTTTTTTTAAGTTAATTTCATAATTTGTGGATGTCGGAAGAGCCAAAACTTCTCTAAGTTTTGTTCTTTTTTCCTATTTTCTAAATTATTCTGGTCTAAAAAAAAGTATGCATGTAAAAATTAATCAATATCAGAGCCAATTTGATAGCTACCTATCTCATGAATCTTTGTAGTTGGTTTTGTTAGTTCAGCTGAACAAGATTGTGTGCTAGGTCGTTTAAGGGTGCATGCATAACCTACTCGGTGTCCAAACTAAAACCCCTCTCTTTAAAAGCTCGCACCATTTTATACGTAGCTATGAAGCAATTTGGTGAAGTATAAAGCTGCTAGATTTGATTTGATTAACTCTTTGGGGCATGCGTGGAGAGTAACTAGGAGAAATTTTAATTTATAGAATTTTTTATGCTTTATTTTAGAATAGATGTTTAAATTCTTGAAATTGTTCTAAAAAATAGAAAAATGAATGAAAATTTACTAAAAATATTTTGTTTTCTATGAAATTGTTGAATGCTTAAAGCTGAATCTATTTAAGTGACAACAAAATTTGTGGATGTTCATGAAATATTATTTCAAATCTTTCAATTTCATGATATTATCTTATGATTGAACTAAAAATTTGTATCCGGTACATATGATTCCAAAAAAAATTATTCCCCTTGAGGCTAACAAATATATCACATCATACCCTGAAGTGAACCTAGTATGGTGAAGACCTGACTATTGAAGACTTGCAATTAAACTGAGCCAACTTTTTCCTATTAAACGTACACACCTGGGTTGCCTCTGTTTGAGATCTTTCAAGAAGAATAGGCTCTTCGTAGTTTTCCTGTGAGGAATTTATCTACATTATTGTAGCAAGTGACATCATCGTCAATAGTTGGCTATCGAGATCTAATTTTTAGGAAATTGAATAAATACATATAAATACCTAGTTATTGCATCATTTGAAATCTAATAAGAAGAAAGAAGTGAAATTATTGTCAAGAGCAAGCCAAGAGCATTAAAGAGGAATATTTTAGTGGTTTATCACAACAATTAAAGATCCAAAAATCATGTCAAAACCTATGTGAGTTTATGCATGTTTATGTTACCATTGTTTGTGAAGGCTAACCCTTATGTAGGTCTCCAAACAATTCAAGAAATTCAAGAAAGATCCAAGAACTTGAGGCGATGTGCATGACTTTAGTCCTTCAACAAAGCCAATCAAGGGTGGTGAGTTGCAACACTTTGTTTATTCATCATCACTTCCTATCATTTACATTTCATATCATTGAAATTTCCATTCTGGAAGTGGAAACACTAAATGGAGTTTTACTAAGTGAACCATATATTTTTGGGTCTATGTACTTCTCTTGCACTCTTATGGTTTTTCACCTAAAAGGAGAGAGATATTCCAAAAACCTAGGTGGTTCACTCAAAATAATGCAAGTATAATGGAAATATGAATGAAATATTCCTAGATGAGATGGTATAAATTTAGAAAACTAAAGAAATATATTGATTATTGAATTAAAACTAAAGAAATGCAAGTGGTTTGAAAGCACATTATGATATGCATAAATGCACTAGAAATATAAACAAACTGAAACAAAACTTAGCGAAATTGAATGAAGTGCACCTAGAGGTTGAAAAGTGATGGCATGGAGGTCCGGAATGTTGTAGAAGACACTAAAAAAGCCCACTAGGACTAATTCGCCATTCTGGGAAAATTAGTATGGCGAATTAGTCCTATTTTTGACAAAGTCTGTCGGAACAAGTTTCTAGATACTCGGTATTTAGATCTGCAAAAACCCCTTTTTTAGGATTAATAGTGGGAATAATTAACCACTAATGGAAAATTAGTCCACCTCTAAATTTTTGAAGATTCAGGGTTGGAAACTGTAGCTTTCAGTTTTCCTTTTTGTTCTTGATAGGTTGTTGAATCCGAAACTGTAGAATCTGACCTGTAAGTGTTCTTCAACCTCTTTTAGGGCTTTGAACACCTTGAATAGCTTTGAAAAATTGATGAATACTTTTCCAACTTTTTTTCTTTGCTAAATCTGCATACAAGACCTGCAAATCACATGTAAAGAGGGAAACTTGTTGATTGTTAGGGCATAGGGGTTTGCCTTGGTCAAACCCCTTTTAGGTAATTAAACCAAAATGAAAAAAGAATGTAAAGAAGCATGAAACAATGGTGTTAGTACCTTGCCATGATGTTTGATCTTTAATTTCTACAACAAAACATGAAGAATATGCCCTTGAATTTCTTTGGAAGCTATCTTGATGACTTAGAATGTAAAAACCCTAACTTGCTTGACTTGAGGTGGAAGACAAGTAATGAATGAGTTGAGTTATGAGTTAAGATATGTAAATTAGGGTTTAGAGACTTATATTTATAGGAAATTCACCTTATTTTCCCGTTAATTGGATCCCTAAGGCCGACATGAAAGAATAATAAACTTAAATTCTTGTTTTTCCCACTCAAAACTCAAAAATAGCCCAAAAAGGACTGATTCGCCACCTTGGGAAAATTAGTCCCACCTGGCAGGGACTCATTCACCACAGATGGCTAATTAGTCCCAAAGGGGCCCATTTTCCAGCAGGGTTGTTGGGGAATGAGGAATTTCAGTTCTTATGTTGATTTCATCAAGTATTTGATCAAATTATGCCTTGGGATACACAATATGGGGTCATAGGGGCCTATTAATGATGATGTGAAGGTCAATTAGGGCTTGGGACACATAATTCAATGTGAAAGTTGGATTAAATACACTTTACATCATTAAAATGAGGTCCGCATAGCCTAGAAAGGCGCAACATCCAACGTGAATGTGTAAGACACATTACAACACTAGATTAAAGTCAATTTTAGTTTACAAGCCTTCTAGATTAATGTGAGAATGTAATTAAATACATTTTATAATATTGAATTAAGGGGAGATGGGTTCATTAAGTCTAGAAAAGTGTGAAAGTCTTTTACAACACTTTACAACACCTTTACAAGACATTGTTAGATGCATTTTATTCTGTTTGCAAGGGTCCAAGGCCTAGTGTGGATGTGAAAAACACCTCACAACACCAAATCAAGGTCTCTTAAGTCCAATTTATCATTAATTATTCCCCAAATCAAGCAAGCTGCCTTTTTTCTACTATATCCTAAGGCAAGCCCTTAAATCGCACAACCTTTCTTCTCTCTTTAAATGTTTAGATTTCAGGTTTGAAGAAGATTAAAGGAAGATTGAAGATCTATTTTCCATTCTTGTATTCAAAGCCCTACACCTTGAAAATCCACAAAAACTCACTTAAAAAGTTATTTGATAGCGATCTAATAAATTTGTAGGTAGAATCTAGAATCTTAGATTTGACATTAGAGGATTGTGAAAACAGATTTGAAATACCCCTACAAGGACATAAATGCCCTTGAGTGGATTTTTCCTCCTATTTAGACCATCTGCAAATTTACAAGATAGGTGCAAAAAGTTATGCCTTTCTTAGATTTTCTTGCAAATTTTTGTTATAGTATTTCAATTGTTGGAATCTTGCATTTTCATATTAGGGCACATCTAGTTTAACTAGGTTAATCAAGAAAAATCAATTCCAATTCAGTTCTAAGGCCCACAAAGATACAAATCTAGGTCTTATTGACTCACCTTCATGGTTGAAAGTCAATCTAATCACCTTGTTGATTTGCATTCTATTGAAACCATAGAAAAAGAAGCCTTAGTCTTAGTGTTCTATTGCATTTAGACCTAGACCCCCTCTTTTTCAATATTTCATTTGGGTAAACCTCACTCATTAACATTATATGCCTTTTAAAAATTCATCTTAAATCTAAGTTTTGCATTGTTCATGTAGGGTTTCATCCTTTTGCATCATAAAAAAGACAAAACATAAAAATTTGCATATCATATTGCATCATAGGTTGAAATAGGATTATTTTTTAGTCATTTAGATCAGATCTACATTCAAAATTGCATTCACAATTGTCATTTATTGTTTTAAATTTGCATTTGAGCTACATTGTCTTAACTTTAACAAATTCTAGAAACTTATTCACTTTCAAACCTGTGTGGACACAAATACAGAGTCCTTAAATAGTCTAACAAACAATCAAGTTTTTAGTTTCCAGAAATCTTGTCTAGGACAAGGACGCCCTTGGGCGGCTTTGTCTTTCTAATCTTGGCTCAACCAAAATTTTCCCATATCTCTCTTTTTGTGTCCTCAGCCTGTTTCTGCTTGTTGATTTGGAATTCTTAATTACATTTATTTAGACATCTTTCGTATAGCTCAAAAGGTGAAAAATTAGTTAATTATTGCATTTTAGATTAGAAAATTGCATTCAAAATTGTCATTTATTGTTCAAACATTTTCAACATTGTTATACACTCGCATTGGCATAAATTGAGAAAATTCTAGAAAAATAGCCACTATCAGACTTGTTTGCAAACAGACCTAGAAACCTTAAACAATAGCATACATAATCAAAATTTGAATTTCCTGAAACCATGTCTAGGACATTGACGCCCTTGGGCGGCTTTCTCTTGCTACTTTGGCTCAATTTTTTTTTCTTAGGTTTGTGTTTCTATGTGCTCTGTCTACTTTTTGCTTGTTCTGAAGTGATTATTTGACTATTTAGTGTTCATCTTGGGTACACTTAGTGTTTTGAAAGTCGCACGAGCTTCACAACTTGGTGTAATATTGCTAATACTTTAGTGAGACATAGTTGTAGACTTATGACATCCTACGCTGTTATTACATATGCTATGGATCTTGAGTCTTCCAACTCTTTCATGCAAAGTGTTGTCAATACTCAACCGATTTGAGGACTGAATCTCTAGCTAGCCTATCGGTTCCTATAGTGGATAATTTGAGGAAATTGATTATTGACGTTCAAGGATTAGAGGTTTTGTGTAGCCTAACCCGTAGAGTTGATTCTAACATACCTATGATGGCTAATTGCACTCAAGCTTTGGGATACACTCAAAGTTAAGGAGGAAGTCAAATCTCCTTCCTCACAAGTATAGCCTCTAGTCCTACATACAAAAATCCAACTGTTTCTTTAACAATACAAATTTTTTTTGGCATAACTCCAACCCTAGGCCTTTCAATTGGGAATCCTTATGGTTTTGGGTCCTAACATGTTACACCTAAAATTTCATCGCCTCTCATAAATTCACAACATAGTAGTCCACTAAGCACATACACAATCCCACCATATTCACCACATTCCCAAAACATGTCAACCAATAATTCAATCATTAACCAACTTTTGCAAAATGTAACCTCACTTCAATAATAAATCTCCACATTTAAGCAAAACCAAAATGGATAACCATTGCAATATATCAAAAGAAGCCCATTTTCACTTGAAATATTGAAAACATTGATGCCAATAAAAATAGAGACACCTAATTTGACAAGTACACCAGTAATGGAGACCATAGCAATCATATATTGACATATACTACCTTGTGTAGTGATTTCAATTTCGAAGATAAACTCCTGGCTAAACTCTTTCCTAGGTCATTGAAAGACATGGCTTTGGAATAGTTTTTTTCATTACCGAATAACTCAATCCACTCTTTCAAGGAACTTGTTGATGCGTTCCTCCAACATTTCCAAGTAAACATTGGACCTAAAATTACAGTAACTAATTTAGTGCAATGTAACAAAGTAAAAATGAAAAGGTAATAGACTTTATAGGGCACTATTAGTTGCTTTATTCACAAATAAATCTTACTCTCCCTTATGTGGATGTTCAAAGAGTATTATTGAAAATTTATAACCTAGTATAAAGGATAAAATACTGTTCATGAAATATCCATCCTTATACACTTGTGTATGACCCTTAGGATTATCAGAATTGAATTAGTTAGTATGAAGAAACATATTCATCAACTCCTACAAAGAAAACCGAATCCATACTTAAAAACAACTATCAACCATTTAAAAAGAAAAACAATAACTTTATCGAGATAAGTACACCTAGTAAACAACCAACCACATTGAGCCACAAGTTACAACCATAACCTCAACCCCATATCAATTTAGAGTGAGAGAGACAATTTACCCAATGCTTGATTCCCTCCATTTGATCATGTTGCAACTTTTGAAGAAGAAATTAATCTAATTTCCTCTGATTAGACTCGTGGACATAACCAAACATGTACCTCCAAGTTTCAATCCAAAACAATTTTTCCAATATCGTCGCACAAATGAACATGATACAAAATGATTCATGTGTCTTAAACATCAAATTCAAGACCTCATTGATTCTAATCACACCCAGTTGGGTGGTGTTAATGATTAAGGGAATATGTCTATTGCCCCACCTAACTAGAACTTACAAATTTTACCAATCCAATTCCAAATCATTCATCCAACCTTGTGCAAGCTTGTGATTTTAAGAATGATGAGATGAAAGTTGATAAAAATGATGACATGAATAATGATAAAGATAATAATAAGATTGATGAGGAGGGTCGTTTACAAGATATGGTCACTCTCATAAATGTTCAACCTTGTAAGGGCCAAATCACTTTGTTACTCGACATTGCTTTCACCCATATTGACACATACATACATGCACTTGATGGTCCTCTCTATATTTCCAAACATATTAATGTCAAGCCTACAATTGGGATTCTCATTGATCCCATGTGTAAGAATGTGATCATTGAGGAATTCTTGATTGTGCATAAAATTTATTAGGGTTCTTATGAACAATCAAAAGCATGGTTGAAAACTCATGATGGTTTTTCTCTTCCTACGATAGGTTTGATCACTCTTCCTCTTAAAGTTGGACCAAAACAATTAGAAGTATCATTCTCCATCATCCCAACATCAGATCAATTCCATTTGAAGCTAGGCTACCCATGACTATGTTCCATGAATTTTTTCCAGTCGGTTATTCAAAAGTGCATAAAGTTCCCATTTGAAAACCAAATTTTTATAGTGCATCATAGTGAGTTTAGTACTTTGTCCTCTCGTGGAAAATTTTCATTATATTTGTTTTGTCCTCAACCTATGGAACCTATTATGCCTTGTGAGAATTTATTATTCAGTTCATACCAAAATTTTAAGGCAAAGCACATAACAGAGTTATCCATTACCAATATTCCTGAGAATGATAAGACTATGGTTATTTCTCCTCCTCCACTAGTTGTGGATTAACCTATGCACTTGAAGCAAAGACCCTTTCAAGTAACCAAGGTAAATATGATATAGTTTCTCCACCCATATCATATAAAAGACCAAGATACAATCATATAATTCATTTTGTACCTCTAAAGGTAAAACAAGTCTATAGACCTAGAGAGACAGTGGTTTACCAACCCCCGGTGGTTTCTTCAGTTCCTCCCTTAAGGGAAGAAAAGAGACCAATGGTTGAGAAACCCAATTCTAACCTATCACAAACTGAAAACCATACAAGAAGAAACCAAAATACTAAAGATAATAGGCATAGATGTAGTGCTATTTCCTGTCAGTTGGAAGAAACAAATAAATAGTACTTGACAATCAAACACCTATGCAAACAAATTAAGAAGAATTACAAACTTTCACCAAAATGACATGGAACCAAAACACGAAGTGAAATAAGAACACAAAATTGACATTATCATAAAACCTCCCATTGTGATTAACTTGGATGATGAAGATGGAATTGCTAAAATTGATGAACAAGTGCATAATGAGCTAAATGTGTTATTTTCAAAGTCTATGAATTTAGATGGGGGAAACAGTGATGATCCTCCTGATGAGAGTGACCCACCACGTGTTGAACCTAGAGATTCTCCTAGTATGACACTTTTGTAGTACCTTTGGCTAGTTGTTCACCTTCCTTATATGATGAGCAAGATTGGGATGTAGATGATTTGCTTTAGATCAGCTTTCATGTGTGGTACTCCTTTGTGTTTGTTTCATGCATTTTTTGTGTTTTCTTACATGTGATGTGATATCTTGTGTTGTGCTGCTTGGCATGCCTTTATGTTTATGAGTTTTCTTTGGATGACCCTTGTTGCTTTGTTGGCGCAATGATACAAAGAAAAAAATTGTCATAACATTTTGAATTATTTATATCTTCATTCTCTTATATGTCATAAAATTTGTTTTGTCTCATGTTTTTTATTTTGGGGACGACGCAAGGCATTGAGATGTTTATGTCTCTTCCATGTTGACCCAAAATATTGTTTATTCTCAATCTCTATGTCATTCCTCCACTATTTTCATTGTGGGGAATGATTTCAGTTTTGAGCTCTATTATATAATTATAGCAAAGACGTATATTGACCTTGGATCCATGGATCTCGTATGTGTTCATCCTTTATGTTGATTATATTACATTTGGGGTCAATCCCTTATCATGAGGAAACTTTTTTTGGAAACATATCATTGACATAGGGATTTCCAAATAATCTCTCATGTCCTTATCACATGGCATTTATCATTTTACTACCTTAAAGCAATTTCTCATAGCATGGTGTGTAGCAATTTCTTTAAGGTGGGGGCACACATTGGCATTTTTCCTTCAATTTGTTCACACATGTTGGAATTAGTGGTGTGTTTACATTGGCATTTTTTCTTCACTTTATTCACATGTGTTGGACTTAGTGGTGTGTTTACATTGATATTTTTTCTTCACTTTGTTCACACACGTTGGACTTAGTGGTGCATTGATATTGACATTTTTGCTTCACTTTATTCACACACGTTGGACTTAGTGGTGCATTTACATTGGAATTTTCTTTGCTTCACTTTGTTCACATGCACTAGAATTAGTGATGCATTGGAATATTATCTTGATCATTTTTGTAGCACCTTATCAGATTTATTAGGAAGTATAACTCTTGGTATGGTTGTCAATGGGTACACACCTAGCGAATATTAGACTTCACTAGACCTTGTGTGTTTCTCATTTTTCTACTTTGTATTAGGGGCTCACCTAGTAAATATAAGACTTCACTAGCTTGCGGTGCCTTCTATTTATGATTCACCTATAAAATATCAATATTTTCTAGTATGTGAGTCATGAATACTTTTTTGTGTGGATCCTAGCATAACACAACTTGCTACTCTATGATTATCCATACCCTCCTTTGTATTTCGTGTTGACATTGTGTATGTTAGTGTATGTTGTCTTGTTGCATTTCATACATGTGTGTGTTCTTTTTTCCTTATGTCGTCTTACCATGGGATCTTGGATCCTGGGGGCTTGTGCACCCCCTTGATCCTTAGTCATCCTATCTCTTCAACATTTGGACAATCTGATACCTCTTGACATATATTTTCTACTTTAGGGCGATTTTGAGCATAAGTTCATACTCTCACTAATGTGGGGGCTAAATGTAGCATCGTAAATTGTCACTCTTGACAATTTCACACTATGTTTTGCTCTCCTTAATTTACTGGACTTGATTGAGTACCTAATTTACCAAATTATGCATTCTATGGCCTATTTTTAGCAATTTATGACAAATTGCAAGCACAAAAAAATGCATTTATTTGATACTTTTCCCCTAACACCTTAATTTCTAGAAAATAGGGCAAGGATAGAGATGCCCTATGGTGGCAATGTCCCCCTATTTTTCTTGGTCCCAAATTTGAATAATCATTGTCATCATTTTATCATTTCCAATTCAAGTTGTAAATATCTGTTAATGAGATATAGTTTGTGGGAATTTGAATAAATTCTTATAAATACCTAGTTATTGCATCATTTGAAATCCAAAAATAAGAAAGAGATGAAAACTATTGTCAAGAGAAACTCAAGAGAATTCAAGAGTAGAATTTCAGTGGTTTGTTGCAACAATTCAAGATCCAATCATCATGTCAAATCTAATGTGAGTTTATGCATGTTTATGTTACCATTGTTTGTGAAGATTATCCCATTTGTAGATCTCCAAGTAATTCAAGAAATTCAAGAAAGATCCAAGACCTTGAGGTGATTTGCATGACTTCAATCCTTTAATGAATCCATTGAAGGGTGGTGAGTTACCACACTTTTTTGATTCAACATTCCTTCCTATCATTTATCATTCATATCATTGACATTACCATTGTGGAAGTGGAAACACTAACACAGAGTTTGGCTAAGGTAAGCCCCTAAATGACACAACCTTTCTTCTCTCTTTGAATGTGTAGATTTTAGGTTTGAAGAAGATTAAATGAAGCTTGAAGATACACTTTCCATTCTTTCATTCAAAGCCATACACCTTGAAAAGCCATGAAAACTCACAAAATTATTCGACAACGATCCAATAAATTTGTAGGAAGAATAAAAAATCTTAGATCTGAAATTATAGGACTACGAAAGTAGATTTGGAATACTGCTACAAAGACATAGATTCCCTTGGGTGGCTCTATTCTCCTACTCCGATCGTTTCCAAATTTATAGGATAGGTGCATAGAGTTTTTCCTTTCTTAGATTTGCTTGCAATTTTTCGTTACAATATTTCAATTATCAAAATATTGTATTTTCATATTAAGGCACATAGTGTAACTAGGTTAATCAAAGAAAGTAAAATCAAATTCATTTCCAAGGCCCACATAGATACAGATCCAGGTCTGATTGACTCACCTTCATGGTTGAAAGTCAATCTAATCACCTTGTTGATTTGCATCCTAATGAAACCCTAGAAAAATAATCCTTAGTCTTAGTTTTCTATTGCATTTAGACCTAGACTATCTCTTTTTAAATATTGAAAATAGACATAAATTATAAGAGTTGAAAGAAAAGTGCAATGATAAATTAAAAATAGAAAAGAGGTGATTAAATCTTTATCAATTTCAACGTGTCGATGTGTGAAGATTATGTTATTTTATTATGATTGACACTTGAAATTGAATCCACACTCTAGAACAGATGATAAATTATGGAAATAGATTATAATAATGTAGGGATAGGTTACACCCATAATTTAAAACTTCATCCTCCTACCATAAATTTATCCCCTACTAATATGACCTTCAACATTTCACTCCTATATTTGTTATCTACTAAAAAAGGGTTATTACTAAAAAATAGTTAATCATGTTATAAATAAAAGGAATATTATGATATAGCTTTCATGAAATGTGAATTAGGGTAATGGCTCTGAGTGGGAATTGGAGCCATGGAAGGTGTTTGAATTTTGTTGTTGAGGATGGCGATGGCGATGGAGATGAGGACGACAATGGCGATTCTTGTTGGTTTTCTTCTGTCCTCCTAGATTTGGAATGAGCGGGTGTTTGGGGGCGTTTTGTGCCTCTACCTTGCCTTTTTTTGTATTTTTTTTTGTTCCCTCCTCTCTTTGTGTGGGATGTTCATGGTGCTCGACATAGCTCTGGGCTGCACAAATTTTGATTGGTGCTTGCTGCTACTTTGGGTGAGCACTTATGGGCCAGGGTTGGCATTGAGCTAAGTTGGGGCCTCCTATTTTTCCTTTCTCCTAGCTCATTTCTTGCTATTGGGTGATGTTCTATGGTTGTCCTATTGTTTTTGGGTTGACAAGGGTCTTTTACTAAGGCTATGTCATGTGCCTCTTGGTCGGGCCTTGGGATTTTAGTGATATTGTGTTGCTGTGAGTTGTCGATTGGTTTTGTTTTCTTGCGTCGACTTGTGTAGCTCCCTTTATTTTTGTGGGAAGCTCTTGTTCTGAATTTAGCTATGTTCTCCTCTAATAGAGCTCTGCTCTTTGTCATTTGCCCCACTAATGGCTGAGAGTTGGATGGAAAATTTGGGTCTCTTTGGTCACTGTCTTCTTTCTCTTGTGTCACCTTTAGTCTTATTTTTTCCCTTCGTTTCCTTTGCCAATGTTTTTTGGACTTTGGAATTTCTTTGGTGTATGCTTTGGGTGTTCTTGTTATCTATGAAGATCATAGAGGAATAATTTCATATTTTGAAATGGAGAGTTTGGGTGGGAAGGGGAGTCATGGAGGTGGTTTAGATTTTGGGGAAGTTGTTGATGGTGGTTTGGTTTTTAATGTGGTCATTATGCTTTTGTGGTTTGCTGCAAATAATGATGCTTTTTGTAGTGAGTTGGGGTTTTGGATACCTTGTTCTACTACTGAGGAGACGGGCCTCTCTTTCTTTTAGCAGTTTGATTTCCTTGTGAAGGTTTCTGCTCTTGTGGTTTGGCCAAAGTTTTCCTGGCTTCTAGTTTTGGTGTGAAGTTTGACTATTTTCTTGAGGTTTATGTTTCCCCTTGACCTCCCTTGGTTAACTTTTGAGGGCTGTGTAGTGGGGAGTTTTGAGCTTTCTTTGTTGTGGTGGTTATGTATTCTGCCTCTGTTGCATGTGAAGTTATTGATTGGCTCTACTTTCTCCTTGATGGTCACTTCTACTCTTGTTATGGCCTTATGTTGGTTGGAGTTGCTCCAGTGGTTCTTTCTGATGACTCGAGGAAGTTTTTTTTCTCAACTTTAGAATGAGATTTTTCCTTTTGCTTCCTTCTTGTACTAGCTATTTGGGCTGCCATGGGGTGAGGTGACAACTTTTTCTAAGGGTGTGTTGGCTTCCTGTTGGTTTTTACAGTGAAGGTCTCCTATGGAGGGGGAGACTGCTCCTTTAAAGGTGAAGCCCTCTCCTTTTGAGGCAGAGTTGGTTGGTAGGAAGCTCCCTTTCCTTCTATTGGCTCCTTTTGAGGTGATGGTCGTGGGTGAAGGAGATTGGTGGCACTCATGGTCTAGGTTCTCAGTTCATCCTCTCTTTTAGAGGGGAGCTCGCTCCTATTGAGGTGGAGCTTGAGTTGGTGTTCCAGACAGGGTGGAGTTGTTGGAGGTTATTGGTTCCTTTGATTCTTGTTGGGCTCTTTCATTCCCTATGGTGAATGGGAGTTTTGTTGTACTTGAATTGCTTATTATCTGGGGTTGGTGTATTAGAAGTGTTATTGTTTGGGAGGTTCTGCTTTCCAATTTTATCATCTCCTATAGAGGGGGAGTGAGAAGCTGGTTGACAGGGGATCTCTGATCCATTAGTGCTATTGCTATTCTTGGCTCAGATTTGGATGCTCTGAGTTACAATCATGTTGTTGGATGGTTCTTCCATGGGGTTTTGATGGACTTTGTTGTTTTATGGTGGTTGGGGTTCCAAGATCTGCTAAACCTTTCTTGTGTGGTTTTGAAGTATGGTTTGTCTCTTCCACCCTTGGGGTGGCTGCTATTACAGGCTGCTACTTTGGCAATTGGGAGGGTGGCTTGTTGGCCTGTTATTTTGGCTAAGAAGCTTGGTTTGAAGGTTATTTGGGTTTCAAGCCCCTTTTGGAATGTTTTGTTGGCTGAGAAGCCTGTTTTGCTGGATGAGAGACCTGTTTTGATGGATGATTGGGTTTTGGACTTGTTTCCTTCTTATCCTTTTGATCTAGTTATATATCTACTCTGAATCTCTTGGTGCTTAGTTTTATTATCCCGAACTGCTATTTCATGATAACTATTTTATGGTTTCAAACTTGTCAGACTTTGGTTAATCTCATAAATGGTCTACATACTATTTTGGGGATTAATTTAGATTTTTTTTTTTGATTATGCTGATGATGGTTTTGTGGTTGCAATTTTGGTTACTTGGCCTGTGTGCCATTTTGGTGGCGGCTAGTGTTGTTCTCCCCAACCTGTTTCTCTATTTGTTGTTCTAGCTTTGTAACCACGGGATTAGGGCCCTTTCCCTACTTAATAAAAAACAAAAGGAATATTCTAAATTTCCTTTATGAGAGTCAACTCCCTTTTCTAGTAATACAAAATTTAAAGATACTCCATACAATCTAATGCAATGAAATTCCTAAGATGTACTTTTTGATGTAACATTGATGTAGTGATGATGTAATACTTTATGATATATTATTTTTATAAATGATATTCAAATTAAATTAATATTTTTCCAAAGATAAATAATAATTTATCAATATTTATAAATAGAATATCATAGTTATTTAAATTAAGGCATTTGACATTCAAGGTGAGAGAGTAAAGGTCAAATTTCCTGAAAGCTAGTCATATGGTGGGAAATTTGAAGTTTCAATCTAGTGAACTAGGTTGTGACTATTCTATATAGAATGATGCATAGGTTTCTATGATACCATATCAAATAAAGTACAAAATTCTCTAGTATTTTGTACTTGATTGACATAGATGCTTGTGCACACCCAAGATCCAAATGACAAGAACAAGCAACAAAATCCCAATTGCACATAACATCTAAAAATTGAAGATGCAATATATGAATATTACATTAGAATGGGGGTGAAACTTCATATGTACCATATGTTAGGATAGGTGACATTATAATTGCTATCCTAAGTTGATTTTATGTGTCTCCATGTTCTTTGGAAAGTGTCCTAGAGGACATGAGAGGCAAAATATTTATTATTTATTTTCCTATGACAAATTGTAATTGCATTCATAGAGGTGGACCCACTACGATGATGGTTAGAGAGCATCCCAAGAGAATTTTCCTTTTGGGTGTCCATCTTTTGAGTGGGGGCCACCTAGAAGTGCATGCCCTTGCATGTTATTTGCATGTTATCCTAGGTTGGGTGCCCAAGCTTCCATGTTCTAGGTTTTAGTTTTCAGAGCCATCAGAGAGATATGGAGCACTCGAGATTGAACAATTCTAATTGGATATGGGTTAGGCACCCATGTGAAGGCCATGCAATCATTTAGTATTTTTCACCTTGTTTCTGGGTTGTCCACTAAGGGGGGGCATGAAAGGAAACTTGTAGCCATCTAATGATAATTTCCACATAACCCAAAAAGAAAATTTATGCAAATAAGTACTCAAAATCCATATGCAAGAGAATAGACAACATACCCATGAAAATATGACACATGATATACCTTGGAAAAAACCTTAAGAGGGAAAAACCCAACCTCCAAAATCATCCATCACTAATGTATTATTCAATAATAAACATTACAATACACCTTTAGAGCTCTCCATGAACACCATTGAAGCATCAAGCCCTCGAGAAGCAATCCATGTGAACAAGCATGCAACCACACATCCCATGCCATGCTTCATACCCTCACAAATTCTAACAAGATCTAACCTTCCAACTAACCAACCTAAAAAAATACCATTATGGTTTCTTTTATAGAAGTATGCTCCCACAAAACCACCAAGTGGTATTACATAAAACCATATGACTAAAGCCATGAGATTACAAAACCATGTCTCCACATTTATTTAATATTGGGTACTTTATTTAAATTACTTTCCCCAATATTAAATAAAAATATTTTGACAACTTGAACTTATGTCTCAATGTTACATACAACATAAAGTAGCCACAAGAATATTAACTCCTAGTGATGCACACACTTCTAGGTCCCCTAGGTGCACCACACACATAATAATAAATTAAACATTATAAACATTATGCAAGGTATACAACACCTAATTCCTAATAGGGCGTGGGTTTTCCTAGGTGGTTTTACTTGTTGTTTTGGGATATCGTTTGTGGTATTCTCTCCCACAAAATTTTATATATTGGAGTGTTGAGATGGTGGTTTGTAGAGTTTTCTTTTAGGTTATCAAAGTAATGAAGTGCTGCTAGAAATCAGAGATTTTTTTTGTATTGATGTACTTCCTTGAAGATTAATACAAACATTGCATCTCTTTGGGTGTGGATTTTTTTCTCGCAAGGGTTTCTCCATGTATATCTTGTGTCACTTGTGATTCTCAACTTGTGGTATTGCTGATTTTCTTTCATTTTTGCATTTGGTAATCACATAATAACATGATTGGTAATATTGAATAAATATTTTAGATTTACAACCACATATTTAAGTTCATATTGCTGCAAGTTTTACCTTGGATTTCCAACACCATATTCATATATAATGGATTTATCATATGAGAGCTAGACATGGAAATTTATATTATATGCCATCAAGATATTTATGCATCTAATGTGGGATAAAAGAGATAACTCACATGTGTTGTACAAGTCTCCACCAAACTAGTAAATCACAACCACATTTATTAATAGATATTATCTTCTTGAGTAAATGTTTATATTTGTTCAAGGGAGATAACACCTACCCAAGTATATTCCTACCTAAGAAATTTTATCCTAGGTGTACACTAATACAATAAATTAATTAAATAAAATAAGTAAAATAAATATATAACAACCCTCCATAATAATAGATTAGGTGGGTGGAATGAGTATTATCAAATGTGTAGCCATGTTAGGTGCCCATTTCTAAAAATTATCTCTCCTAAATTTTGAGAAGGAGAAAACCCCAAGCAAAGAAAACTCCTCCAAAAGAGAGAATATGAGAAGAGAGATTATGTAAGCCCCCCAATGTGTAGTCTCATCTACCAATGGTAGATGCTTGGCACTAAGTATTGAATTTTATCCTTTCACATCAAACATTTCTTCACTTAGGGAAAAAATCAAAAGTGAATGAAAAAGATATTCCCATGAAAAGAATAAATATGAGGGAAGAAAAAATAAGGTGTATATCTCTAGAAGCTACTCATATATCTCCATATTGGTCCTAAAAGGCATCAAAATATTATTAGTATGAGTATTAAAGATGATTGAAGAACATAATATATGTCAAAACTAGGTGGAAACTAAAGTAGAATAGGTGTCAAAGATGATGATGTCTCTACTACCTAATTAAAATTATCTAAGTTGATGTTGAATTATAATATATGAATAATTTAAGATAAATCAAGTACCATGTAAGGGCTCGATGTAAATATACTCTCAATCCAAGTAAGTTATTTTAACTATTAAATATGCCACAATAAAAGTATTTAGAGAGAAAAATAAGGGAGAGATTTAATTTACTATCATAAAAACTAAATAATAAGATGAAAATCTATTAGATCTATCATCACAAATGAGATACATATCCTCATTGGTGTCCTCAATATCTTAAAGATGATATTATACATACATGTGTCATATTTCATGTAAAAAATCATCTAGGTGAAGTGAATCTTATAGACATATGTGGTCTTGGTGAAGAGTCAATAGTGTTTGATACATAATATATGATAATTATCATAGCATCATTGGAGAAATCATGACAACCCATGAGTTCTTTATATTCCTATAAATCCTCACAATTATATGGGAGATGATTGGAGTCTCTAGACAAATTTTAGATGGTGTTTCAAGTATTATGGAGTGTAGTCCTTAATACGATGTTTCAAATGTTTACAAATATTATGACTAATAATTCTATGAATTGGATCATTATCATGATGCAATTTATAATTTCACTTGAATTCTCCTTGCTCATGTTTGAGTAAGAGATCCACCTATATGGAATTATTATTTATAATTGTAAACTAGGAGTAATAGTTCCATAGAGTCAATTTCACAACTAAAGGGTGAAATTAAGGTAATGAAAACTATGATGAAACTACCAAAATTAATAAAACACAATATTATCTTAGAAAAAGTGCATGAACCCCCAAAACATTCAATCAAGAGATCTCCAATCAAATATGATTATGAAAATTTATAATTAGTGCATGTAAAATAACATTTCCAAATATGTAATAGAGGATTTGATATTATAAAATTAGAAATATCAAAGAGGCTCAAAAATTGAAACTAATATCAAAATTAAATTTACCCCTACCAAATATTAAAAAATCACACATTTTCCAAAAAGGTTCCTAAAAAGGAGCTTGTATGAGCCTAATTGGAACCTCAAAATTTCTTAAAATAAAAGTGATATAAATACCTATGAAAAACTATAATTTATAGAAAATATAGAAAAAAAAATCACCACTAAAAAGAAACCACAACCCAATCCCAAATAAAATAATGCTTAAAAAATGAAAGTCCAAATGCCCATGAACAATGTTGAAAAATTGCATGTGTCAAAATAAAACTACCAATGGAGGATGGGGCGAGGTTGGGGATAATTTCATTGATGAAATGCTAAGAAAAAATAACTATTAGTAAATGAGAAATCACTATCGTTTAGAAAACCACTAAATTCTTAGACTATTCTTCAAAGAGGCCAATAATACTTTAAATTTACCTCAAAATGCTCTAAAATTTATGAAAATATTATCTTGTAGCCAAAAAATACTAAGAGGAGGGTACACGTGGTTAGGACACATGGCACAATGACAGGGCTTCACATTCATTCATCCCTCCCTTGCAATCAAAATCCCTCGAAGAAGACATGTGGCACAACGAATGCATTAAGCTTTGACTGTTGGGCCTGACCAAAAAGGTGCCTGCGGTAGGATGCAATGTGGCACACGTGCAGAGATTGGAGGGGAAACAAAGGAGAGAGGATCCTCAAAGGCACATGCTGCAGACACGTGGTGCAAGGGCAAAGCTCAAAGGAGAAGCAAGGGAAGAGAACCTTTAAAGGCGTGCACGACCGACACATGGCATAAGAGGATGAAGGCGCTATAAAAAGGGGCCTTGAAAATATTCAAACATATGAAGTGCAAGTTGAGCCCGATGAAAAATCAACAATAACCACCTGGCGGGAGCTTTAAGGATTTTAAATCCACATAAATGTTAATGTATACTGCATATGTTGTGAACAATTGACTGCCAAAAGCATGTGATAATGGTTACAAGTAAATGTTCATTCTCTAGGTGGAGGGGAAGTATTACTCGGGAGAAGATCTTGGTCGGGTAAGTGGTAAAAGTAATCTATCTAAGCATACACACACCACATTAGAGTGATTGAACTGAGTCAGTTTGCGGGTTATAGGTAAGTCATCCATAGCTTGTATTTTTGCATTAGGAGTTTTGTTTACTTTTGCATGCGTTTGCGGGTGATGTTTATCTGTTTGACTTTTTGAGGTCTTTCTTGTGTTATTACGATCAGATGGATAAGTAGGATGTAGGTGGAAGTATCTTTATATGTATGCACAAGAGTGTCAATTGGATCTAACAACATGTATATGCATATGTATAGATATACCGCACGTACACACTTATCAATATGATAGTAACGTAAATGGATGTAAGTGAATCAGATGTGAACATATATATATATACACGCATCCATATGTATATGCATATCAATACAAGTGTACATTGGAAAATGAACATGCGCATACAAATACATTGATATGGTATACCTATATATACGTGTGCATAGAGGCATATACACTTATACATATATGCTTACATCTTGTATAATGTGTTTATTATAATTATTCTCCCTATACACTTATATATATCAGATGTATGCTGACTAGCTTATGATATATATATCTATTATATATCTATTATATATATATTATATGTAAATATATATTAAAATATTATATATATATATTTTGTTATATATATACATACATACATATATATATATTTATAAATATAAATATATATGTATATGATATATACAATATATATATTTGGCATATTGAATATGTAATAATAATTTGACTTATTAGAATTGAATAAGAAGTCGATTTATTGAAGACTACATTTGACGTTAAATGACCATGGCTAATATGTGTTGATGTTGGACATCAAATTAGAAGTGGACTTGGAAATTCACACGACACTGTGTAAGAGCTACGTATCACTAGCCAACACACATATGAGAGAAACCTAGCAATACATTTAAAATTTGCAGGCTTTGACTTGGTCGATATAGAAAATGAAAAATACGTAGACTTAGTCCAACACATTTATATGGTTCAGTCAACTCAACCCATAAACCAGTCGATTCACTTTATGTGTTGCAGAATTATCATTGACTAATTCTCTTTCCCTAAGAATCACACCAATTTAATTTGGTAAAGAGGTTTTGGTGCCACCTTTGATTGCATTTTTCTGTAGATGTCATTTATGAAGAATATTCAAATTCTCCATGTGTTGATTGAAATGGTCTTTTGAATGTTGTCAATAAGAAATTTTGATCTGTTGATGATTTGTGTTGAGTTTGAGCTTTTATGATCACCACCTTTATGTTGATTCATATTGCATGAAACTGGTGTCATTCTTCATGCCTAAATAGTATGGTTTTAGAATGCTTGGATGCTCTTTAAATAGTCGCACCATTTCATTTGGAACACATTCATTCTCATTCTCTTGTGTGAAAATTATCTCCATTCTTCCATTCACTTGTGAGGGACACATTGTATCTAGAGTTATACGTCACTTGTTGTTTATCATATCTGAGTTGGTACTAACCATTTTCATCTATTTTATGATTGAGAAAAGAGTGAGCTTTTGTGAGAAAGAGTTATCTTATTGTGTGAGAGAAGTGTGCTATCAATAAGAGACAAAGAGGGAATTGTTTTGGGAAGTTGAATCAAGTTGAATTACTGTTGGAGAAGGTTGCACTATCATCATTATTTGGGATAAACGATAACAGGCAAAGGGATTTATTCTTTTTTATTATTTACTTGGATTTAATGTGTTTTCTATGTTGTTTGAAATATATTTTATGTTTGTGCAATAGAAGTACATACAATTGTCTTTGAAAAAGGGAATTGAAGCTTTTAGGTTGTTTTTATAATGTGTTTTTAAGTACTCCATGATAAGAGAGATTGCTTGACACAAATAGTTAATTACACTAGATATGCTGAAGAGATTGCTTGACATAGGTATTTAATTATGTTACATGTGGTACAACATAGGTATTGAACTATACTAGATATGTTTGAACATGGGATGCAATATGTTTGTATTTTCTCCATAGTAGGAGATGGGTGTTTATATTAGTTATTATCTACTAGGCTTGATTGAATGCAAGAGTCACTTGAGGTACACCCAACTAAGTTATTAAATTAACTAGGAAAGCTTGTGTTACTCCTAGGATAGTAATCCAGTATGGGAGAGAGCTTATGTACTTGCTTGCTAAATAGATTCATTACAAGTAGATTAGTATGTTGTTGGTTAGTCTGGGATGATAAATTATTCATTGAAGGACAATACCTATGCGTAGCTTAAGATAGCCTTAAGTCAAATTGGCCATGAGTAGTGTATGTGATAGATGACTCTCAATTGTTTATTGAATATAACACTTTGGCCAAAGTAGTGCAATGTCTAAGAATCCACTAAAGATTGTGTGACTATTGAGACTACATTGTTAGTTCACCGTGATCCAATATTGCATATTGTGGGGTTACAAGTTCTAGTTATGTAGGACACAACACTATGCTCAGTTGGTTGTCATTATTGATTACTCTACTAATCTCTTCGTCAAAGGGAAGGGTCATCTATCAAATGATAGATGTGCGGGGGACCACATTATGAGTTTGAGGTTGGTGGAAAAGTGCTTGAGTGATGCTTCTCCTCCACAGCAGGTGATAGAAGAACCAAGATTTGAAAGGGAAGATCTTGGACCATCTTGCAACTATTAGTTCTAAAGCTCATTGGAGCTATGTATGTATTCTTAAGTCTTGTACTTGTGAAGTTATTGTAATGAAGTGAAATCTTTATTTAAATATGATATGGCATTTTGATCATATATTCTCAACAAAAGAAAGAAATTTTTTATTGCAATGACTTGTTACTTAGTTTATTTACTCATATGGTGTAAAATTAGAAATTTTAACTTTATCAAAGGGTTAGTACGTTACACAATCTCAAGTATGCTCTCATTTTAGGTTTGCACGTCTTTCAATATCAAGTCAAAAAATAACATAGTAATGTTGAGCTCTCTCTTAGCTTTCTAACCATGTATTTTTTTTTGTTTCAATTATGTCAAAATTTTGATCTTTAATTTCTTTTGTTATTGTTTCTATTTTGTTATAAAAAACATATGTATGGTATTTTGGTCTCATTTTTTACCCATTCATTGAAATTTGAAACAAATTACATTTTTACAAACTAGACTCTATTCTATACAGTCAATTTTTATTTTTATTTTCAATTAGTTTCCAAAAAAATTAGGGGTACACACTCAATTTTTATCAAGATGTGTTCATTTTGAAAATTAGTAAAAAATAATATATTCATTAAAAATTAATAGAAAAATCAAGCATAAACTACATGGTGTTAGCTAATTTTTTATTGAAATAGTTTTTGAAATACTAAAAAATGGTTACCATTTTAAGGGGAACACACAAGACACTATGTTATTTCCTTTTGGAAAAAACAAGAGAACTTTGTGTGCTCCCCCTAATTGAACCCCTTAATCTCCACCATTTATAAAAAAATGTTGTTTAAAAAGTAGATTTTGAGCATAAAATTTTGCTTTTGTCATGTTTTCAAAATTTGAGTGTAACTATCTTCAATTTCTCATCCAAGATCAATTTTTGCTCATTTAAAAAAAACTGTGGCCACTTAAAACTCCATTTTGGTCTCCCATTTCCATGCACATACCCATTTAAGGGTTATATAACCTATTGATGTATGTTTCTACACACAAACATACTTGCAAGTCATGAATCCTATATGATGGAAAGGAAAAGGTTCCCTTGTTTGAGAGGTTGCTAGCGTCAAGAGTCTGTCATCAAATAATTGTGAGTTTACCAAAATCCTTAGTTAAAGAATGTTTTGGCTAGTTTGTTCAAGGGGCAATGGGGAGTAATTAGGAGTTACTCATTTTGAAATAAAATTATTCTTAGTGAATTAAATCATTAATTATCCATGCAAACTTTCTATTTTGTTATTAAACACATTAACAATCTTTATTGAATGCTTTACATTTGGTTCTCAACTTTAAATTGACTTTGAAATTGGTTAAAAACTTGCAAAACAACAACTTGATCATTAAAATCAGAATTTAATTATGAAATTTGAAAAGTTTACTTATTATAATTTATTTATTTTTAGAGAAACTAAATTTTGAAGTAATATAACATTTTGAAATTATAAAATTTCATTGTAAGAAAGTTGAAAATGCATTAAGATTACATTACACATGTTTTAAAATCTTAAAAGCAATAATATGCCCTTAAAAATTATAATTTATATGTATAAATTTTGATTAATTTTACATTAAGTTCATTCATTTACAATATAATTTAATTCAAATTATTATAACAACAAGAAAACATATTAAGACAATTTCCACATAACCGAAAAGAGAAATCTATGCAACCAAGTATTCAAAATCCACATGCAAGAAAATAGACAACATACCCATGAAAATATGACATAAGATATATCCTGCGAAAACCCTCAAGAAGGAAAAAACTGTTGGAATTGTGTGCCTCAATCCCACTAGCCTAAAATTTTGAGTGAGCAATTTCGGTGTGACTGCTGAGATCTTAGGCCGATATGCTTAAGTAATCTTGAACTGTCTGTGTGATCAACATGACTCAGCCCGATTTGAGTTCTTCTTGTGAAGTTACTTCATGACCATATCAGTGTGACCTCTAGTATGTCCTAGCGATGAAGGTTGTCGGTGTGACCTGAACTATCCACGCAAGTTTCCTAAGTCCTTCCGACAATAGAAGTCTAGCCAACGTCGGTGTGACCTTTGGTCTATCTTGCCGATGAAAGTGATTGGTGTGACTTGAACTATTGTTGTGAGATTCTAGTTTGTTGTCGATAGTGGTTCTTTGGTTGATGGGTTTGGACATCGGTGTGACTCTGGCCAATGGTACTTGGTCAGGGTGACATGAAGGTTTTGAAAGAGTCTAAACGATAGAGCATGTCTGGTCGATGGTTCCTTTGGTGTGACGCCTACCGATGAAATGTTCAATGGTCATCGGTATGACTAGAATTGTCATAATGAAATTCAAATCTCACAACGATAGTGTTGGTTTGGCTGATGGGTTTACTTTCGGTGTGACTCTTTTCGATGAGGTGTTTTGAACTACAGCTGAGCATGAGGTCATCGGTGTGACTTGGGACTTCGGTGAAACCTTCTTTGATGCTTGTTCTCTTGTCGATAAGGCAGATCCAGTGATAGTTGGTCCTCCCGTTGATCGTCGAGGTAAGTATGGCTGATGGTCTATATTGGGGTGACTTAGGTCGACAAGATGGTTTAAGAGGTGGTTGAACTTAATGAAATTGGGGAGACAAGTGTGTTCAATGTGACATTATGAACCCCTGCTGATGGACGTTGTCTTGCCGATAGGCCTGGTTGAAACGTCAAGATGATAAAGACATCAGGGAGACATTGGAGATTAGTGTGTCCTTCATGACTGTGACCGATAGACAAAGTTAGGCCAATGGAATTGAAGGCATACTTGGATGAATGAACAATGATTTTTCTAATTTGCTGATGTTTCAATTGTTCACTAACAAAACTATTCGTTGTCCAAGTCTGTTCGATAGTTTCCCTACTAAACGGTTCTAGATTGGAATAAGATTTGGTTGCATAAAATTGTTCAGTTCCATGAGGAAGGCCAAGGTCATGGGGCCTAGTGTCGTGAGGAAGGCCGAGGCCATGAGGCTGAGCTAGGAGAGAGAAATTCAAGGGCTAGAGCAGGAGAAGGAAATTCTATTATGAAGGTGGTAACTCATCCACTCTCTCTCTGTGTGTGGATCGAATGTGAAACCTCCCTCTATGTGAATCTGCTTTGTATGCTATGAGAGAGTGTTGTAATAGAGTGAGGATTGTAAAAAATTGAGAGGTTGATTAGAGGTCCATGAGAGAGGATCTACACTGTATACTGTGAGAGGGTATTGTAACAGTGTGGAGATTGTATAAGGGGTTATGTTGTCCAGTATGTCTCTAGATGGAACAAGATGTAAACTTTGTGAAAATGCTATGAGCCTAAGATTATATTGTAACTTTGTTTGTTGTTGAATAATACAATGGATTGGATATTTTAGAGGGTGGGGTTTTTTACCCGAAGGGGTTTTCCCCACATAAATCTATGTGTTTTGTCTCATCTTTTGTGTTTCATGTTTCTTGGTTAGAATCTATTAATGCTTGTTGTTGAAATTGGATTTGCATGAGTTTCTCTCAAAAGGGTTAATGTGGGAAATGCACCGTGTCTAATTCTGCTTTGTGGCACAGTTGTACATGTCTTTGAGGCAATCTAATGAAATTAAAAGTTACCGAAGGCACTACTATTCTTGGAGGTTTCTTCGAGATGATCAAAATTTCCCAACAAGTGGTATCAGAGCTTGGTTCTAGGATTTGCTTGCATGTGCAGGTGTGTCAGTTTCATGTACTTGCATGGACTCACATGTGGCTTGCATGTGCTTACATGTAAGATTTCCTGGTGTTTAAGGTTCTAGGTATTTCTCCTATGGAGATTTCTTAGTCTGACAGGCTTGAGGAAATCTGGAGGAATTGTCTGATATATTGATCCTTTGGTGAGTGGAAGTCTTGTGGTATTTAGAGATAACATGCGTAATGAAGGGTGGTGAAGATGGAGAAAAATGAGTTGGTTATGTTGAATTGATTTGTGTCTCCTACCTGGAAGTGGTATAACTTTGATGCATGAGGTGGAATTTTTTGCTTTGTGGTTGTGTTGCAGCAAAGCTTTCATATTAGGTGTCTGTGTGAGAGGATCCTTAGTGATATGGAGAATATTGGGCTATTTCTCAACCATGGAAGAGAGTGCTTATGCTGGGTGGTGTTTCCCGGTGTTGGTAGGCATTGTTTTCTATTAACCTTGAATGCATGAAGGCTATGGAGTTAATCATTAGATGATTTGAAAGATTTTGAAATAGCCTATCTCTTTCTCAGATGCATGTGCATATTGGTGGTTTTGGAGTTGGTTTGAAATAGGCCTAGAGTTCCTAAATTGTTGTTCCTTTTAAGGATGTGTTGTACTTGCATGTTCTATGATATTTTGCAGGTTTTACATGGTCACAAAAACTTTTTGTTTGCTTGATGGATTCCTAGACTATGGTGCTTGTTGTGGAGATGTTTGGAAAATTAGATTTGGTCATGATCTGGTGTTGGAGTATTGGTGTCTACATGGTTATATTCTTTGATATCTCGGTTTATGATTACTAATGTGATAATGAGTTTGTATGTTTCAATGATTGGATCTATGAGTTTAAATGCAAGTTTGTGGGTTTTCCACTCATTCATTTGTAGTGGGATGACTCAGATGTGGATTGTCTATATCCACTAGGTTTGATTTATTGATGTTGTAGATTTCATTAGTTGGCCTTGTTTGTGGTCATTTGTGCATTGGTATGTTGTTTCGGGATTGAGAGGATGGATGATAAGCGAGTCCTTGGATAGTTGTTTATGGAGTCTTGTAGCATGGTGAATCTCCTTATGAGATCTTGGTTTCACTTGAGATAATTAGCAGTACAACTATATGTTTGTGGACCTGGAAGTTCTTTTATGTTTTGGAGATTGGTGGTCATGATGTTTGGAAAGCTTGGTATCACTGTTCAATGGGAGCTTTAGAAATGATTGGAAATTCATCACTATGTGGTGAATAATCTTCTTTAGTGTTGCAGATGTTTCTAGAAGGAACCCTTTGATCTTGTTGCTATAGAAGGGTTCTTTTATATTTGCAGGGACACTATTTGAGGATGTGCAATGTCTTGGAGCCATGAAGGACATCTGGAGTCTTTGGCTAAGGTGTTGGTGGTGCTTGATAGGTGATGTTGGTTTAGAGTATGTTGCTTTTATGTCATGATATACTCTTAATTCTAGTTTGGAGTTTTGGCATGATGCATTGCTCTTGAAACCATGGTATGTTCACTTGGAGCATGAGATCTCCTAAGGGGGATGGTAAGATCATGTTGTCATAATAAGTTCTTGATTCAGATGATTGGAGCTTTGACAGTGGTCTAGTAATTCTTTGTGTATTGGGTGCTTTGATCATTTTATTGATACTTCATGATAGTGTAATGATGCATTTGGAGTTTAGCATGATATGATTGGTTGCTAGTACTCATGGATACATGGAGAATGAGGTGAGGTTGTATTTGATGGTTGCTCTTGATGATATTTCAATAGAAATTCCAAGAAGCCTACACCTTGGTTGGACGTGACTTCAACAAAGACCTATGAGGATATTGGTCTTGGATTAGTCATGATGACTTGCATGTCTTGGAGGAGTGTTCTCATTCCCCACTCTTGGTTTGCTTAGTGGTTTATTACTTAAGATGTATTTCCCATTGTTTCTCTCAGGTAATTTATACTTTCTTTCTTTGACATGGATCTTGAGTTGATGTTAGATGGTTCTAGAGGATTCATTGTGAGACATGGATAGCATGTTTATCTCCTTGGGTTTGTTTTTTCATCTATGATGGTCATAGGGGATGGTAGTGGGCTGATTTCCTGAGATGGGAAATGGATTAGTTTGATCTTCTTTAAGAAGCGTATATTCATATGGTTGGATGTTGTTAAGGCTTTCATGTTGGGGATGTAAAGAAGATCTTACTTGACACAGTTGACATTTAGAGGTGTATGTAGGAGGATTTTCTATGGGTTCATGATGTGTAGAGGTTCTCTCTTTGGTCTTGGTTCTCTTCCTGGATGTTTGGTTTCACATTACATTGGTTTGAGGTTGTTCTCTATCTCTTTCCTTTGTTGGTTATGTAAAGAACTTGAGAGAGTTGTGAAGACTTGTTGTGAGAGTTGTATTTATAGGTTGTGCATATCATTATGGATGGTTCCTTGAAACTACATGTTTACACTCTCTATGTGATGTTCTTAGTAGACTTGGTATGCCTTTGTGATGGTGCCTTATTTCTGGAATGTTAATGAAGTGACACGTTGAATGGACTCATTCCAGGTTTGCATTCATCTGGACATTACCCATGTAGTGGGAGTTCCTGGTTGTGCTTTGTCTTTTTTTGACTAGTTGGCACATGGAGCCTGTTTATGTGGTGGAGATATTAGTGGCATGAGTTTGATGTTATGGATACCTTCGAGGTATGGTTGATTGAATGTTCTAGCACATGTTGTGGGTGCTATTTTAATTCATGTGGGTTTATCAGTTGGATGGGAGTAGTCAGTTTTCTGGTTGTTGTTCTAGCTAATGTTCTATCTTGTTTTCTGGAGTGATGGCAGTGTCTTGTTGTTGATATCACTGGGATCTTTTGCTTGTGTTCATTGGACAGGTGCATATTCACCTTGGCTTGTACCATTTCTTCCATAGGTGGCATGTTGGAGGATGACAAGGTTTGTTTCCTAAATAGTGGACATCATAGATGTTGTAGAAGTCTTGATGGAGCATGAGAGCATGTTTGGATCTTTGTGGTTTCATGGATTACTCTCATTGGTTGCAATGTTGGATAGTAAGTTGTAGTTGGATACTTGATCTTGGTTGTAGATTGTCTGGTGGACTGTTATCTGTGGAAACTTATTGATTGGGTGTGCTAAATGCTGTTGATTAGAGACTTAAATAGAGCAGGGTCTAAACTAGTGGAGCCAATGTGATCTCAGTAGTTCCTGAGTGCTCTGGAGGTTCCAGTGTGATCTTCATCAAGTGGGAGATTGTTGGAATTGTGTGCCTCAATCCCACTGGCCTAAACCTCTAAGTGAGCAATTTTGGTGTGACCGCTGAGATGTCTAGCAGATCTGCTTAAGTCATCCTGAACTGTCTATGTGATCGGCGTGACTCAGCTCGATCTGAGTTCTCCTTGTGAAGTTCCTTCATGACCACATCAGTGTGACCTCTGGTATGTCCTATCGATGAAGGTTGTCGGTGTGACCTAAACTATTGGTGCAAGTTTCCTAACTCCTTCTGACAATAGAAGTCTAGCCGATGTTGGTGTGACCTTTGGTCTGTCTTGCCAATGGAAGTGGTTGGTGTGACCTGAACTATCATTATGAGATTCTAGTTTGTTGTCGATAGTGGTTCTTTGGTCAGGGTGACATCAAGGTTCTGAAAGAGTCTTAACGACATAGCATGTTTGGCTGACAGTTCCTTTGGTGTGACTCATATCGATGAAATGCTTGATGGTTGTCGATATGAATAGAACCGTTAGAATGAAATTAAAATCTCACGGTGACAGTGTTGGTTTTTTTGATAGGTTTGCTTTCGGTGTGACTCTTTCTGATGAGGTGTTCTAAACTGCAGCTGAGTGTGAGGTCATTAGTCTGACTTGGAACTTTGGTGAAACCTTCTCCAATGCTTGTTCTCTTGCTGATAAGGTTGATCCAATGATAGTTGGTGCTCATGTTGATCGTTAGGGTAAGTATGGCCAATGGTTTGTATTGGGGTGACTCAGGCTGACAAGATGGTTCAAGAGGTGTTTGAACTTAATGAAATCAAGGAGACAAGTGCGTTCGATGTGACATTATGAACCCTTGTCGATGGACATTGTCTTGTTGATAGGCCTAGTCGAGACATCAGGATGATGAAGATATCAGGGATACTTTCGAGATCGTTGTGTCCTTCATGAATGTGAATGATAGACAAAGTTAGGCTAATGGAAGTGAAGGTGGACTCAGTTGAATGAACGATGATTTTTATGACCTGTTGATGTGTCAATTGTTTGTTGAGGAAACTGTTCATTGCCCAAGTCTATTCGACAGTTGCCTTGCTAAACGGTTTTGGATTGGAATAAGAACTAGTTGTACAAAATTGTTCGGTGTCGTGAGGAAGGCTGAGGTTGTGGGGTTGAGTTTCATGAGGAAGGCTAAGGCCGTGAGGTTGAGCTAGGAGAGAGAAATTCAAGGGCTAGACTAGGAGAAGGAAATTTTGTTCTGAAGGTGGTAACTCATCCACTCTCTCTCTTTGTGGATCAAATGTGAAACCTCCCTCTATGTGAATCTACTTTGTATGGTGTGAGAGAGTTTTGTAACAAAATGAGGATTGTAAACACTTGAGAGGTTGATCAGAGGTCCATGAGAGAGAGTATCTACACTGTATACTATGAGAGGGTATTGTAATGTGAAGATCATATAAGGGGTTATGCTGTCCAATATGTCTCCAGATGGAACAAGATGTAAACTTTGTGAAAAGGCTGTGAGCCTAAGATTGTATTGTAACTCTATTTGTTGCTAAATAATACAATGGATTGGATTTTTTGGAGGGTGGGGTTTTTTACCTGAAAGGGTTTTTCCCCACGTAAATCTGTGTCTTCTGTCTCATCTTTCATGTTTCATGTTTCTTGGTTGGAATCTATTAATGGTTGTTGTTGAAATTGGATTTGCATGAGTTTCTCTCATAAGGGTTAATGTGGGAAATGCACTGTGTATGATTCCACTTTGTGGAAAAGTTGTACGTGTCTTTGAGGCAATCTAATAAAATTAAAAGTTACCAAAGGCACTATTGTTCTTGGAGGTTTCTCTGATATGATCAAAATTTCCCAACAAAAACCCAGCCTCCAAAAGAATCCATCTCTCATGTATCATTCAGCAATAAAGATTACAATACATCTTCAGAGTCTCCATGAACACCATTGAAGTATCAAGCCCTCTCTAAGCAATCCATGTGAAGAAGCATGTAACCAAACATCCCATGCCACGCTTTAGAACCTCACAAATGCTAACAAGAGCTCACATGCAAACTTCTCTCAACCTAACAAACTACCCTTGTGGTTGCTTTTATAGAAATAAGCTCCCACAAAACCACCAAGTGGTATTACACAAAACCATGTGACTAAAACCATCTGATTACAAAACCATATCCCCTTATTTAATATTGGGTACTTTATTTATTCATTTTCCCCAATAATAAATAATTACATTTTAGCAACTTAACTTATGTCCCAATGTTACATGAAACATAAAGTGGCCCCAAGAATAATTACATTAAATATATTATGCAAGGTGTACAACAAACCTTTTCCTAACATTCTCCCACTTGTTGTATACATTGCATAAGGGGAACAAGTAACCTCAATACATGAATCAAATGAACAATCCATATAGCCACATATACCATCATGGAATCAAAGTGCTCCATGTGCTCCATCAAGGATACCTACAACAAGAATCAAAGTGACCACCATCTCAAGCATGAATGCTCTCATCCTCCATAATTCCAATGCACAAAGATAAGAAACTATCCAATAGAGAAGCCACACAATCTGTTAGAATGAGGCATAAGTCCTGCTCAACTGATATCCCAAACAAAAACACTCAATCCAAAGGTATCAATATGCACCAAAAGCTATCAAGATACACAAACCCAAAGCTGAAATAACACCCACAACAAGTGCCAATACATCCAACTATCCATACCTCGAAGGTATACAAAACATGGTAAACTTATTCCATAAACATATACACCCATAAACTGCAATCATAAACTCCATGTGCAAAACCTGTCAAAGAATGACATACACATCCAAGATATCCCACTGCATGGGTAATGCAAATATGAAAAATATCAAGGTATACAAAGTATACAAATAGCATCATATAGAAAGTGTAAACAAAATCATGTAGAACCAAGGAATCATCCACAATGATATGCAAACTTGTAAATCAATAACCTGTAAGAACAACTCTCACCACAAGTCTCCATAGCTCTCCAAAGTTCTCCACACCCAACAAAGGAAAAAGATAAAGGAACCTCCATGTCATCACCCAAGAACATAAGTGAAAACACATGACCACAACCTAGTGATCACAATAGCTCTAGCCAAACATCTAGGAAAATGAACAAGACCAAAGAGAGAAACTCTGCACATCATATACCTGTAGAAAAATACCCTACATACATCTCAAAATGCCAAATGTGTCAAGTATGATCTCCTCCACTACACCCCAAAACAAAATCCATGAAAACACCCAACTGTTAAATCACCAAGATCAAACATAACATATTTATCATGTAATCAACATGGATGTAAGCCTCTCATAACCAAAGAAGATCAAACTAAATCCATTCTTGATGAAGGAGATAAGCCCAATACATCTCCTAAACTCAACATCAATGAATATAATCACAATGAATAAGGAGATAAACATGCCAACACTCCTCAAATGAACCCTCCAAAACCATATGTACATAGCTTAACATCTATATGCATGAGAAGATAAAGCATAAAACATAAAGCGCCTGAAAGTAACAATGAGCAATACCTCTCAAGTGAAACTGTCGAGAAGACCAAGAGTGGGGAATGGGAATGGTCACTCCTCCAAGATATCCAAGTCGTCATGAATCATCCAAGAAAACTCTCCTCATAGGTCCATGTTGAACTCATGTCCAACCAAGGTGTAGGATCCTCAAACTTCCTGCTGAAATCTCATCAAGAGTAACCATCTCAACCCATGTCTCTAACCATAAGAGAACTCAAGCCTCACCTATGTCTCCAGGTATTCATGAGTACCTGTAACCAACCGACCCATGCCAAACTCCAAATGCAACATAGCACCATCATGAAGTAATCAAGCAAATGATCAATGTACCCAATACCAAGAGAACTACCAAGATCAATAGTCAAAGTCCTAACAACTGAATCAAGAACATAACCATGAAATCATGATCTAACCATCTCCTCCTAGGAGATCATATACAACAATGCATACATCCTCATCTCAAGAGAAAAAGTATCATGCCAAAACTCTAACATGTAATCAAGAGTAAACCATGACACAATACCAAAAACACTCTAAACCAAGAAACATCACTAATCAATATGAATATAACCTTCGCTTGTCAATGAAACCAAAGATGTCAATGAACCCTTACTGCATAGAAGTAGAAACCAAGAGTCCATCCATGACACCAACAAACACTGTAGAAGATTATCCACCACCCAAGGGTGAATCCACATTACTACCAACAATTCCCACTATACTGTGGTACCAAGTCACACATGGCATCATGACAACCATCCTCTCCATAAAGATTATCTAGCTCTACACACACAACTAAACTGTCAATAACATAATAAGTAGAATCAAAATATCCAAGCCAAGAAGATACCTACAACTGCCAAACCATTATAAACATATAATCACCACCAAACCATCACTATCAAAAGCTCCCACTGAAAAGTGTAATCAAAATATCCATGACATCATGATAACAATCTCCTCATGAAGATCAAAGAAAAGTTCCTCATACAATCAAAGAACTCAAATGTAACAAGAGATCCCAAAAGGAAAAGTAAACCATGATCCTCATACCAAGAAGATACACTGCCACAACCATAATCAAGAACCAATCCAACACCACCAACAATGCACCTGTATAAACCATCATGAGATGCCAAAATCTCTAATGCACAAGAAACATCCATGACACCATGATCACCACCAAATGTACCAACAACTCAACCCAACCGTGTCCCACATATTTGCATAACATAGTCAACTACATAGGTCTCATATCATGACTGTACTTGGTAATACCATCTCACCTCCTCAATATAACATCAAATCCAACAAACCAAGTGACTAAACCAAGCCATGAAATTGAAAATGCATCAACACTGAAGTATCTATGGGAAAATATGTAACCCATGTCCAAGTCATAAATGCAACATGTAAGTATAGACCACCTACAACATTGCACAACTTGTAGATACAACAATGCAACATACAAATACAAACATATACTAATAACCATGTCAAATGATAGAAATAATCTGAGATGTACAATTGAGCATATAATGAATCCAACATTAAATCTCCAAGATCTGATCATCCATAAACTCATAATATCACCATAGTCAAAGAAACCCATAAACATATCAGATAAGGAAAACAAAAAATAAACCATGCCATAATAACTCGAAACCTTATCCACTATGTAGTGCTTTGAACAAGCTTTCCATTGACTATTCGAAGTCCAAAATCTGACTCCGTATGCACCTAATATCACCTCTCAAAGCTCAAAACAAACACTTCACTTCCAACATGCAAAACACTATCAAAACTGAAAAATATAAGAAAATCACTAGCATCACAGTGTAAAGCACTGAGTTAAATTTCCAACAAATCCAAGAAGTCAAAAAATGGAGCCCTTGGGTGAAAGTTATGCCCGTCGAAAGAAAAAGTTTAGTTTACTCCTAAGGCAATTTATTTTTTTAGCCATCCTTGGTGGCTGGGCGGCACCACTCCTTGGGTGGAAGACTCGAAAAAGCATTTCAAAACAATTAAATTTTGCATTTTAGAAATTTTTATGGGGTACCCTTTTGAAATAAACTCAGGCAGAATTTTAATAATAAAATTTATCCCCACATGGGGGCGGTGGCTTTGTGTTCACACCCTGTAGGGTGGGGCCAGCCACGTCGGTGGCAAGGATTGTCAGCCATAGCCGACAATAGTGGCAGTACCTACCATTGGCAGGTTGCCGCAGCAGGTACAATGTACAATGGGTGGACCGGTTTGCGGTCCGCCCCTCCCGCACCACCCCCCACCCCCACAATTTGTTTATTATTATTTTTTTCAAACTTTTTCAAAAGCCTTTTCAACCTGATTTTAAATTTTTTTTTGACTTTTTAAAAAAATTTTGCAGGGTAATTTTCATGCGACGAGAGAAAAATATTCATTTTGGATTTTTTTATTAATTTTTAATTTTCTAAAGATCCATACAGCCTGCAAATAGGGCCTTTTACAAAAAAAAAAAAAATCATTTTTTTCTAGTAACCAAAATATGGAAAATTATATATCAGAATTCGTCTCTCGACTGACCCAGATCCAATTATGAGGTCTATTTTGTTTCAGGAGGTCTTATGTAAATTTTCCCCCACAAAACCCCCATTTGAATATATAGCCAAAAAACCCTTTTCACCCAAACTTTCTTACACTCCAAATCTATAAACAACCCATCAAAACAACAAACCCAAAGCCCTTAGATCTGCAATAAACAACCTACAAAACCCTCATATCTTACCATCTCTTTGATTCTCTCATGTAATGCATAGATTCAAACTTAAAAAATATTTTTCTCAACCAAGGGTTATACAACCACAACCATGGCTCTAATACCACTTGTTGGAAACTTGCAGCCATTTAAAGAAAATTTCCACATAACCTAAAAGAGAAATCTATGCAACTAAGTATTCAAAATCCACATGCATGAGAATAGACAACATACCCATGAAAATATGACACAAGATATACCCTGGAAAAACCCTCAATAGGAAAAAAACCTAGCCTCCAAAAGCATCCATCTCTCATATATTATTCAACAATAAAAATTACAATACATCTTCAGAGTCTCCATGAACACCATTGAAGTATCAAGCCCTCTCCAAGTAGTCTATGTGAACAAGCATGTAACCACACATCCCATGCCATGCTTCAAACCCTCACAAATGCTAACAAGACTTACATGCAAACTTCTCTCAACCTAACCAACTACAGGTTGTGATTGCTTTTATAGAAATAAGCTCCCACAAAACCACCAAGTGGTATTACACAAAACCATGTGACTAAAACCATGAGATGATAAAACCATGTTCCCTTATTTAATATTGGGTACTTTATTTATTTATTTTCCCCAATAATAAATAATTACATTTTAGCAACTTAACTTATGTCCCAATGTTACTTGCAACATAAAGTAGCCCTAAGAATAATTACATAATAATATTATGCAAGGTGTACAACACACCTTTTCCTAACAAAAATTACAGTCAAAAGTTGAAAATTGATTGAATTTTCTACCTTGCATGACTAAAATTCATCATCAAAACTTAATTGAAAACTAACCATGTGAAATAAAAAACACAAAAGAAAGGGGGGAGAGAAGGAATAAAATAAAAATACAAACTTGCATTTACTCCTCCTACGTGCCATTTGGTGAATGGACATGCTCAATAGTAACCATTGCAACAATCCCAAACTCCCAATGTGAGAAGGTGCAATATTTTGTGTAAATATGTGTGAGTGTTGGTGAGTTGTAATATGCACAAACATGTTCAATTGATGCAAACAAGATCAAGGGGTCTTATCAAATAGCTTGCTCACGTAGCCCACACAACTCTTAGCACAGTGAAAGACAAATAAAATAAGAAAATTTATTTGACTTTATTAATTCCTTACATGAATACAATGTAAGACAAAATCTGCTTCAAGGTATTACATACATCACATTCTCACAATACAAATTTGGCCTTCTCATGGCCTTTCTCTCTATTGCATTATGGATTTGAATCACTTAGCCAACCTCTTCCCATGTCAACCGTTGACTCACTCTCCAAGTTGGATAAATTCTATCATTTCCCTTCCTCCTCCTCACTCACTCTCTCTATGTTGTGTTTTCTCTAATGATGAACCATCTCCTCCTCTAATGGATAACCCCTCATGTGTGTATCAATATCTCTTTATCCTTTAGTGACTAGGAAATTGGATCAAATCAGATTTTAGCCATTACAACAACTGAATTGTTACAAAAAAAATTACAATAGTAGGCTGAAGTTTTACAAATGTAATATAAAGAAAAAGTTCCACAAATAACTAGTTCAAATTGGAAATTTTGCATGTTTAGATGACCAAAAAAAGTCCACAATTTGTACATGGTAATGCCATCATTACATTATGCTTACATCATCTTGTAGAGGTCTAATATCCATCCAAACAATTTAATAATAGAATGAGATTTGGTGGTAGAGAAAAGCCTACACTTTGTACCTGGTTGATGTCATATTACTTCATCTTTGTCTTTTTTGTGGAAGTTCCTTTGCTTACTCAATTGAACCTTTTAAATAGTGCACTTATCTAGTTTAGTTGCATTCATCTAAAACTATACAATGTTGGCATCATCATCATATTTTTTCATTTGAACTAGTTCTTTAAATGAAATAAGTCCAATTCACTTGACCTACAAATCTACTTGGTCATGAGATCCCTACAAACTCCAATTAGATGTGAAGTTCCAAAAAAAGTTAGATGGGTAAGGAGTTCTTGCAAAGCCAGTTGGCCATGAGTTTCCTGCAAATATGGATGAGTTCATCTAAATTTGTCATAAGAAGTAAACTTATCCAGTTTAACACCAAAATCCTGCAAGTCCAGTTGTAGTTCACAAGTTTGAAAATCTAGTAATAGATTAGAAATCCACAAATCCATTTAACAACCAAATTTCATGCAACCTTCACCAAATCTAAACTGGAAATACCCTTTAAGCTCTTCTACAAGGTGATGCCCTTAATTTGAATAAATTCTCTAAGAATCCTCTTGAAGCAACAAGCCAAAATCCAACAAAAGAAAATTAAAACTTGACTAAAAATTATATTGTTTTTGGTTAATGGAAGATTTCCCTTGCATCCAGGATGCTCTTGCATCATCAATCAACCCCACAAATTTTTTTACAATCAACAATATGTCAATGGTATAAGCATGTAGTCAAATTTTCATCAACATCCAATGAATTAAACAAGTAAGCTTAAATAGAGAAAAATAAAATTCAGAGGTTGGAAAACACCATTGGACAAAGAAATTTGGGAAATTAGAGTAAAAATGAAAAAAATCATTCAAATATAAGTGTTTCCAAACCCCAATAACCTTTCCAATGAGTTATAATAAACTTTCCACAAGTATAAATAAGAAAATTTGGAAATGAAGAAAACAACCCTTCCCCCCAAAATTTCACAATGACAAAACAAAAACCTTAAAGATAAAATATCATATGTTATCCCTTCACATTTTGCACCTTCCCTTTGTTTTTTCCCTCCCCTTCAAAACAATTCACAATTTCAAAGAGCTCTTCATCTTATATTTTCCTTTTCATTAAAAAATATGAAATACTTAACCTTCAAACCAATGTTTTTATTTTAAACAGCTTTCATCCTTAATTTGTATTTCCAAGTTGCAAAGTTTCAATTCTTAATTTTACATCTTCCATTTTGTAACCATATTTATGCCTTTGAGCAAGAGCTTGATTTAATTTGATGATTCTTAACTAGGGTATGATTCTTAACCTTCACCTCTAATTCAATTCATGAGCACTAATCTGCAATTGCTTCCTTAAGAGATTCCTAGAAACTTAAAATGTAATTAACTATATCAATCTCTACCATTACAAGAAGCTTGATTAGGATCAATGGTATAAAGATGTGCTCTTTCCTTTCTTAGTTTTCATCATAAGAACTTCTGAGTTTTGAATATTTCTTGTATACATTGTGCCAATTTCTCTTCCTTGGTACTTGTAGATGAAATTTCAATCTCTATTTGAAGCTCTGTGGATGAAGTTCCATGAGAAAACCACCAAATTTAGATACTTGGTTAGATATTTTTCAATTACATTATGATATTGTCACTTCACATTTCTCAGCATGTTTTGATTTGCATATTAACATTTCTTCTCTTATGATATAGATGGATACTCTATTGTCAACTTATTCGTTAACTTTCTCTTGAGGCCTCTGATTGTTATTTTGAATAGTTTGAATTAGGATTCCATCTAAGGCACATGAAGATTGACCACAACCTGATGTCTTCAAGGCATTTGATAGCACAATGAGAATATATTCTTCTTTTGATCTTGTAGTAGTTGGGGAATTTTCACTTCTTTGTAAAGGCAAGATGCTAAAGCTTGAGTAGGTTCTATCATAAAGTTATGACCATTTGTAATTTTTTTAAAAGCCTTAGAAGAATCATAGAAAAAATAGGATCTATATCATCTTCATTCTTGTGCTCTCTACTTCATTCTGATGATGGATCGCAGAATGTGATCGGAAATGTTGATGCAAAATAAACTTACACAATCAAATCCATAAACTTTGCACCTACATCATCTTCTTCAAAAGAGTGTGTCTTCCTTCGCAAAGATGCCACTGCAAATCCTTCAATTAATTGCATATTTCATCTTGAACCATTTTATCAAAAAATGCATGCTTGCTCTGTGATTTCTTATTTGCATATTGGTACAAGCATGGAGAATGCTGATAAAAGTGGTATTTTTATTTTAGATCTATGATTCGTGGAATTCCATGAGCTCACATTTTCTTGAGAATTTTTTTTTTCTCTCTCTTACTGTATTATCCTAATGATGGATCATGCAGTTTGATCCAAAACGCCAATGCTAAAAATCACAGTGTCAAACCAGAAATCTCAACATATACATTATCATAGACTATGAAAACTACATACTATTAACAGAGTTAATAGCTCATGCACCTGGTCTAGTAGGAATTGACAAAAATAAACCATTTCCCTGGCACTATAACCTATTTCAATGTAGGCTGGGAGGATGTTGATGTTACATTTCTTGTTTGCATGCCCTGTCTATTCAACCTACACAAAAACATCCTTTCAAGCCTTCTAGTCTGTGCCATACATTTTTAGGCATACCTGTTTTCCAGAGCTCTTATTACTATCATCTTTAGTTCTGTCTCCTCTCCCTTCCATTAATAGATGCCCAAAACCTGGTCCAAAGTTCTCAGAGGCCAGGACGGCATTTATAAGACTTAAGGATGTCTTATAACAGCTGTATGACCTCTCTTATGGTTGCTACAACTGTAACAAATTCATCAGTCATTGTATTCATGAGAAAACATTTCTTGGATTCTTCTGTATGGTGTCTTGCTTGGTCACTGTAGTTTTGAAATGATTCATATTTAAAACTCATGCACTTCAACTTTCTTCCCAACACTTTCGTTGATTTTTGCTCGGGCCAGGAAGAACTTTTCATATATGCAGCATTTTGGGATGTGGAAAATCTTCACAATTTGCACTTACCTAGGTATGTATTCTAGGGTTCCAAAAAGTTTTTGTACTCTGTGCGTGCTTGTGCTTTCTAGGGTTTCAGAAAGTTTTTGCAACTGTAACCTTTAGGATTTTGAAAAGCATTTACGACTTGCAATTGTAACCTCCAAGCTTGTGGAAAAAGTTTCGAACTTACAACTGCAACTTTTAGGGTTTCAAAAAACTTTTGTAACTTAATTACTTTAAAAACTGAAAAAACATTTGTGACTACAATCAAAATATTTATATCTTTTAAAAAATGTGTCTTTAGAAAACTATTAAAAACAAAATATATCTAAATAATAGAAAAATAAAATTTTATTTATTAAATACATTTTATTTCTTTTAATAATAAAAATATTTTTGATATGGATTGTTTTAAAACTATTAAAATGTTCAAACTTGTATTTTTTTTTCTCATTATCATTTAATTTCTTCTTAAAATTATTGATGTACCTTCTTCTTCTTAGATTTTTTCTCAATTTTAAATTAATTTTTCTTTTTTTCTTCCCCTCTTCAATTTTTTTGGTCCACACCTTTATATATTTTAATTTTAATATATGTTGGCACCTCAATATATTTTTGTAATTTTAATATATGTTAGCATCTTAATATATTTTTGTTTTTGTTAACTTGCTCACATTCCGCTTTAAATTTAATAAAAGCAAAATTTAGATTCTTAATTATTAAATTTAAATGCTTTCAAACATAAGCTTTTAAAAAATGTCAAAACATTATAAAGATTTAAATTTGAAATAATTAAATCAAAACTTTTAATATTTAGGAATTTGGGTGTAACTAGTGAAATCAAACTTGGAACACAACTCAAAACATGAAATCATAAAAAGATAGTGATAAAATAATCAATTTGATAAAGTGCAATCTAATAAAAATTGTAATGTGATTAACAAAAATCAAATATGATGTGCCAAACTAAACACAACACAACAAAAATGCAACAAATACAATAAGACATAACCAAATGCGATAAAATACCAAGGTGATTTATAAACTCAAATGAGAATTTGTAGACCAAAGAGAAGTTGTGACAATATATGACAAAGAACAAAGTATCAATATAGTTAGTTGCACGTGACCATGGATGGGTGTTAATGATGTGACTCACAAGACTTGAAAAATTAAGAATCTCCAATTTGGTGAGAATTATGGGCGTTTTGTGAAGGATTAAAAAAGAACCCATATATGGGTCCAAATGAAATGTGCATAGTTTTTTTGATGGCACACAACCTTCTATATCCCTTTGTTGAGTGTCTAATGCTCATATGGCTCTAAGGCTCTTAATGTAGTGTGTGGTATTTCACCATATTCTTCTATGTCTTTATAGGATGTGGGACTCTTCTTGTATGATACCACAAACCCTTTGCAGTGTAGGGACTATATTTACTCACAAAAATCCATTTGCAATATAAATGGGGATTGTATTTTATTCATGTCTCCTACAACATAGCCCTTGGAATGTGCAACGCACTAATACTATTTTTTACTCTCCTATCATAAAATAATATTTTTAACTTTCCTATCATAAAATAATATTTTTACCTTTCCTAGACCAATAATCTTGAGAAAATGATTATCACCAAGGAACGCCTCATTTCAATCACATTCTCTACAATATGAATACCACTCCTTGAGAAGTTATAGGGTAGGAGGCACTTGAATAAATTAGCCATGAGTCATCACTAGTAATTTTAGTAAAAATAAATAATGTATCAATTGCATCATCATCACCAAAGGACCTTTTACTATGAGAATCATCAAATTTATTCTTCTTATCTTTGTATTCCTTATTCACATTGACCCACTTCTCACAATTATAATATTTCACTCTCTTTCAAAGGATTTTAGACTTTCGCTTATATTTTAATATATCCTTAGATTTATTGAATTCCCCCTTTGTACCGTATTTTCTTTAGGCCTTCCTTGAACATATTGTCCATCCTTAGAACACCATGGATTTCCTCCTCATTTATTTGTGAAGTGGCAAGAAGGCATCCATTTTGGGCTTTGTAGTACAACTATTGATAACAACGATAAAATTTTCTCATGATTTGGGAAAAGAACAAACTAACAAAATACATTTATCCTCTTTATCAAGATTAACATCCTACTTCCTAGGTAACTCAAAATTGAATCAAAATCATTAAGATGTTTTATGTCTAAGTCTCCTTTGATTTTCAAGGAATACAATTTTCATTTTTATTTATTTTTAATAGATTCTTGGTTTGATAAATTTCACCTACCCTCTTGTACAAGTTAAATGTGATAGTTTCGATCAAAAAAATTCAAGAGGACATGGTCATATAGACACAACCTTATGGTTCCTTGATCCTTTTTATCAAGATTTGTCTAGTCTTCAACTAACATTCTCTTATGATTTTCCTTCTTTTTCATAGCTCTCCATTAATCTCTTTCCTCTAAGAGATTCTATTTTAAGTTTACATGACTCATATTCAAAGTAATTGAATTTCTCAATCTCTAATCAGATATGTTATCTATATATTCTAACACACACAAATCTCCAAAATTGCTAAATCAACCACTCTTGCTACAACCCCAAAAACCCATAAAACTCCAATAAAGGCACCCCTCTCTCTAATCAAGCATATATTTGATAAAAAATGTTGAAAACAAGGTAATATATAGGGATATCACAATCATAAAGTGTGCAAATTTGATTAAGTAATTATATTAACATGTGATTAACCATCAAATATGAAATAAAACATGATGAAATACATATAGTAACAAAGTAAAATCAATAATAACACATAACACTACATTTAAATGGAGAAATCCCTTTAGGAAAAAAATACGCCACCAAAAGACCAATATTATATTAATCTGAACAAAGTAAGTACATCAATCTAATCCAATCTGACTCTTCATTTTGCTTATGTTTTGACATCATAATAGCTTCACATATATAATGCTACAAAACCTCTATCTCATACCTCCAATTTATATAGAAAAGGGAAATAGGAAACCATAAATGGTTTTATAAATTAGTGGCCATTGAAAATATGTCACACAAGAAAAAAACCTAGATGTCCCATCATGTAATTACTCAAGTAATCAAGATACATATTCTCAATAGGCATACTTCACCAAGTCTAAGAATCCACATGATGAGGATGATAACTCCTAGAGATTCACTATTGTGAAGATATGCTCCAATATCACAAAAGTAACTCCCAAGTGATCCATAAGGAAGATTATCAATTACTCTTATGATGAGGATGACTATAATTCCCATTTTTTACCTTTTTATATAAAATCCCTTATTCAATACCATCGTAAAAATAAACAATATTCTAGTCCCTAGGAGAATAATGATAAAGTATATTAATCTCTAAACACCTCGTAGGAATCCACTTATACCATTCTAAGAATTTTGGAGACACATACATAATACATAGGTTTGTAAGTGAATAACACACTAATCCTAATATTTGCACATATTTAGCTTCAACGATCCAATTTTCAACATTAATTGTGGCCTAGGAAATACCAAAAAGATGCTCTTTAACATTTTAAAAAATATGAATATATGGTTTATGCATTAATCAATGGCCTAGCCTTAGGGACCAAGCCCACATCTTTTAGGTAACAAAACCCTTGTAACTCAACCTCCTCTACAATAACATAAAAAGAGTAAATATAGAAAATAACACCCTTTAAAATTTCCAAGTCCCTAGGATGAAGGGAGAGTGCATTGTTAAAGAAATAAAAGTTAAGAAATATTTTTACTACAATGAACCTCTTAAAGAAGTTCAATTGAACACTAGAACTAGAAACATCAAATATTTCCACTATTGAAAACTATTATAGGGAGAATAGGCTCCAACACAAGTGAATAGCTAGTTTCATGAATATGAGGACCTCTTGCCATGAGGATACCATAAAATGAAGGATTTGCATTCATCCCCAAGTAAGATAAAAATATAGTTCAAACTAGGAACATATCTTATAAAGAAGAAATCATATTGACTAAACCTTAATATGCTAATAAAAGTCAAAGAAGAGAATAATAAAATGCTTAAATTTGACATGATTTTTGTAGTTAAAGAAAATGAGTGGGTAATTACTATAGTTATTTTCTTGAAGAAGTATATTACATCCATTTATGCATTGATTTGTGTAACCTAATGAGGCTTTCATCATTGCGTATAGGAGCGAATTTTCACCCCTTTACAAAAATTCTCCTTTCACATACCCTCACCTAGAAAATCAAATCTGAAGGTGAAATTCCACATCACCCACTTGCCTTCCATCCACTTGGCATTTTTCCTATGTGTCAGTGAGAGAATATTTGTCGAAGATGCAAGGTTGGGGCATGGATGTTTGTGCAGCATGCTACCACCCTTGACGGATTCCTACATTTGAAGTTGGCAGAGGCATTACACTCCTTCATTGGGGATGAATTGTAATGTCCCTCTTCAACCAATCAACCCGAAAATGCCTTATTCCTTCTCATCCCACCTTCAAAATGATCCATCTTCACATCCATTTGATCCTCTACACATTCTATCACTCTCTCTTAGCATTTTCACTCAACTTCTTCACATTTTCAAGCAACATTCTGGTACTCCATTGTGAGCATTGCAACAACATTGACACTCCATCAACTCCACATTGCAAGTGTGAGGCTATCATAGAAGTTGTGAGCTTGGAGTCTTGCGAGAACTCCCTTCACCACAGTTGTGGTGGTGGTGACTTTTCCAAGTTCGTTGCTTGCATTCTCCCTTCATTGGCCTTAAGAGCCTTTGGGTGGAGGTGATAACACTTCATTCCTCTCCTTTGTGATTTGGTAGAGTAGAATTTGTCTTTTTTAGTTTTCATTGCACTTCTCATCTTCTTTATCACATTTTTCTACTTCTTTGCTTTCTAGCTGTTCATGGAGGTGGAAACACCAAAATGGGGGTCTGACTAAGGCAAGCCCCTATATAGCGCTAAATTTTTTCCCCTTCTCATTTGTGTGTAGGAGAACGTGTGCGTGGAGCTAGTCGGAAAAGAGGAGATTTTGTGAGATAATCTTCATCACCCTAGCTTTTATTTACTTACTTTATTATCTCCATCTTTATTTCTTGTACTTCATCATTCTGTTCTTTCCATCATGATCAACTAGCTAGGCTGCAAGTAGGTTTTTTGGTAGCTTCTTCACCGTGCTTCTCATTTTCTAGTTGTATGGATGCCAACACACCAAAGAGATGCCAACATGTCACGCTATCATCTCAGGCCCACACTATTGTCCTTAGATAGAGAGCTATCTAAGGTACAATTAGGACTCCAAAAAATGGCTCGTCTAGCCCCAAGTAGATTTTTGGGTCTATAGAGTGATAAAAGTACTACATGACTTGCTCTTCATTCTCGATCCTCACCCCAAAACATCTCTTTAGAATGAGATAAGTTAAGGCATATCTTTGCTCTCGGCTCTCTGTGACCTGGAGCCTTGATGTGGTTGGTCCCCCTCTCTTACATTTTTGGTGAACCTTATGTGAACAACGTCCATCCACTCACATGTGTTGAGATTTTTCCCCCACATCTGGTGGTTGTGAAGGTTTATGAGCATCAGAACCTAGTCCACAAATTCTGGATACATTGTTAGAAGAAGCGTGCGACACTTACCGATGGAGAAGACAGAGGTCACTTCTAGTTTCACCTCTAGTTTCTCCATTGGTTTGGCTAATGAGTTTACTATTGGTTTTCCTACAAACTACAATGAAGAGATAGGTTTCATGGAAGAGACCACTCATGTGCCTATCCCCCCAACATCTACCATGCCTTCTTCTATAGATGAGGATGAGGTTGTGTGGATTCCCATGGAAAACCTTATGGCATTAGATAATAGACAACTAGACCTTGTAAATCATTTAGAAAAAGTACTGAGCATGGCAAGAGCTACTAAGCTTATTGGCGAAGTGAGACATTTGTTAGGGAAGGATCGAACAGGCTTCTATGAAGCCTTTCCAATCTAACTGAAGCTTATATGCCCTTGTATAAGCCTAGATCAAGTACCACCTAGGGCGAAGTGCTTGATGCCTATGAAAGAAAAATAGGAGTTTCAATGCACACCACATTCATGTGCACGGCCAAAACAGGGACCTCAATCAGTGTCTCTTTTGCTTCTCAAAGGCCTGACACTCTCAAGGTGAGTAATATGCCCCTTGGGTTCAGTTTCACTCCTCGTACTTCCCCCGATGGTAGGGGCTCTAGTGGAATTAGTGGTGGTGGATTTGGTTCCAAAGTTGGTACTAGCAGAGGAGGCCTTGGTGGAGTTCATGGTAGTGGTTTTTGTAGTGGAGGTGGCTCCTATGGAGGCCCTACCAGTGGTGGTGGCTCTGACAATGGTCACAATGGTGGCTCCAAAGGTGGTTCCAGAGGTGGTTTTGGTGGCGGTGGCTCTAGAGGTTCCACTAGTCCTCTATTATCTTTTGACCCTATCTTGAACGCCCTACTTTAGAACATGGGTCGAATGCAAAACCAACTGGTGAGTCTCTCCTAGGCCTTTTACTAGCCTATCTTTCAACCCTTATTTTGACATAGCCCATTATTGGTATCAATCCTAAGTACTCCCTTCCCACAAGGAATGGAGATTCCCAAATTTGAGAAGTATGGTGGTAAAGGGGACCCACAAATGCATGTTTCTTCCTTTAATTCCATGTGTACAGACTTCTTCCATCATGATGTGTTGATGGAATTTTGTTTTCCTCGATCTCTTAAGGATACAATGCTCGAGTGGACTTTTCCTTGCTCGACAACTCTATCTTCTCATTTGATTAACTTGTAAATTAGTTTCTTCAACAGTTCCAAGCCAACATTGGATCGAAGATGACCTTCTTAGATCTGATCTGATCCAAGCATGGGGGTAACAAGAAGATAATTGATTTCATAGTGCAATATCAAGCACTCTCTTCTTAGAGCTCGTACCTACTACCTAATTCTAATGTGCAGAAGGTGTTCATAGGAAACCTGTAGAGACCTTGGTAGGAAAATTTTTCCCTCATGAAGTACCCTTCTTTTTCGCTATGAGAATATCAACAAACAATAGTTTAGTTTGGGAGATCCTCCTCATGCTCCCATTCAGAAGGAAAATCTATTGTATCAATCTCAAGAAAAGGTAAATCTGTTGTGAATGTAGTAGCCAGAATGAATAATAACAACCTCAGGTGCAATATAAAGTTCACAAAATTAGAAAAATCTTATTCTTCCATCTTGTAGAAGTTGTTGAAGGATAAGATCATAATCTTGGAGAACCCTCGACCTCTCAAGGAGCCTTACCCTAATTGGTACGACACAGATTCCTTCTGTTAGTACCATTGAGTTCATGGACATGATGTCGAATGTTGTATGTGCCTACATCACGAGATACATGACTACATCGAGGATGGTACTATTCACCTTGATGGGAGTTAAAAAAATGCAAATAAATCAGTGGTGAAAGAAAATAGTGAGTTGTTGATATACACAAACCCATTTCCATCACATTCTGCTAACTCAATTATTGACCCCTCCGATTCTACCACCTAGCCCTCGGTGTGCATTAACATGGTCACGATTACTCCTTCCACACATACTACGACTAGTTTTCTAGATGTGACATTCACCTCATAGGACATTTCCTTGAATAACAAGTCCTCTCCCCTTTATATTCCCACTCGCTTCAATGGGAACATTGTGGCAGGTGTCTTAGTCGACCCCGCGAGCTAAGTGAATGTTATCACAGAGGAGGCATTATGGCTGAATTCATTACAAAGGGATGAGTATGAAGAAAAAAATCTACCATTCGTACATATGATGACCTCTCTCAATCTATATGGCTCAATAACTCTTTCCATCCTAGTTGGAGCTAGGGCTGTGAACACAACTTTTGATGTTATCCTAGAATCTAATTTGTTTAGGGTGAAGTTAGGCATACCTTGGCTAGCTTCCATGAAAAAAATTGCTTTTGTCATTCATAAGTGTTTGAAATTCTCCCACGAAGGTGTTGTGTATGTTGTGCATGACACTAGGTACTAGTCATTGGTGTTCCATGGGGGATACTCACTGGATCATTTTTTACCACCCCTTTCAGTCCACTTCCCCCAAGAATGGACCTACTTTACTGGAACTACATGAAGTATAAGATCAGGGGTAAAGGACAACTGAAATTGACTCCTCCGGTAGTGCCACAACAAGCTACCTCCTCTTCTTGAAAAGGAAAGGAGAGGCCTGCTTGTCTTCAGGGTGCCTCTTCCACTCCTCTTTCTGAAGAATAATTTTGGATGTCTACTCCTATATTCTACATGAGAATTCTGATGGTGCCTACTTGGTGCAAGGCTAAGATTAGAATATCAGACCTTCCTACTGTGTCTCGTAGACCTTGCCAGCCCTACCTGTATGGTAGAAGAAAGGGTCCCCATGGGGAATCCTCTATGTCTCGGCCTCCATGACCTCCCACCATTCTTGCTCCTAAAGTAGTGAATGGGAAGAGGCCCACTGCTAAGGCACTAGAGCTGACTCCCCTCGCTATCTCTCAACCTCTTCCTCCTGCTCCCATTCAGTCTAGTTTATCCCTCCGTCAGAGATAGATGTGATGGATACTTTGATGGCTGAGTAGGAGTCTTTAGTCCCTTCACAACTCTCAACCTTGTTGATGTTCAAAATAACACAACAACATTAAACAAAATATGACTATCCTATTTCTCTTGAAAAAGAATGTTACCATAAAGTAATCTATCTCCCAAGGTCCTGGTAATTGGTTCTCAAATGTGCTAATGTTACTCAATGGCCAATGTAACTGTAATATTCAAGGGAGCTTGCTAGTATAAAGGAACACAAAATGTATTGTATCAATTAACCTATGTTGTTGGGGGTGTAAATAAATAGAAAAAGATAAATCAAGGCTTCAGAACAACATAATATGACTAAAACTTCTTCACATCTAGACATGTATTTTAACAATGAGTTTTTCTTTAACTAACCAAAACCATAACATGATGCAATCCATAGCATAACCTACACCATTTCATACATTCACAGTGCTAATTCAATAATCACAACCATTCACTAAAATTTCACTTTAGATTGAAACAAATCACTCACTCATTGCTAAAATCATATCAAATATACATAAAAGTAATTCCATTCATGTATAATTCAATGAAATAATATTAAATCCGGTTTACTCTATTGATTTTCATCAAATAGAAAACATTTAGGAACAACAACTCACTGGCATACACATGATTATAATTCATTAACATTATCATTGAGGTTCAAACTTAACAATAGCATGAAATTGTATAAAACTGTAAAAAAAGTATCCAAGTTCAACATAACTTTCAAATTATCTTGCTAAAGCTTATGAAATCCTAAGACTATGATGCCTATCTACAATCATATCAGGTGGCTAATCCTTCTTCAATTAGCCAGCCTTTACAAAATGGATCCCAAAATTACATATAGCCACGCCATGCATAAATTTCTCTCAATTAGAAAATTAGATCCACTAATCAAGGAGTTAGATTTGTATGAAGGAACTATACTAGCTAATCTTCAGTTCAACAATTGATTGCCCTATTGTCCAAAATATGATGCCCCAGGAGAAACCTATAGAACTGGTGGATGAGAGCTTAAGTTGAACTCATGTCAAAACCCTGCAAAATAGGAGAGGCGAGGAAGTTTCCCACCAAAAAGAGAACATTTTTCTGCCAACTCATTCATGTGTTGCTTGGTCAAGGAGATACTCATCATAACTGGAGAATACTTGTTGAAGAATGTCCAGATCAGGTCCATCTACCCAATTATCCTCAAATTTAATTCTCTTCAACTCTACTAAGGAAAATTCTTGCATATATTTCAATTTGATTAATTCCCTCCTAGAAAATTTTACCTCATCCTTGATATCCATGAGTTTATCCAATAACAAGTATTCTCCATCATCTTCTTTTTGCATCACTTCCTCAAATCTGTTGCTCCATTTATCCTTCAACTTATCCAAAGGAAGACCTTCTTTGACCGGGATGTCCACATTGAGCAAAATAGAAAACACCACCTCCAATTCATCAATTTGTTCATTCAAGCCCTTACTGGCCTCCTAAACTTCATTCTTACGCTCATAGATGAATTTGGATTTGAACCGGATTATGCTCAAGGTCTTCTTAATGAGATCTGCATTATCTTTATCAAGGATTGATTGTTCTAGGAGAGTAGGCTTAGGCACCTTGTTGATGTCCTTAAATTTCTTAACATGTTCTCTATACTCCTCATCTTGTTTCTCCAGGACCTCAGCATGTTGATTCATCTCTTCAACCAACTCAAGTGCACCTTCATGAACTTTAAAACTATTAGCCAACACTTCACTAACCTCCTGATTGAGCCTATCAATCCACCTATCAAGCATCCCCACATTACTCCTCATCTATACTAAGTCATTAGCCTCTTTCTTACTTAGTAGGATTGGGGTCTCTAGAGCAACAACTTGTTGAGAAACTGAAGTGGAGACATCCTTCAAGAATTTGTGTAACTAATCCAATTGAGCTTTAAGTTCAACCTTCTTCTTCTTATCTTTAATCATTCTAGATTTTCCGGAGGATGCTACAATATCAATGAGATTCATCTATTGGTTCCTTGTAGGTCTCCCCAAATTAACAGTGCCCAATTGGTAATCAGTTATTTTCATGTCTTGTCTTTCTTTATCCATCATCAGAATTACACATTCACCAACAATCTCCCCTGCATATGTGATCTTAGTGGAATGAAGAACTCTAGCCTTTTTGTTGGGTCTTTCCTTCTCTATTTCCTTCATCATCTCATCCCAATTCATAGGTTGAGGTTGAACTATCTGCTTTCTCTCAAGATCAAGTTTTAACCATGTTGGAGCAGTAGGAGTAGTGACCACTTGTGTTGAAGACGAGGCAACAGTGGCAGAAGATAGAGGTTGTGATATGGTGGTCCTAGGTTGAGAATCATCCTCTTGCACATTTTGTTGTTCTCTTTGTGTAGCCTTTTGTGCCAACCTCTCAACTTCTTCCTTATCCTTTTTCTCCTACAACCTTTTGGCTTCTAATTCCTTTTTCAAACATTCTTCTTCCAACCTCTTCTCCTCATACATTTGGTCTCTCTGTTTCTCAAGCTCCTTGACCTTGTCCCATGCCTATTTATACCTTTGTTCATGTAGAGAAAGTTATTTAGCCTCTTTTTCTCTTTGTAGGCATTCTCCCTCTTCCTTCCTTCTGTGGGCTTCCTCAACAACCTTGAATTTAGCCTCAAGGGCTTCTCTTTCTCTTCTCTATTTGGATTTTTCCTCCTCAAGATCATGGATTTTCTGTAGCATTGCCAATTTATCTCTCTCCTCTTTAGCTTTGAATTCTTGCTCTTTTTTCTATTGTTACTTAGCTAGTTCATCAACCTTGGCTTTAGTCTCCAATTCTTGTTGTTTAATTAATGCATCAACTTGTGCCTTAGGATCAATCTCCTTCTATTTGGAAAGTGCCTCAGCTTGTGCCTTGGCATCTGCTTCTCTCTTAGCATCCTCAAACAACTTCCATTGATCTTCCTCTGTGAAAACATGCTCAGTTCTCGCATCCTTAGTTTCATCAAGGGATGCAACCACATGGGTCTCCTTATCAGCTGGGGTAGCATCATAATTTGTTTCAATGTCATGAATCTCAATTCTAGTCTCCTTCTCTTTCAAGGACTCAACTTCTTTATGAAGGGTTCCCATAGGCATCTCTCCACTTGGCTACTCTGTGATAAGAGGCTGAGTTGATGTTTCTTCTTAAGCAGTTGTTGAGGCACCAAGTTCCATTGTGGCCTCTTCTCCATGTGCTTCAGGAATATCTTGAGCAGGGATTACATGTTCAATCTCCTACCCAGAATTGGGAGGGAAAAACTCTAAGGGCTCCTTAGGAGCCATTCTTCTTTTTGTTCTTTTGTACCCTTGGGTGGTGCCTACATCCCTTCTCTTTTTAGAGGTCTAAGCCTCTAGCTCCTTGATTCTCATAACCACCCATTTGATGCTCCTATCCAATACCAACCTTGCAATTTGCTTGATGCAAATGGACTCCTTTGCATTCTAATCTATTGGATCTAAGTCCTTTGAGCCTATATTTTAGGCATCATATTAGGGATCCAAGGTTACCCCATCATCTGACAATGTGTCAGGAATGTCCTCCTTTACCCCATAATCAACCATGAGTGGGATGGGTAATATTTCATAGTTTCTTCTTCTTAGATCATAGTCATATTGTAGATTCACCCAAAAGTATTCCAACAAATTGAAGTGTTTATAAAAAAAAATAGGAAGCAAGGCTTGCATCTTGTGTTTGGGATCAAAATGCTTCCTAGAGGTGTACAAACCCAAGTTCAAGTGGATTAACTCATCACAAATTATCTTGGTTGCTACCTTTTGTGCACAGCTATACTCACCCAACTTCATGGAGAATTTGTGGCAACAAGTCTTATGCTTATTGGAAAACTTAAGATTAACTACTATAGCTTGATAGATGAATTCCATCAAGACAATTTTGTTGTTGCAACATCTAGGGAGTAGATGAGGGTGGCCATCAAAACCAACCAAACTGAAATAAGTGAACCTAGGGTATTGGATATACCAGTTTCCCCACTCTGCAATAAACACCATAACATCCCTGCTCAATTTGTAGGTTGCATCTCCTGTGATTTGGTTAATGATAACATACATAAATGCATCATTAAATCTTCTATAGTGTGACTCAGAAGTCTGCAAGGTGAGTTGATCATAGTGATCCCACACCCTTTTCTCTCCTTGGGCTTCTCCCAATATTCCCACTGTATTCAATCTAGGAAAGATTCCCCTCCTGGCAGCTGCATATATCACATAAGAGGTCATAAAGAAACTCTTGGTTTCTCTCACTCTAAGCATCTAGTTATGTATGCATTCTAATACAATCATAGGCCAATCAAACTACTACCTTCCATCTAGGATGGTTTGAATGAATGGAAACATCCATTCCTTGAACTGGGAAGCATCTCTCGTCCCAAACACTCTAGAGAGCATCATAATTATATCTCCGATCTCCTTGTAGAAATATGATCTTTTAGGCTAATTAGGAAGCTTGGCTAGGGACTTATTTTGAACCCTCATCCAGTTCTTGTTCATGTGAGTCGTACTAGTCTCCTTGTTGCTAGAGAGTTGAAGGGCTTCAGCCTCATTGAGCTTCCTGGGGTTATGTGGAGTAGGTGCATTGAACATGAACCTTATCATATGTGGTGTAAGGTCAATAATGATGTTCCCCTACAAGTCCATGCATTGTCTAGTAGTAGGTTTGTAGGCTCCAGCTGTAGTGAGTATTAACTCTAAACACTAGACAGATAAAGGGAAGAGGGCAACATGTGCCAAAATAGATTGAACAATCCTCTGAGTTCTCCCCGCTACATCTTCACTAAATGTTTCTTCATACAAATCTTCATAGTTTAATGAGCCCAAGTTTGTATCTCTAATGTGTGCCCAATCTGAGTCCACCTTACTAATTGTAATGGTAGGAATTTGATGCTTATACCTAAAAGTATATGGGAGTTGTTCCACCTTGATCTACTTAGGCTTGGATCCTTGTTTTGAGCTCTCTGTAGGTTGGCTCCTTTGAGAAGCCTACTCTGATGCTCCAGACATCTTCTATTTCTATAATAAAACCCTGGATTAGATGAACAAAAGCATGAGAATCAATCCATCATCCAATACCAATCTCTACTTCCTTAGGACAACTTTCCATACTTAGCCAAATTTCATATTCATTAGAAGTGGAATCAAAGAAGAATCAGGAACAAGAAATAATTTCAATACAAACTTTGATCGGGACTAGAACCAGAACAAGATCAGAACCTGGATCAGAATGGAAACCAGACTTGAAACCAATCAATAGTTCCAAGTTTGACCTCCACTCTGGTTCCGCTTCTACCAAAGGGAAAGGATGAAGATCAAAGTCAATGGTCATCAGAAACAAGATCAATTTGGGAATGAACCCCAATGCAAATACTCATGGGAAGAGTTCGTTATCGAGTCCGCTTCCACCAATTTAACATTCAAAATGAAGTAGTTTCTTAATAGCTCAGTCACATGAGCTTTTGGACTTGGGTCACATGGAATCATAAGGGAACTTCAGTCAAAGGGGCTTAACCTCACCCATTAACAAAATAAATACCAAAATTAACTCTAAGGGTTAGATATTGTAAAGGTCGTCAAACAAACCCTAGTTTGCATGACGCGTCGACTTAGATATTTAGGGAATCAAGAACTCGAGATGAAAATAATTGAATCGACACAAGAATAAAATCAAAGGGGTCACCAAATGGATCCTAACACATTTAAAGCACAGAGGACCCCATCAAATGGAACCCTAGTTAGAAACTAGGGCATGGCAGAACGAACCTGCCACGAAAGTGACAACAAAATGGAAAAAAGAAGCAAACAAAAAGATAAAAAAAGTAAAAAATGGAAAACAAAAGGGACAAAAATGAAACCAAAAAGACACAAAGGAACAAGAAAAGATTCACAGGAAAGGTCCCGTGAACACGCAAGAACATGATGAACATGAACACAAACACAAAACGATAGACAAAAAGGAAAAAGAATGGGAAAAAGACCCTACCTTGAAATGCCAACAAGGAAAGGTTGAGACTTGATAAGAATCTATTCACCAACGCACCTCCGCAATAAAATCGTACTCCTCTTGACATTATCCTAGCTTTGGTTCGCTAAAAAAACTTAGATAACAAAGATAATGAGCCAGTTAACCTTAATTAAGGTTTTAAAATCATTTCATGCATGTGAGAAGGAAAAAATTAATGCAATAAATGTGGTCGGTCGGGGGCAAAGCGAACAACGTAAAAAGAGTAATCAACCAGTGTGGAAATTAAAGGCAGGGTGGGCATGGACCCGGATTTGGAATAGAATAAGAAACCTTTACCAAGTCTCTTATCAAACTCCCAACCAGGTTCTGGTCCCACAAAAGGGACAGACCACAAAGGGAAATAGGGTAGAGTCAGAACCAAAACTAGGCCCAAAATTTTTGAGTTCGGTTATGATTTCAGCTCCGATCTCGACAAAGGAACAAAATCGAGACAAGGACAAAAGGAATGGTAGGAAGTGGGACTGGAACATAAATCAGGCTCGACCAAGACACCAACAAAGACCAGAACACAAAGCAAGTGAGCAGGAGTGGGGGCAGAATGGAAATAGAATTCAAAACTTTTACAAAGTTCCAAGTTTGGTTTTGTTTCCGGTAGAGAAAAAACAAAACACAAGGAAATGAGAAAAAAATCAAGGGAGAAACGAACCCAAGAGCACAAGGCCAACCAATGGACAATGAAAAGAAGACCAAACAAGGGCAGGGTTGGAATTGAGACCAAATCTAGACTTGGAACCTTACAAAATTTCTAAGTTTAGTTTCTATTCCGACTCTGATTCCACCAAACCAAAAGAAATAAGGACTTAGGAGAAAAAAAAACAACTCCTAAGATCCAAACAAAACACCAAGGACAAAACAAAAACAAAGCGAGACCCATTTTGATCCAAATCAAAATGGGGTGGTTATGCAAGGCATAACAAGCCTCTAGCTTAAAGAGTCATAGAAACTACCTTGTGCACGAACACAAGCATCAGTGAAAGGCTTTGGCAGTTGAGCATACCTCTTTATAGAGAAAGGAAGAGGAGCCGACCACCCTTTTTTTAGGGCCTCCTGATGCATCCTCCTCTCTCCTCCCCTTTGCTTATATTCAATCGAATTCAGTCCTACTTTTGGCTCTTGTTGTGAGCGTGGGCGCACTTGATCCCAAAAATGTGTAGGTGTTTATCACCCCCTTGGTCGAGTCACCTCTTTTAATGTCCCTTCCAAATTTCCCACCATTTTCTATACTTGTGGATATGCCGAATACCTCGGTGGTGTCTGCCACAGTTTTCTCTTCCTCTTCCATGCCTCTCACCTCGTCTATGGGGATTTCACATCCTTTGACGAAGCAGAAAGTAAAGGTTGGACCTTCTAGCAATGGAGGGCGTAAGAGGATCCCACCTTATTCAAAGGGTAGCCCTACGATAGATTGTTCCATCCTTGTGATGGAGCAAGTTCCAGATTCCCCTAAGTTTGTCACTACTCCCAAGTCACTCGATGAACCAAGCAGTGAATCTTGGGTGCTATCTTCCCTGTCCATTGAGGTACCACATGGCACTCCTGTAAAGTGCATGTTTAACTCTCTAGATGAGGTCCCAACCTTGTCAGCAATCTTTGTAAAGTCGTTGACCATCGCTCCACAAGAGCCTAGTGGAGAAGACCTTGAGAGGCCTTCTTCCTTAGCCCTTGTTATGGGAGGGTTAGAAGCACCTCCCCTTAATATTCCACTATTGCAGGATCGTCCGCCTTCCCCTTATAATGACTTAGATTTGGAAGAAAACAACCTCTTGGTCGATGAGTGTTAAGGGGAGGCATCTTCTTTATCTTTAGATTAGTTGTGTGTTTGTTGTGATGTGTTCCCCCATGCTTGTGTTTTGTGTTTTTGGATGACCCTTGTCACCCTTGTAGGTGCTTGGATACATGAGTGATTATGTGTCATAAACTTCCTCCATTTGTATCATCATTCTTCCTCTCCTATATGTAATGGTTTTCGACAAATTGGGGATGATGCAAAGTGTTGGGGGAACTTAGGCTTCCCTTCCATATTGACCCAATTTTTTGTTTTTACTTTGTCTTCTCATGTATTCTTCACATGGTTTGATATAGTAGGGGGTTGATGATAGTTCATCTATATACTATTACTATACTTATATATATTTATGAGCAGCTCCGACCCTGAAATATTAGATCACCCCTATGTCCCTTGTTCGTGATGTTGCTACTTCTCTTTTTCTCTTTTATCTTTCTCTCTTCTTTGCTTGAGTTTTCCCTCGTATGTGTGACAACATCACTTCCACAGTACTTTGATTTTCAAAAAACGAATTTGTTGCCAATGAATATTTTCTTGAAAATATTTGTAAACTTTTTCAAAGATCGCATTCTCAACTTGGAACCCTAACAAAATGTGTTTCCTTTGTCATGGGTTCGCAAAGAAAGAACTTGAGAGCTCTCCTCTGAGGAGGGAGAAAATTTTCCTATGGGAGAAGCCTTGACCTTCCCCTCGCGAGGGGGAATTTTCTTCCTTTTGAATTCCTTGATGATGAATTGACTTGAGAAAAAATGTCTCTTTATCACTTTAAAACAATGCGTCCCTTGAGTGGACCCCTCTCCTTTTGAAGGGTTCCCGAGGGACCCTTTTGAAAGTCTTTCAATTTGTTGACTATCTGTGTGATTGTCTGCTTGTTTTCCTATGTGGCTACTTTTTGTTTCTTGGCATGTTTTACCTGTGGATTAACATGTTGCTTTGTAGGTGCACTTGTGAAGCTGCTTTCTAGTACGACTCTGCAGAGTCCCCTTTCATTGGGCTTCCTTCATGAGAGAGTACTTGGGGGCTGAATTCTTGCAGGTCTACAGGCCTATGAGGTGCTCACATCTTTCACTGGGCTTCCTTCATAAGAGAGTACTTGGGGGTTTCCTTCTTGTAGGTCTACGACCCTATGAGGTGCTTACATCTTTCACTTGGCTTCCTTCATGAGAGAGTACTTGGGGGTTGCCTTCTTATAGGTTTGCGGGCCTCTAAGGAACTTACATCCTATGGGATTTGTCCATCATTGTTCTGAGGGCCTTTGATGCACTTTGTGCAACTTCATGGTTTTTTGGAGCTATGGAGCCCTTTTGTTTGCAACTCCTCAGGAGAGAGTACCCATGGAGTTCTTTGTCTGCCCTACACTTTTGAGTTTTCTAGATCGTGGTCTACTTCGTTGATGGTTCAGGTATACATTTCTAACTCTTCAATCTACTTTACTAAATGCTCATCGATATGTGTGCTTACTAAAGTGGGGGAAAAATATATAGGAGTGAATTTTCACCCCTTTAAGCAAATTCCCCTTTCACATACCCTTACCTTAGAAAATTAAATGCGAAGGAAAATTTCCACATCACCCACCTGCCTTCCATCCACTTGCCATTTGTCTTATGTGTCAGTGAGAGAATATTTGTTAGAGACGCAAGCACGATGTGTGGACGTTTGCATGGTGTGCTATCATCCCTGACAGATTCTTGCATCTAAAGTTAGCAGAGGAATTACACTCATTGGGGATGAATTGTAACATCCCTCTTTGACCAACTGACCTAAAAATTCCTTATTCCTTCTCATCCTACCTTCAAAATGATCCATATTCACATCCATTTGATCCTCTACACATTCTATCACTCTCTCTTAGAATTTTCACCTAGCACTCCATTGTGAGCATTGTAGTAGCATTGACACTCCATCAACTACACATTACAAGTGTGAGGCTATCACATAAGTTGCGAGCTTGGAGTCTTGCGAGACCTACCTTCACCACGGTTGCAATGATGGTGACTTTTCCAAGTTTGTTGCTTGCATTCTCCTTTCATTGTCCTTGAGAACCTTTAGGTGGAGGTGGTAATGCTTTATTCCTCTCCTTTGTGATTTGGTAAAGAAGCATTTATCTTTTGTAGTGTTCATTGCACTTCTCATCTTCTTTATCACATTTTTCTACTTCATTGCTTTCTGGTTGTCCATGG
>VDFB02075321.1:318048611-318068363 GCA_007258455.2 Sequoia sempervirens | reverse complement strand
GAATCGATTTGTCGTATAGTTTTGATGAGTATTATGTTAGGAATCTACCACCTTTTAATTGATAAGCTGATTTGATGGTATATTGTTGAGAAGTGTCATAGCTTAAGCCTTGTTTGTAGGCTATAGAAGCTAGTTTTTGGGTATAAATATGAGGCATTCTCACCTTAGTTGGATACAATTCTTCTTTGCATCATTACACTACTCCATTCTACTGTATTTTCCATTGAGAGAATTCTTATTTTGTTGAGTTATTGTGAGGAATTTAGTGAGAGAAATTGAGAGGGTTTGATGCTAATTTTATTCTAAGAAGAGGCTAAAGCTTGAGGGGCATGCGCAGGATCATGATGGGCCAAAAAGTGGTGATATGATGGGTATGTGTAGGGTATATGGCTGACGACTTTTTTTTTACCCAAAATTGATGAAACGAAAAGGGTTTTTAAAGGAGATTCTCAACTTTCCACCAATATAAATTATGCTTTACTTTGAATTTAATAAATAATTATTATTCATTTTCTATTTGAATTATGACCAAAGTCCTGATTGATAGGCTGATTGAAAAATATCTATAGCTTTCAAATGGTATCACATTTTTTAAGTTGAAACATGTGTCACATTCTATGCTTTGCATACTATAGGATTACAAAAAAAAAAGAATTTCATAAATTTTTTACCAAGTTAAGGTGGTCAAACATACGAGTTTTTATATTTTTTTAAAGTTGTAATAAAAAATTCATAATTAATTATTTACTTGGAAAAAAATTACAAAAAAATATGTTTCACATTGGGACATGAGTTCTCTACTTATATCTAAAATCTTATAAAAAATATTATCATTTTATTTTGGTTAGGGTGGTCAGACAAACACTTATTTTTTCCCTGAAATTTAAGTGCTACTGCATTGAAATTTCAAATTTTCACCAAATAGATTTTTTTTTTTTTAAATAAACCTAGTAGTTTAGAAACTACATTCAATTTTCTACAGATTCTATTCTTACATATTTTTGAAATAATATAGATAACTTATTCAAATTTTTATGTTAAGTTGCCTAACTCTGATTTTTCTGAATTTTTTGCCACTTAAGGGCCTGTTTTTTCCTTGATGATCGTGCACATACCCTAAGATCCAATAGGTCAATTGGAATAAGCAGTTATCAGGCATGAGATTATATTATCTTCATGTTTTGTCTTTATTGATAAAGATTTATTGCCATGTGTGTTTAATTTGGATTTGCATTAATTGCTTGGAATAAAATAAAAGTCTATTTGCTTATAAGAAAGGAAAACTCTTATTGATATGATTTCCATATAAGTGTTTGTATTTACTCCATAATAAGGAGTGGTTGATTATCATCTATAGTATTACATACTAGGATTGACAAATTGAAAATAACTTGTTAAGTTATTTTATGCAAAGTTTCTTTGTGGACTTAGAAAGCTTATATGTTATACCTAGGGTTAGGCTATCCATTGAAGTAGGGGGTAACTTATGTTTTTGCTTATGTTTTATTGGTAGAGTTATCATTGTGATTTTGGAAAGGGAATAGGTTATATATGAGGTTAATGATTACCTATTGAAGGTTTACCTATGCATAGTTTATAATGGTCTAAAGTCTAATCGAGCTAGGGTAGTGTATGTGAATAGGATGATTGTCACTCGAAGTACTGAATGATAATACTTTGGCCAAATTAGTGTGATTTCATTTGGCTCCATTGTTAGTTCACTGTGTTCCCTTTTATGCATGCTAGATTAGGATTGTAAGGTCTACAAGTTTTAGTTATGTAGGGCACAACACTAAGCTCAATATGGTTATAGTTATGAGGTTACTCAACCAATCTCTTCGTAGGGAATGGCCATCTATCCAAGGATACATGTGTAGGGGACCGCATATGAGTCTAGGGTTGGCAGAAAATCACTTGAGTGATGCTTCTCCTCCTCAACTAGTGACCGAGACTTGAAAGGAGATTCCTGGACCATCTATATCTATTGCTTTGAAGCTCAATCAAGCTATGTATGTATATTTTATACATTCTTTGGAAATATTGTAACATGTGGAATATGATATTTGAAATGGAATTTATAATTTGATATGTCATATATGTTCATTTTTTCTCATTTGGAAAATATTTTTTTTATAGCAATGGTTTAGATACATAGTTTATTTACTTGGAAGTAAAAACATAGGAAATTTACTTGCATGAACAATTGGCATGTTACACTAAAATTGAATCTAATTCCTAACTTATATGTTAGGTCCCTAATATTCTATCTAATGTTATGACCCTAATATAAGAATATATTATGTATTCCTATGTATAATGAGTTAAGCACTTGTAGTATACTTAACATTGACATTAGTTTTAGTTAATACCTTAAATACTCTTTATTAGGATGAAGGGGTATGTCCCTACATGGTTAATCCTATAAATAAAGGGGAGATGCTCCTCCCTAATCATCATATCATTAATTATTCAATTCATATCATATTTTATTATTATTGGAGGTAACCCCCTCGAAATGGTCTACCATATTTCTAACTTTTTATAAATATTTTCAAGAAATTTCTTAACATTCTAACTTGGAGGCTCTCACATTTTGAAATATTATTTAATGAGAAACTCATTTTATTCAACCCATCCTCTCATGTTATTTTTTTCACTCTCACTAAAGATATCAAACTTCTCTTGTGGAATTGTAATTTACATTGTTCCATTTGTAATCAATTTTTGAGACATCCTAGTCATATTTTTTCACCCCCTTAACTAGAACACTACTTTTTCAATGTAGTTTGAAAATCCATAAGACAAGTCACAATTTGTTATTAATGTATTTTTCAAATCCATAAGACGATACATAATTAGTTAAATATTTAGAAAGAATGTAATTTTTTGTGATGAATCACTCATGTTCTCCTCTAGAAATTGTTTAGAAACTTTACTTTAACATCATTTTCTAGGTCACTTGTTAAATCAAGTGTAGAAGACTCTCAATGCCAATCAACTCATGATTCAAATATGGTAGGTTCAAGATTACATATTCAAACTTGAAGTCACTAAGACAACCTTGCCAAGGACATTGATGTCATCATTGTTGGGACCTTGTCCATGATAATTGTTAGTTACACATTAGATGACAAGGAAAAAATTAATCAACATACCTTGATTATATCAAAACTATAAACATAAGTATATAAACAGTAACATCTAAGTTGAGAGTTAATTGCTACATATTAATTATCAAAGAAAAATTATTTACCAGTATATTAGCTTTGATACATCCTTGATCACCCTTGTTTTTGACCACTTATAATTTTTCATATTTTTTAAAAAATAATTCTAATCAAATTTTTAAAAACCTTCTTTTAATTTATTACTTTAAATCTAGTTTACTATTGCTTGTCCATATCATTATGCAGGCTCATATTACTTTATCGTAAATTATCAATCATTTCTCTTGTTAATAATGAAAAATCTCAATCATTTTCTAGTGAATTATAAAAAAATAATTACAACTCATAGAAACAATCATCCAGACCATTGGGTCGAGGGGCCTAGCTCGATTGGCTAAAGCATCATGTTGCAAGAAAGAGTTCATGAGGTCTAGTCTCCTCCTGTCCCCATGGTACCAAAAGGCATGTCATGCTAGCATCACCGGTCATGTGAAAAGAAGTTTACCAGACACATTGCAATTTATAGGGGGCGCTACCCAATTCCTGCAGTCTAAAAAAATAAAAATCATCTAGACTATTCAGAACTTCAAGAGGCATTAAAGTCAAATCCATTCATCTCAATACCAATTCATAAAAATCATCTAGACTATTCAAAACTTCAAGAAACACTAAAGTCAAATCCATTCATCTCAATACCAATTCTCTAACTTTCTTTGTGTTTCTCAATATAAAATACCTTTGTTATGATATTCCCAAGCTCATCCTCTCATGAGAATATGATAAAGAGAATGAAGTTTTAAATGAAATTAGCTATAATGTCCAATTCCATAGGTCCACCATAGTATCATTTCCAATTAATAAAAAATAACAAACACTTAACTTAATTGGTCATTGTTTTTTTGTGATATTGTACCCTGTCAAAGTCTCACCTACAACTGCTTTTCTATGTAAATGTGTGACCTCCTTCAATTTGACATGTGAAAGGGATAAGGGATAAGTCCACACCATATTTAAAAACAAATATTTATAATTAAAAATATTTTTAATAAAAAATAAGTTGACAATTATTTTAGAAAGGGAAATATAACCAATTACGAAAAGGACCCATAACAACTTTCTTTCCTTTGTGAATATGAAGCGGTGAAGATTCTGCCAACAAATAAATGCGTGATAATAGGAGGATTCCCCACATGTGACGTATTATTGACTTTTATAAAGTGAAACCCCATATTTCTAATCAATAAAGTGGAAAATGGACTCAACTAATGTTTTTTTTTTAAGTTAAATTTTATTCTAACAAAACGTGTTAAAAGAGAAATTATCATTGATAATATGTATTGAGTATTTACTCACCCATTCATAAATATAATTTAGTTTAATAGTTAACATAGATTTTTGAATTTTTTTTTTTAATTTAATAATGATTTTTTTAATTATTATTTTTTTATTTTTTTAGATTGGAGAATCAAGTAGCCCTCTTATTGTTTGGTAAACTTTTTTCACATGTCGGGGATGTTGGCACGACACACCCTCCAATACCACAGGGTCGAAGGGAGAATAGACCTCATGACCTCTTGCCTACAACTTGATGCTTTAGCCAATTGAGATAGGACCCTCGACCCGTTGAAATAAAAAAAAATTATTTTCATGAAATTATTATATTTGTATACTTTAAACATAAATAATTTAATCTAAAGTCATAATGTTTTCTTGTAAACTAATATTAAATACTTTTATGAAAAGTGTATATATTAAAACAAATGTGTTAAAGCATACAATCAAATCTAAAAAGAGGGTAGTATGTGATTATACTTTAAAGATATATTGATAAAGTTGGAAACAAAATAAGCAAACATGTGACGTTAAATGGGAAAAAGTATTATGACATAAAGCAATTTACATTCTTAAAAAGGAAACAACCATCAAATCAATAGTTTAACACAATTATATATAAAAATATTAAATTATAAGAATGATCTCAAAAATAATAGAAAATATGATTATTCTTCACCCAATAAGTCTTTACCACCATCTACTAATTCACATCAATTATAAAAATGATTTCTTCTTTTCTTAAAAAAAATTTGCATTCATTATTAAGAATGATTTCTTCTTCATCCTAAGAAAAACCCTAATCAATTTGAGAGGATTTTTTTTTTTTTATTGAGATTGAGAGATTTTTTCTAATCAAAAGGAGCCCATCCACACTACTTTAAAAAGTATTAGCAAAGACAATTTTAAGATTATCTATAACAACAAGGATGAAAATGAACCAAATTTATTTATATTATAATATATTTACAAATTAATTTTGTATTTAATCATTGTGTCTTATTATTTAATGTAATAAATATTTTAAAATATCAACTTTCGATTTGAAAGTTGAAATTTTGACATTAAATTTTTATTATTTTAATATATTATTTAATTTAAATTAATTTAATTTGCATGTTAATGTTTGATAAACGTTAGAAATATTTATAGGATTGCAAAAAGTAGAATATTGAAAAACTAGAATGTAAAAATATATTTGATTTGAGAGGATTTACTATATAATAGTAGATATGGTAAAAAAATTTGTAGTTTGTCGTATATGTAGTAACATTAAGTATTGGTTTATGATTTATCAAAATATATTCTAGATGTTCATAACAACATAAAGACTAATCATTTATTTTTTAGCAAATATTATACATATTCTAATAATAGTGTAGAACTTTACATAAGATCAAACACTCTTGTGGTAATGATATTTCATCTAAACATTATAGTTTCTACCATGATTTTTACTGAGACCCAACTTTGTTATGTTATTTTTTTCTTGAGTCTTAGCCCCTTTGTGTACTTAGACCTCATTTTGTCCATTAAACCAAATTGAGAAATATTTATATAGGTCTTCATTTGTGATTTTTACCTAAGTGTTTTCCTTTTTCATCCCCCATGTACCTATCATATGCTAGAAGTTATAAAGATCCCAAAAAAAATCTTTGTAATTTATTTTATGTTCAAAATTCTAAGGGTTGTGCTTTTGTTGAAGCTTTAGAGTTTCTCTGAACCTATCATCCCTTTGGAGTTTCCCTTCTTGGTACTTATTTCTTCCTCAATATGCTATGTTCCTTTGTCTTTGTTAGGATATCAAACATTCTCATTCTAACATATATTTCATCTATCCCCTCCCTTTATCCCTTTTCCCTATCAAAATTACAAAGTTCCTTCCTAGCATCCCTTTAATCTATTTCTTGCCTTTTCCCTTTCCTTTTGTCAATTGTTTGGGTTATTTGTTGTACCTACATGATTTTCCTTAGAATCATAACTCCCCAATCCTTTACACTAAGTTACCTTTCAAAGCCAAAGTTTCAACCATTTTTTTACCCAATACTTGTTCCTTGTTATTTGTGATCCCTGAATTTGACATTTTCTTCTATATATTGTTTTAGAGTCAAAGATGCAAGAATACTTCTAATGTGGTACAAGGTATGAAGTATCCCCAACACTTTTCACTACACTATCTCATCAAGATCACAAGTTTGGACTTATTCCCATTTGTATACTTAAAGGGGTGAATTATTCGGTATATTTGATTATTGACTCCCAATAAGTCATTTCATATGTCTTTTTAGAGTTAGACATGTGGAGATACCCATACATTTCTAATTTAAGCATAAGACATTCCTTACTCTCGATCCTTGACTTCCTAACAATGGTATCAATCATGAGTATCTCTAATCCCCAATCCTTGAAACTATAAAGACTCGTATGTTTTGTATTGTTCACTTCCCCTACCTCCCTATTTGACCCAGGTCACCATTAATGACCATATTTTGCAAATTCTCCAATAGGGTTTTTCCTATGTATAACTAGTTTTTCATTGTAAGGGTGCAATTCAAATATACTTGTAGTGGTGGAGGATGAAGAAAACCATGCCACTTTTAATGTGATGGTTATTTTTATAATGTAAATATTTTTTGTGCAAGCTATAAGCCACCATTTTGAAGATTTTCATGGGATCTCAATTTTTTCTATGCGTTAAAATTAATGTGATGTGGGAAAAAATGATCTAAGATCTAAATCACATTTTCTCGTACATCACATTAGATAAGGAACTAAAATTGATTACATACACCCACTTGGCTACTAACCTCAATGGAAGAGCTAGAATGGTGTATGAGGGTTTTGGTTATTTGTTTAGGGGGATGTTATTGATTTGATTGATTAGGAGATAATGTGATTTAATCATGCAAATGTATATTTAGGTCAATTATGAGGATACATCAAACTGATGTAAATACAAACAACCGCATTATTGAAAGACATAAATGGACCATAGAACAATAGAGTACAATGATAGAGGAACCTAACATGTAAATTAGGGTTTATAATACTTGGATAGGGGCACTGCCACCATAGTCTAGAGAATGTAGATCTCAAAAAGTAGTGAATAAATATCAGATGGTCCCATTTTGTAGGTTCTTCCTTCTAGGACTTAGCTTCAAAACTTCATTTGTTGATTATTAATTCCACTTGCCCTAATTCATTGAAGTAGGGAACTTGAATGCTTGATCTTGCAATTAGGTCTTCAATATTATCCTAAATCCACTTCAGATATGCCACTTGCATACAAGAGAGGGGAGAAATGGTTGTTCCATATAGGGGCATGCCTAAGTCAAACCTTGTTTGGTGTTTCCACCTCCATAATGGCTATGATAATTTAAAGAGTACTTACCCTTGGTTTAGAAGAGGAAAAATAGATCAAAACATGTGATAAATTGACAAGTGTTGCAACTTACCACTCAAATATTCTTTCCTTGATGGAACGAAGTCATGGTACACATATCATACAAGGATAATTGGATGGTTGATTGAAGGTCCTACAAGTTTTATCACTCATAAAATAAATGAACATAAAACATGAATAAACTCACATATGAACTTGATGTATTGCAAACATGAATCTTGATTGATAATAAATGTTGTAAATTATACTTATTATACTCTTGACTCTTTTTAGGATGCTTAGTTACTATCCATATTTTCTAGTTTTTATTAGGATTTCAAATAGTGAAAAAGACATATTTATATGTAATTATTGATTTATCATAAATTAATTATCAAAGCCAACAAATGAATTTATATTTGTAAATCTTAAAATTCTAACAATAACATATTTAAAAATGGGCCAAAATAGGTTGGACAATGGCAATAACCACATCATCCAAACCTATTTTGGGGGTTTTTTTGTCATTAAATGAATATTAAATATTAGTTCCCGATTTTATTTTGATTTCTCAAAAATGACTACAAAATAGGCAATTTAAGAGAATAATTGGGTCTGGGCACATAAGGGGGGCTAAACCTAGTGTGAAATTATCAGGGGTGATAATTTACGACACTATATTTAGCCCCCACTTTAGTGAGAGTATGAAATTATGTTCATTCTCACACTAAAGTAAGGATAAGCCAAGAAGGGGTCTTTTATCCAAACATTAGAGAGGTAGGATGGCATGGAATCTATGGGATGCACTAGCCTGCAACCTCAAAATCCTATGGAAAAAAGTGTAAAGACAAAGGAACATAGACACATGAGGTATAATGCAGCATGACAAAAACAAAACATACACAACAAGGACACAAAGCTAACATAATACAAAACAAACATAATGCAAAAAAAATGAAAGAATCATGCAAAAATGATGCAAACATAATTCAAACACAATGAAAACATGAAAAAAGGGGGTATGACACCATGGACTAGTAATCTCCATAGAATTCTTACTATGATCCATACCCAAGTCATTCATGAATCACAACGATAGAAAATTATGATATTTTCTAGGTGACTCGTGATTAAAAGCATCAAAGGATAGTGAAGTTTGATATTCACTAGATGATCTTGATAAGAAACAACACATTCTAGTGAAGTATGATATTCATTAGGTGGGTTTCTACAATAATAAAAAATAAAAACACACAAGGGAGCTAGTAAAGTCTAATATTCACTAGGTGAGTTTGCATGTCAACCATACCAAGAATTATAAGCAAATCTCATTGTTTGATAAATAACTATGATAAGACACTACAAAATGTAATCAATATTCCAAAGAAGAATCACAAATTTCAATATGTTTGAACAAAGTGAAGCACATAATGGAATGTATGGCCCCACCTTAAAGTAATTGATAATGCCAACTGGGAGAAATTGCCTTTAAGGTAGAATATTATGATATGTGATAAGACATGAGAGCTTGATGTGAAACCCTATTCCAAATTATATGTTCCCAACAAAGCTAACTCATGGCAAGGGGTTTCCCTAAAAAATGAAGCCATATAATTAGCAAAACAAAGATAGTACATGAGGGATCCACAATATGATCATGCTTAGAATTGACAACATTCCTAAAATACTTGTGGAACTACGGACACAAGGGAGGAACAACACATTAAGACAATATAAAATCTTTTGGGTCAACATGGAAGAGACCCAAATGTCTTAATTCTTTGCATCATTCCCAAAAGGAACAAAGATATTATGTTCACAACATAAAGATGAACAGAGACACAAATAGATGAATGCCATGATATATTTTTCTATTTGTATCCTTGTGCCAACAAGAAAAAAATGGGTCATCCAAAAAAGCTAATAAACATCAAGACATGTCAAGCAACAAATTATGGGGATATCGCATTATACAAAAGCAAACACACAAAGACACAAAATGGGTACTACACATGTAAGTCAATATATATAAAATCATTTGCATCACAATATTTCTCATCATAAATGGAAGGTGAACAATAGGCTAAAGGAACTACAACATGTGTAATACATGGAGAAGTATTAGGTTCAACACATAGTGGGTCACTCGCATTAGGAGGATCATGTTGGTCGTCCCCATCCAAATTCATTTATTTTACAAACCTAAGAGATAATTCATTATCATATTCTTTTTTTTCCTCATCTTACCTTTTGAATCACTATTATAATGTATCATAGTAGGATGCATGTTAATACTATCATCATGATTGTGAGCACTAACATCCATATTTGTAACTAGTGATCTTTTTATTCTTTGTTTCGGTTGGGATAAATAAGGTTCATCTTTATGGGTTATCAAGGGTGGTGAGGTGGATTCAGGTGATGATGAAGGTGGATGGGTGGGAGGTATTTCATTGAAATTTGGTTGTATGGATGGATGATCACTATGTAAGGGTTTACAATCTTCAACAAGCTAACGACCCTTATTTATGCATAAAATAGATTATCTATTTATTTGTGTATCTCTATCTTTATTTAGGTTAATTATTTAACAATTTTATGTATACATTATAGCTTATCTAGGTTCTCGTTTGTAAAGTTGTCCACCAAAATTTTACCCTTGGGCCCCAATAATAAGAGTATCAAAATAGCTTTTAGAATCGATGATCACAAAATTATTATTTTAAAGTTTAAAATTACTAAGATGTCATGCATGACCACTCCATGTATGGCTTAAGCTAGGCACTATTTACCCTATACCTTAAAATAATACCATCCAATATATCTTAACTCACAACACCATTCTACACGATGTGATGTACCAAATATGGGCTCATCCTACACATTTTTAACTTACTAGCATGTTGTTAGAACAAATTCTTAAAGTACCATTCCTCTTGAGTAGAATTAATGTTACTTAAAATAGTTGTCATGTTATTACTTCTATAATTATTTTTTCATGTGTTGACTATATAGTGCCAAGATTCATTTTTTCTCCATATTTTTAAAATTTGTTAGGAGTAGTTACAATGATTCTTTTTCATCCAATTGTACAATATGTGTAATATATAGAGTAGGAAACATGAACTCCACTATTAAAATTGCATCTTAATCATAGAATAGGAAAAATAACATGTATCATATGAACCTCTTGGTAGGCAAGCAATATGCCCATAACACAATAGGTTCTCTATCAACCCAATCTTAGTGATTGACATACAAACCTTTAGTAAAATTTTACCTAGTATTTTGCTAAAGGATACCATTGTTCCATTGTCTCATGGATGGTAAGGCATGCTCCAATTATGTTGAATAATAAAAATGTATAGCAACAAGTTTAGACTATTGAAGTATTAAATTTTACCACCTATTTAATGGTCAAGCTCAATGAAAAAGAAAAACTTGTGATGATGTTATAAAAGTGAAGAACATAGCCATTTTAGTTGTATAATATTTTGTTAGCATGAATTCAACTTGAGAAATTAGGTAATTTATGGTCGTAGTGATGTAGTTACACTAGATAAATATATAACAGGTTGAATCAGTCCCTAAAAAATCCATTACCTACTTTCAAATAATTTGTGGGATAGAACTAGGTTTAAAGGTGGTTCATCTCACCTCTTGGGTTTCTCTATGTGATCTCAAAATCTAAAATTTAATGAATCAACAATCCCATACTTAAGAAATATAGTGTTAAACTCACTATCCTCAATTATGAAATGATTTGAAAAAATCATGTTTAGCAAGGCATACAAAAATAGAGAAGTAAAAAATATTGGAATATGATCAACCATCAATAAATTCGGCTATGGAGCACAATCTTATTAACTAGGATTTTAATTGTTGGTTTCTAGTGAAAAACATAAATTTTGTAGCTAGGAGGTATTGTCTGAACTTCTATAGGGCATGCATCATTGATAAAACTCACATTTGGTCATTGTATAATTTTGTTCTATAGAAATTAGTTTCATAAATGTAAAATATATTGGATGGTCTAGGTTTCCTTCATTAATTTGCATAAGAATAACTCCAATTGAAGTTCCTAATGCATCAAAATGAATGCATGAACTAGTGAATTGTAACTCAAAAATTATAGAATTGATACAGTGGCCAAGTTATCCTTTAGATTTTTGAAAGCCTAATGATGTGTACTTTCCCAAACAATTAGTTCTTCCTTCTTGAACAAATCTTCCAAGGGCATAAAAGTCCACACAATTTTTTTGATAAATTTGTGATAATACCTCATGTGTCTAGGGAATATGAACACTATGTGTAGAGAATATGTAGGTACAACCTAAAGAATAGCTTACCCTATTTGTAAATTATTTTCCCCAACAATTACCAAAATTTTTCATAAAGGTTCACCTTTCTAGGTTCAACATTGTGAACCATTTGAATCTAGACCTTGCACAAACACAATAAACAAGCAAACAATTAGATCAAACACAAGATTAGAAACCAATGATTCCTCAAGAAATCCATTTGAAATTTGCAAAAGATAAGAAATGAAAATGAAGAACACAAATGAAACAATTAAATCCTATCTAATGCAAGCAAACTCTTGATCTCTTGAGGGAGTTGGTGCAAATAGGTGTGTGGAGATTTGCCCTTTCCCAACTCCTTGAATGCAAATGTTGATTGAAGATGATTGATCCACTTGATGAAGACTTTGAATGTATGCTCCAAGCTAAAATCTGCAAAAAACCTAGCTATGATTCAATGAGATGGATGAGAATTGCTAAGTATTTTAGCATGGTAACTTTGCTTGAAATGTGGATGATGAAATAAGGATATAAGCTCTTTATTTATAGATTGATAAGTTGAAGAGATGTCCAAATTTGATCAATGTGGGACAAAGATTCAACCAATGATATGATGCCACTTGTCAACATGTGAGAGGATGAAGGTTGAGCAAGTTTTGAGGATTGTGCAAGTTTGAAATTTGAATTTGATGAGATGACATGTTTAGGGGGGATGAAAAATGAGTTAAATGCCAAGTGGGAGACATGTAAGAGACAATGTAAGAGCTTTAAATGCTTTGTTGGATGGACAAGTCCTTTTGGGGAGATTTCAAATTTGAGGAATATTCCCACTTAGATGCCTTTTGAATGTAAATAGAGAATTAATAAATCAAATAAATGATTTAATTGTGCAAGTTGCAAAATCTAGAGGATTTGATGGATTAAGATTAAATTAATCGGATTTGATTAATTTAAGGGGATATTCGTTGATTTGACAATTTGATTTAGATTTTGGATTAATTTAAATCAAAAGAGAGGAATATGATAAGAGGCTAATTAAATAAAGATTTTGATTTATTTAATTAAAAGGGATGGTGTTAGATTAAATCAAATAAGGTTTTAATTTATTTAATTTAACAGATAGACTTTAGAGATTTAATCAAATAAATTGATTATTTAATTAAATAGGGATAATTAGATCAGATGAATTGATTTAATTAACAAGGGAAAGTGACTTAATTAGATAAAATAATTTATTTAAATTAAGAGATGAATATTGATGAATTTAATCAGATAAGGGAATTTGATTAAACAGTTAGATTGAGGGAGGATTTAGGAAGAAACGATGTTAATAGATCAGAGTGTGATATCAATCTGTATATTTTCGATGTCTACATTTTGCCCCTCTTTGAAGCGATGCACTTGTTGCGTTGGTTCAAAGAATAATCTTGTTGATATCAAAGTTCAAAATTCTTTGATTTTTTTTTTATTTTTTTATTTTTTTTGGATGCCCCACTATTGCCCCAGCGAAAAGAATTACGCTGGTATACTGCCCCCTTGAGAGATCGGGCGAAGAGGTTTGATTTGAGGATCGATCTCTCGAAAAAGAGGTTCAAGATCAGTTCAACTCAAATATTTGATGTAGACAGATTTGATGATGTAGACATTCATCAACCATGGGTAGTCTCATGCCTACTTTGATATATTACACACACTTGATCCTGATTCGTACCATGACATTGACATTATTGATGATGAGATGATTATGATGTTTAGGTGATATGATGATGCATGGGTGGTATGATGGATGCACGTGATTTGATATGATGATGCTTTTATGATTATGCAGTGGATGATAAATGTATGGTTTATGAGATGTTCAGAATAACTAATCTATATTATGCGATGATGGGGATGAATGCATGTGGTATGATTAATGCTTTATGTATGATATGATATGTAATATGCAGTATGCTGATAGTTTGTGGATGCAAGATGGATGCGATGGTGATGATTTATGATTAATTGTCATGGTACCATGTTAGCGTGATTAGCAAGAGATAGAAGAAAACAAGAGATTCCAACAAGACATGAGATGATGATGATGATGATGATGATGATGATGATGATGATGATGATGATGATGATGATGATGATGATGATGATGATGATGATGATTACTTGCGAGGAGTTGGGATTTTCAAAGGGCCAATTACCTTATGTTTGATAACACATGTAGCACGATGCATCGAGGGTATAAAAAGAACCGAGGATGGCGTTGTACCTAGTGTGATGGACTTTGACTCAACAAGGATAGGAGTATTCATGTTCACACACTTGACATACACCTTGCTAGGGCATACCTAACAAAGCAAGTATTAGCCAAGTTATATTACAAGAACATCCAACAAGCACAATGGAATAAAAAGATAATGATCGTTTCCCCATTCCTATCTCTCTAAATCCTTCGTTCAGATATCGTCGAGAGGTCCTTGGAATGAGCGCAATAAGATAAATCAAAAGAAAAGATCAAGTACACAAACAAGCCAATGTTCTTCATACCTTCAGCCAGAGGGATGTGTTTCAAAAGATGGGAGCCAAAACTTAATGCCAAAAGATAATGTCCATTGTCGGAACCCGGATCCTAGGACATGTTAATGACACGTCGTTTTGTTTACCCAAAGTGGTTGGTTTGATAAAAGTGCCCATTGTCGAAACGGATCCTAGGACATGCTTTGTATAGGATGATGATGGTTTGATAAGTTGATTGATAGGCTGTTGATATAAGGTCAATTGACATGTTTGAAAATGATCAAGACTTTGGTTTTGTTTTAAAGATTTGTTGTTTTGATTTTGATTTTACGATTGAAGCTTTGATTTTGCTGACTGTTGCGCTTGTTTCTGTTTGCGTTGTCAAAGGATGAAGGTGACGATCAGTTTATTATGGATGATTGATTATTTCGAGTGAAAGCGAGATGAGATGGATGGATTTTTTTCAAATATTTGGATTTTTTTTTTATGTTTTGAAATGTTTTGAGGCTGTTTTTAGATTTTGATGTTTTTCGAATGTTTTTGGATTTTGATGTCTCGGGGGCTGATCAAAGATTAGCCTTGCCTACGTTTAAGCTCAGAGACGACGTAGTTCGGATTCCAATTATTTTGACATTTTTTCTTGATTTTATGAGTGTTTTTGGATTTTTTGCATGTTTTGACGATTTGGATATGGATATGTGTGATGATATCAATGCTCTATTTGAGATTTTGTTGAAGACCTTGCTAAGGTTGATTGATTGAATCGATGGATGGATGATGATGATAACATTGTTGAGGATACACAACAATGCAAGGATTTGATTGATCAGGATTGATAATGATAACATTGTCGAGGATACACGACAATGCAAGGATAGTGTTAAGCAACACAAGGATTGGGAAAAAATATCCCCAAGATGATGATGTTTTGATTGGATTTGTTTGACCATGTTTGATGAAGCTTGATTTTGGAACAAAATTTGTTCAAATGATTTGATGCGATGTTTGAAGGGTGTGTTAGATGCGACTGATATTGATTTTTTGGATTGATGTTCGCTAAAAGATGAAGACTGATAAGGAATGTCTTCTCGTCAAAATATGCCATGGGCTAGTGATTCGGATTTTGGATCACAAATGCTTCGACCAATTTGGTTTCATGTTTTCCAATGTTCGGATTGCCACATAAGTTGGAGGATATAGATCAAGATTTATTCCCAAAGCAAGATGTAAACTTTTTGCCCCCAGTGTCTAGCAATGTATGGAATTTCATAGATGGATGCTCAGATAGGTGTAGGGATATATGGATATGGTAAGCATGCAAAAGGATGCCAAGGATTATCTTGCAATAAGATAAGGTGTTTAGATAAAGAATGCTCATTGGACAATGCTTCATGGCTCAGATAACATAGGATAGGATAGGATCAATGAAAATGACCCATGTCAAGATGTTTACCGTTGCAAGCGTATAGTGTGCCCCAAAATTTTATCAAGATCAAGATAACTTGAATGATGGATGAAAATGGATGAAAATGGATGAAAATGGATTGGATAAATGGCTTATGGATGAATGGATTTATTATGGCTAAGATGGATGGAATGCTTGATTTATTACAGATGGGATGAGATGCTTTCACCTGAAGTGGCGCACGTAGATGCTCAATTCTACACATGACGCCTGTTTGCCAGGTTTTCATCATGGTCTTGCCCAAAGCGCCACCTTAGTGGTTTTCACTGGAGGACGATTTTTTTCTCTTTACTATTTTCAATCCTTTTTCTATTTTTTTTTTTTTTGGATTTTTTGCTTTTTGCTTTTTGATTTTTTCGAAAGATTTTAAGCTCATGTTGAATCATGAGGTGTTGTTGATGTAGATGCTTCTATCATAATGTGCCATCGATATCCCACATGAAGAAGCTGCTTTGCTAAGATATGTGCACTTGAATATAACTTTTGAGATTCCTGATCTGCTCCGTTGATACCGGAGTTGACTTTGTCTTTGTGCGCACATCGCGATAGAGTGCCTTCTGAATCCTTATGATGAAGGGTCGTTGCCAATACATGGTCAATATGAGAATTGGATATCATGCGTGGAGGCGTGGATGGAGTGCGTTTAGGGATAAGAGATGGATTGGTTGACAGTTTGGAACCTTTGACTCTCCAAACTTGGGAAGATGAGCAATGATGGGTGGATACGGAAGTGTGCTTAGAATTAGGACCAACTACTTGATATACCTTGTACGTAGCTTGAAAAGCCTTCTTTTGCTTTTGCGGACATTCTTGATGGATACTTTTCCCATTTTTATTTTGCCCCATAGTTTCTTTGACTAATGGAGTTTGATAGGGATGATCTTTCTTTGTATTCTTTCGTATCCATATGTCTTTGATTTGTCCATTATGCTTCTTAGTTTCTTTTGATTTGATAACGTTCTTCGTACTTTGATTCAAATATTTCTTTTGATGTTGGTCCCAATTTGTGGATGGGGTAATAGGTGGATGAAGATTCATGGCATGACTGGTTGTAGGATTGACATCAGTTTCATCATAAGGACTCTTCGTGCTCCCTATGTTGACGTTTGCTTGGGACGAAGTTTCCCCCAGTATGGTAGAAGTAGCACCTTCATGCTTTGATTCTGCCTGTTCTGAGATCTCTTGTATGGAATGCACTCTCTGATAAATGACCACTATAGGTGACATTGTATCAATTTGCTGCTCTGCTAACTCTGGATGTTCTATCTGACTTGTTTCCTTGGGCAGATAATGATGGATATCTTTATTCATGATGTCCTCAATCTGAGTTTGGGACATATTCGATCCTGATGTTGACAACTCTGTTTGATTGTAGGAGTTAAGAATCTGCTCTTTTTGTGTAACACAATCTTGTTCTAGATGAAGATCATCTACATGTCCATCCATAGAAAGCATCTCATGGGTAGATGGAGGAGTATGTGCTATGTGGATGTGATCATCTTGTGTGGATAGGAGAATATCCATTAGCTCATTGTAGTATCTTGGAGATACAAATTCTTGATCTTGATTAATTTCAGAGTTGCTTTCGACATGCTTTGGATCAAGTTTTTGACATGGGGCAGCTTCAAAGGATGGATTTCTTACAAAGGGTTCTTGGACGTTGTTATTAGACATGGGGAATGGCTCAATATCCGCAAGTGTCGAGTTCAGGGTTCTTTCAGTATCTGTAACCATGCAATCAAAGGGGATCAACATGTTTTGGAAGGGACCATTGCTAGACCTTGGTGAAATATTTTGATCATGCTTTGGAATAAATTTTTGAGATATGTCCTCTAACTCATTAGGTGATGTGGAGACATTTTCAATATGATCATAGGTCAATGGATCGTGCATGAAGGTGTTTTGGGGTGTTTGAATCATTGGTTGGATGGATGGGTTGTTTGGTGCATTGTTTGATGGTATCGATATGTTCTGGCGGGCGAAGTAGGCTTCTACTTGCTTTTGTATGAACAATGCTTGTTGTTCATTTTGTTGTTGTTGCACTAGGATTTGTGCTTTTTGTTGTTCCAACAATGCTTGTTGTTGTGCTTGTTGTTCTTCTGCTTCTTGCTGCTCTTGGTATTGTTCTAATGCTTGCTGATATGCGAGTTGTTGTGCAAAGTACTGTGCTTGTGCTTGCACTCGTGCTTGGGCATCTTTTGCAGCTTGAGCAGCTTGTGTAGCTAGTTGTTGTTGTTGCAACAAAGCTTGGGATTGTGCCGCTTGTTGTGCTTGTTGTTGTTGCAGCAATGTTTGAGCTTGATTTTGTTGTGAAGCTTGAGAAGCGTGTGTGGCTATAGGTGCTTGCTGAATTGTTTGATATTGTTGGAGCAATTGTTGGTATGCTTTGAATGCAGCGTTGTAATGGCTTACTTGGCTTGGTTGCAATGGTGGTGGTGGTGGGATTGAAATTGTGTTGGATGGAGTGGTGGGAGTTTGAGATAAGCTTAGAGCGATGGTGGTGGTGGGAGGTTGCGATGTAAGGGGTGTGATGGGGGTAGTGGAAGTTTGAGGTATAGTGGATGTAGTGGTTGGAGTGAATGTGGTGATAGGTGCATTTGGGATGGGTGAAGTGATAGGAATGGTGGGACTAGGTGAAGTGGTAGGAATGGTAGAGATGAGCGAAATAGTGGGTCTTTGAGAGACCATATTTTGATTAGCTATCATGTGTTGGTTTGATGTGGATGGTGTGTTTGAAAGATGCGATGTACCCCCTTGGTTGGATGAATTGATTTGGATGGGGCGATTTATGTTAGGGAAAGGTGGAAATTTAGGTAAAGGGGGGATCCCTAAACCAAAATATGGTGTTGACGTGGTGGGAGGTGTGAATGGTTTGAATGGTGGAAAATTTTCTTGTGCAAATGAAGAGACAAATCCGTAGGGTCTCTCTATTTCGGATGAGCTTGCTTGTACCAAAGGTCTAGACACTTGCGTGTCAAGGGAAAATGATGAGGTGGTATGGTAAGGAACCTCAGATGTATCGATAAATCCAAGTGGGCTGTAAAGTGGATTTTGATGCGTGTTGAAGAGGGTATCATCCTCATTGATAGTAGGTTCTATGGTGGTAATGGAAGTGGTTGATTGTGGAAGGGTGTTTTGGTCATTTGGTACAAGAAGCTCATCCTCAATAGTGTTGAGAATTGATGGATTTATTTTAGCCATTGCGCGAAGAAACTTTTGTAGTTTTGGTTGTTTGAGCATCTCAAGAACTTCTTCCTCACTTAATTCTGTTGGTGTGATGTCTTCCACCAAGACCTCTTTTTGTGGATCGTGTGTAGTGATAGTGGGGTCTGGAAGTGGTGTGTTTTGGATTTCTGGAATGTTTTGGCTTAGATCACTTGTGGTTGATGTTTCTTGATTTAACTCCATGTTCCTCTTGTGTTGTGATCTTGTTTGAACCACAAAAGAGCAAACTAGGATGTGTAAAAGATCAAAGATGTGAAGATGAAAGGTGTATGATATATGGATGAGAATGGAAGTTTTGAATTTGTATTGAAAATCTTGATGTGATGCTAGGTACTTTGGGTTTTCTTTGATTGATGTTTGTTTGATGTT
>VDFB02075321.1:317988708-318048511 GCA_007258455.2 Sequoia sempervirens | reverse complement strand
TTATCAAGGATTGATTGTTCTAGAAGAGTAGGCTTAGGCACCTTGTTGATGTCCTTAAATTTCTTAACATGTTCTCTATACTCCTCATCTTGTTTCTCCAGGACCTCAGCATGTTGATTCATCTCTTCAACCAACTCAAGTGCACCTTCATGAACTTTAAAACTGTTAGCCAACACTTCACTAATCTCCTAATTGAGCCTATCAATCCACCTATCAAGCATCCCCACATTACTCCTCATCTATACTAAGTCATTAGCCTCTTTCTTACTTAGTAGGATTGGGGTCTCTAGAGCAACAACTTGTTGAGAAACTGGAGTGGAGACATCCTTCAAGAATTTGTGTAACTAATCCAATTGAGCTTTAAGTTCATCCTTCCTCTTCTTATCTTTAATCATTCTAGATTTGCTGGAGGATGCTACAATATCAATGAGATTCATCTGTTAGTTCCTTGTAGGTATCCCCAAATTAACAGTGCCTAATTGGTAATCAGTTATTTTCATGTCTTTTCTTTCTTTATCCACCATCAAAATTACACATTCACCAATAATCTCCCCTGCATATGTGAGCTTAGTGGAATGAAGAACTCTAGCCTTCTTCTTGGGTCTTTCCTTCTCTATTTCCTTCATCATCTCATCCCAATTCATAGGCTGAGGTTGAACTATCTACTTTCTCTCAAGATCAAGTTTTAACCATGTTGGAGCAGCAAGAGTAGTGACCACTTGTGTTGAAGACAAGGAAACAGTGGTAGAATATAGAGGTTGCGATATGGTGGTCCTAGGTTGAGAATCAACCTCTTGTACATTCTGTTGTTCTCTTTGTGTAGCCTCTTGTGCCAACCTCTCAACTTCTTCCTTATCCTTTTTCTTCTGCAACCTTTTGGCTTCTAATTCATTTTTCAAACATTCTTCTTCCAACCTCTTCTCCTCATACATTTGGTCTCTCTGTTTCTCAAGCTCCTTGACCTTGTCCCATGCCTATTTAGACCTTTGTTCATGTAGAGAAAGTTATTTAGCGTCTTTTTCTCTTTGTAGGCATTCTTCCTCTTCCTTCCTTCTGTGGGCTTCCTCAACAACCTTGAATTTAGCCTCAAGGGCTTCTCTTTCTCTTCTCTGTCTGGATTTTTCCTCCTCAATATCATGGATTTTCTGTAGCATTGCCAATTTATCTCTCTCCTCTTTAGCTTTGAATTCTTGCTCTTTTTGCTATTGTTACTTAGCTAGTTCATCAACCTTGGCTTTAGTCTCCAATTCTTGTTGTTTATTTAATGCATCAACTTGTTCCTTAGCATCAATCTCCTTCTATTTGGAAAGTGCCTCATCTTGTGCCTTGGCATCTGCTTCTCTCTTAGCATCCTCAAACAACTTCCATTGATCTTCCTCTGTGAAAACATGCTTAGTTCTCGCATCCTCAGTTTCATCAAGGGATGCAACCACATGGGTATCCTTATCAGATGGGGTAGCATCATAATTTGTTTCAATGTCATGAATCTCAATTTCAGTCTCCTCTTTCAAGGATTCAACTTCTCTGTGAAGGGTTCCCATAGGCATCTCTCCACTTGGCTACTCTGTGATAAGAGGCTGAGTTGATGTTTCTCATTAAGCAGTTGTTGAGGCACCAAGTTCCGTTGTGGCCTCTTCTCCATGTGCTTCAAGAATATCCTGAGTAGGGATTACATTTTCAATCTCCTCCCCAAAATTGGGAGGGAAAAACTCTAAGGGATCCTTAGGAGCCATTCTTCTTTTTTTTCTTTTGTACCCTTGGGTGGTGCCTGTAGCCCTTCTCTTTTTAGAGGTTTGAGCCTCTAGCTCCTTGATTCTCATAACCACCCATTGGATGCGCCAATCCAATACCAACCTTGCAATTTGGTTGATGTCAATGGACTCCTCTACATTCCAATCTATTGGATCTAAGTCCTTTGTGCCTATATTTTAGGCATCATATTAGGGATCCAAGGTTACCCCATCATCTGAAAATGTGTCAGGAATGTCCTCCTTTACCCCATAATCAACCATGAGTGGGATGGGTAATATTTCATAGTTTCTTCTTCTCAGATCATAGTCATATTGTAGATTCACCCAAAATTATTCCAACAAATTGAAGTGTTTATAAAAAAAATAGGAAGCAAGGCTTGCATCTTGTGTTTGGGATCAAAATGCTTCCTAGAGGTGTACAAACCCAAGTTCAAGTGGATTAACTCATCATAAATTATCTTGGTTGCTACATTTTGTGCACAACTATGCTCACCCAACTTCATGGTGAATTTGTGGCAACAAGTCTTATGCTTATTGGAAAACTTAAGATTAACTGCTATAGCTTGATAGATGAATTCAATCAAGATAGTTTTGTTGTTGCAACATCTAGGGAGTAGATGAGGGTGGCCATAAAAACCAACCAACCTAAAATAAGTGAACCTAGGGTATTGGATATACTAGTTTCCCCACTCTGCAATAAACACCATAACATCCTTGCTCAATTTGTAGCTTGCATCTCCTATGATCTGGTTAATGATAACATACAAAAATGCATCATTAACTCTTCTATAGTGTGACTCAGAAGTCTGCAAGGTGAGCTGATCATAGTGATCCCACACCCTTTTCTCTCCTTGAGCTTCTCCCAATATTCCCACTATATTCAATCTAGGAAAGATTCCCCTCCTGGCAACTACATATATCACATAAGAGGTCATAAAGAAACTCTTGGTTTCTCTCACTCTAAGCATCTAGTTATGTATGCATTCTGATACAATCATAGGCCAATCAAACTGCTACCTTCCATCTAGGATGGTTTGAATGAATGGAAACATCCATTCCTTGAACTGGGAAGCATCTCTCGTCCCAAACACTCTAGAGAGCATCATAATTATATCTCCAATCTCCTTGTAGAAATATGATCTTTTAGGCTAATTAGGAAGCTTGGCTAGGGACTTATTTTGAACCCTCATCCAGTTCTTGTTCATGTGAGTCGTACTAGTCTCCTTGTTGCTATAGAGTTCAAGGGCTTCAGCCTCATTGAGCTACTTGGGGTTATGTGGAGTAGGTGCATTGAACAGGAACCTTATCATATGTGGTGTAAGGTCAATAATGATGTTCCCCTACAAGTCCACGCATTGTCTAGTAGTAGGTTTGTAGGCTCTAGCTACAGTGAGTATTAACTCTAGACACTAGACAGATAAAGGGAAGAGGGCAACATGTGCCAAACTAGACTTAACAATCCTCTGAGTTCTCCCAGCTACATCTTCACTGAATTTTTCTTCATACAACTCTTCATAGTTTAATGAGCCCAAGTTTGTATTTGTAATGTGTGCCCAATCTGAGTCCACCTTGCTAGTTGTAATGGTAGGAATTTGATGCTTATACCTCAAAGTATATGGGAGTTGTTCCACCTTGATCTACTTAGGCTTGGCTCCTTGTTTGCTTCTGTCAGATCTCTCATCTCAGCCATCTCATCTCATCATCCGAACACAGATCAGAATGGAAACCGGACTTGAAACTAATCAATAGTTCCAAGTTTGACCTCCACTCTGGTTTCGCTTCTACCAAAGGGAAAGGATGAAGATCAAAGTCAATGGTCATCAGAAACAAGATCAATTTGGGAATGAACCCCAATGCAAATACTCATGGGAAGAGTTCATTCTCGAGTCCGCTTCTGCTAATTTAACATTCAAAATGAAGCCGTTTCTTAATAACGCGGTCACATGAGCTTTTGGACTTGGGTCACATGGAATCATAAGGGAACTTCAGTCAAAGGGGCTTAGCCTCACCCATTAACAAAATAAATACCAAATTTAGCTCTAAGGGTTAGATATTGTAAAGGTCGTCAAACAAATCCTAGTTTGCACGATGCGTTGACTTAGATATTTAGGGAATCAAGAACTCGAGATGAAAATAATTGAATCGACACAGGAATAAAATCAAAGGGGTCACCAAATGGATCCTAATGAATTTAAAGCATAGAGGACCCCATCAAATGGAACCCTAGTTAGAAACTAGGGAATGATAGAATGAACCTGCCACAAAAGCTACAACAAAATGGAAAAAAGAAGGAAACATAAAGATAAAAAAAGTAAAAAATGGAAAACAAAAGGGACAAAAATGAAACCAAAAAGACACAAAGGAACAAGCAAAGATTCACAGGAAAGGTCCCGTGAACACGCAAGAACACGATGAACATGAACACGAACACAAAATGACAAACAAAAAGGAAAAAGAATGGGAAAAAGACCCTACCTTGAAATGCCAACAAGGAAAGGTTGAGACTTGATAAGAATCTATTCACCAATGCACCTCCATAATAAAATCATGCTCCTCTTGACATTATCCTAGCTTTGGTTCGCTAGAAAAACTTAGATAACAAAGATAATGAGCCAGTTAACCTCAATTAAGGTTTTAAAATAATTTCACGCATGTGAGAAGGAAAAAATTAATGCAATAAATGTGGTCGATCGGGGGAAAAGCGAACAATGTAAAAAGAGTAATCAACCAGTGTGGAAATTAAAGGTAGGGTGGGCGTGGACCCGGATTTGGAATAGAATACAAATCCTTTACCAAGTCTCTTATCAAACTCCCAACCAGGTTTTGGTCCCACAAAAGGGATAGACCACAAAGGGAAATGGGGTAGAGTCAGAACCAAAACTGGGCCCAAATTTTTTGAGTTCGTTTATGATTTTAGCTCCGATCCCGACAAAGGAACAAAATCGAGATGAGGACAAAAGGAATGGCAGGAAGCGGGACCGAAACAAAAATCAGGCCCGACCGAGACACCAACGAAGACCAAAACACAAAGCAAGTGAGCAGGAGTGGGGGCAGAATGGAAATAGAATTTGAAACTTTTACAAAGTTCCAAGTTTGGTTTTGTTTCCGGTAGAGAAAAAAAAAAACACAAGGAAATGAGAAAAAAATCAAGGGAGAAATGAACCCAAGAGCACAAGACCAACCAATGGACAATGAAAAGAAGACCAAACAAGGGCAGGGTTGGAACTAAGGCCAAATTCAGACTTGGAACCTTACAAAATTTCTAAGTTCAGTTTCTATTCCGACTCTGATTCCACCAAACCAAAAGAAACAAGGAATTAGGAGAAAAATGAACAACTCCTAAGATCCAAACAAAACACCAAGGACAAAACAAAAACAAAGTGAGACCCATTTTGATCCAAATCAAAATGGGGTGGTTATGCAAGGCATAACAAGCCTCTAGCTTAAAGAGTCATATAAACTACCTTGTGCAAGAACACAAGCATTAGTGAAAGGCTTTGGCAGTTGAGCATACCTCTTTATAGAGAAAGGAAGAGGAGTCAACCACCATTTTTTTACGGCCTCCTGATGCATCCTCCTCTCTCCTCCCCTTTGCTTCTATTCAATTGAATTCAATCCTACTTTTGGCTCTTATTGTGAGCATGGGCGCACTTGATCCCAAAAAGGTGTAGGTGTTTATCACCCCCTTGTTCGAGTCACCTCTTTTAATGTCCCTTCCAAATTTCCCACCATTTTCTATACCTGTGGACATGCTGAATACCTCGGTGGTGTCTGCCATAGTTTTCTCTTCCTCTTCCATGCCTCTCACCTCATCTATGGGGATTTCACATCCTCTAAAAAAGCAGAAGTAGAGGTTGGACCTTCTAGCAATGGAGGGCATAAGAGGATCCCACCTTATTCAAAGGGTGGCCCTACAATAGATTGTTCCATCCTTGTGATGGAGCAAGTTCTAGATTCTCCTGAGTTTGTCACTGCTCCCAAGTCACTCGATGAACCAAGCAGTGAATCTCGGGTGCTATCTTCTCTATCCATTGAGGTACCACATGGAAATCCTATAAAGTGCATGTTTAACTCTCTAGATGAGGTCCCAACCTTGTCAGCAATCTTTGTAAAGTTGTTGACCATCGCTCCACAAGAGCTTAGTGGAGAAGACCTTGAGAGGCCTTCTTCCTTAGCCCTTTTTACGGGAGGGTTAGAAGCACCTCCCCTTAATATTCCACTATTGCAAGATCGTCCACCTTCCCCTTATAATGACTTAGATTGGGAAGCAAACAACCTCTTGGTCGATGAGTGTTAGGGGGAGGCATCTTCTTTATCTTTAGATTAGTTGTGTGTTTGTTGTGATGTGTTCCCCCATGCTTGTATTTTGTGTTTTTGGATGACCCTTGTCACCCTTGTAGGTGCTTGGATACATGAGTGATTATGTGTCATAAACTTCCTCCATTTGTATCATCATTCTTCCTCTCCTATATGTAATGGTTTTCGACAAATTGGGGATGATGCAAAGTGTTGGGGGAATTTAGGCTTCCCTTCCATATTGACCCAATTTTTTGTTTTTACTTTGTCTTCTCATGCATTCTTCACATGGTTTGATATAGTAGGGGGTTGATGATAGTTCATCTATATACTATTACTATACTTATATATATTTATGAGCAGCTCCGACCCTGAAATATTAGATCACCCCTATGTCCCTTGTTCGTGATGTTGCTACTTCTCTTTTTCTCTTTTATCTTTCTCTCTTCTTTGCTTGAGTTTTCCCTTGTATGTGTGACAACATCACTTCCACATTACTTTGATTTTCAGAAAATGAATTTGTTGCCAATGAATATTGTCTTGAAAATATTTGCAAACTTTTTGAAAGATCGCATTCTCAACTTGGAACCCTAACAAAATGTGTTTCCTTTGTCATGGGTTTGCAAAGAAAGAACTTGAGAGCTCTCCTCCAAGGAGGGAGAAAATTTTCCTATGGTAGAAGCCTCGACCTTCCCCTCATGAGTGTGAATTTTCTTCCTTTTGAATTCCTTGATGATGAATTGACTTGAGAAAAAATGTCTCTTTAGCACTTTCAAACAATGCGTACCTTGAGTGGACCCCTCTCCTTTTGAAGGGTTCCTGAGGGACCCTTTTGAAAGTCTTTCAATTTATTGACTATCTGTGTGATTGTCTACTTGTTTTCCTATGTGGCTACTTTTTGTTTCTTGGCATGTTTTACCTGTGGATTAACATGTTGCTTTGCAGGTGCACCTGTGAAGCTGCTTTCTAGTACGACTCTGCAGAGTCCCCTTTCATTGGGATTCCTTCATGAGAGAGTACTTGGGGGCTGAATTCTTGCAGGTTTATGGGGCCTATGAGGTGCTTACATCTTTCAATGGGCTTCATTCATAAGAGAGTACTTGGGGGTTTCCTTCTTGTAGGTCTATGTCTCAGTCTCATCCATCGGGATCTCCTTCCTGGGCCAGTTGATGGATGGTGGTCTCATGTGTGCTTACTAAAGTGGGGGAAAAATGTATAGGAGTGAATTTTCACCGCTTTAAGAAAATTCCCCTTTCACATACCCTTACCTTAAAAAATTAAATGCGAAGGAAAATTTTGACATCACCCACCTACCTTCCATCCACTTGCCATTTGTCTTATGTGTCAGTGAGAGAATATTTGTTAGAGATGCAAGCGCTGTGTGTGGACATTTGCATGGTGTGATATCATCCCTGATAGATTCTTGCATCTAAAGTTAGTAAAGGAATTACACTCCTCATTTGGGATGAATTGTAACATCCCTCTTTGACCAACTGACCTAAAAATTCCTTATTCCTTCTCATCCTACCTTCAAAATGATCCATATTCACATCCATTTGATCCTCTACACATTCTATCACTTTCTCTTAGAATTTTCACCTAGCACTCCATTGTGAGCATTGTAGTAGCATTGACACTCCATCAACTCCACATTGCAAGTATGAGGCTATCACATAAGTTGTGAGCTTGGAGTCTTGCGAGACCTACCTTCACCATGGTTGCAATGATGGTGACTTTGCCAAGTTTTTTGCTTGCATTCTCCCTTCATTCTCCTTGATAACCTTTCGGTGGAGGTGGTAATTCTTTATTACTCTCCTTTGTGATTTGGTAAAGTAGCATTTTCTTTTGTAGTGTTCATTGCACTTCTCATCTTCTTTATCACATTTTTCTACTTCATTGATTTCTGGTTGTCCATGGAGGTGGAAACACCAAAATGGGGGTCTGACTAAGGTAGGAACCTATACAGCCCCAACAATTTCCCCCTTCTCATTTGTGTGTAGGAGAACGTGTGTGTGGAGCTAGCTGGTGGATAGGAACTTTTGTGAGATAATCTTCACCACCCTAGCTTTTATTTACTTACTTTATCATCTCTGTCTTTATTTCTTGTACTTCATCATTTTTTCTTTCCATCATGATCAACTAGCTAAGATGCGAGTAAGTTTTTTGGTACCTTCTTGTTTTTTGGTCATACGGGCACCAACACGCTAGAGAGATGCCAGTGTACCACACTGTTGTCCCACACCCACACTACCGTACTTAGACAAAGAGTTTTCTAAGGTACAACTAGGACTCCAAAAATCAACTTGTCTAGCCCCAAGTAGATTTTTGGGTCTGTAGAGTGACAAAATTACTACATGGTGCTCTTCATTCTTGATTATCACCCTAAAACATCCCTTTAGAGTGAGGTAAGTTAGGGAATCCCTCCACTCTTGGCTCTCTGTGACTTGGATCCTTGATGTGGTTGGTCCCCCTCTCTTACACATTGATCCCTTCCTAATTCCCTTCACAAAAAAATAAGTGGAAGGAGTTTCTAACAGGGAGGCTTATGCCTTCATACATGGGTTTTTTGGATGACATCAAGAGCAAATTAAACAATAAGGGAAAAAACTTTATCACAATATGGGGAAATTTTTCCTACAAGGTAATATTGTTCAATCTAAAGAGCACACCTATAATCTTCTCATGGATTATGGTAAGTGTAATTAAATATTTCTTTCATAAATTTATATGTGTAACTAAATGATTGGATTGCATATGGTATTGTAATTGACCACTTTGATGTTTTGTGCCTAACGTTTGATCAATATTATCAATTGATTATTATGTTGAACCTAGAAAGGTGAACCTTTATGAAAATTTTTGGTAATTGTTGGGGAAAATAATTTACAAATAGGGTAAGCTATTCTTTAGGTTGTACCTACATATTCTCTACACATAGTGTTCATCTTCCCTAGACACATGAGGTATTATCACAAATTTATCAAAAACATTGTGTGTACGTTTATGCCCTTGGAAGATTTGTTCAAGAAGGAAGAACTAATTGTTTGGGAAAGTACACATCATTAGGCTTTCAAAAATCTAAAGGATAACTTGGCCACTATATCAATTCTATAATTTTTGAGTTACAATTCACTAGTTCATGCATTCATGTTGATGCCTTAGGAACTTCAATTGGAGTTATTCTTATGCAAATTAATGAAGGAAACCTAGACCATCCAATATATTTTACATTTATGAAACTAATTTCTATAGAACAAAATTATACAATGACCAAATGTGAGTTTTATCAATGATGCATGCCCTATAGAGGTTTAGACAATACCTCCTAGCTATAAAATTTATGTTTTTCACTAGAAACCAACAATTAAAATCCTAGTTAATAAGATTGTGCTCCATAGCCGAATTTATTGATGGTTGATCATATTCCAATATTTTTTACTTCTCTACTTTTGTATGCCTTTCTAAACATGATTTTTTCAAATCATTTCATAATTGAGGCTAGTGAGTTTAACACTATATTTATTAAGTATGGGATTATTGATTCATTAAATTTTAGATTTTGAGATCACATAGAGAAACCCAAGAGGTGAGATGAACCACCTTTAAACCTAGTTCTATCCCACAAATTCTTTGAAAGTAGGTAATGGATTTTATGGGACTGATTCAACCTATTATATATTTATCTAGTGTAACTACACCACTATGACCATAAATTACCTAATTTTTTAGGTTGAATTCATGCTAACAAAATATTATACAACTAAAATGGCTATGTTCTTCACTTTTATAACATCATCACAAGTTTTTCTTTTTCATTGAGCTTGACCATTAAATAGGTGGTAAAATTTAATACTTCAATAGTCTAAACTTGTTGCTATACATTTTTATTATTCAACATAATTGGAGCATACCTTACCATCCATGAGACAATGGAACAATGGTATCCTTTAGCAAAATACTAGGTAAAATTTTACTAAAGTTTTGTATGTCAATCACTAAGATTGGGTTGATAGAGAACCTATTGTGTTATGGGCATATTGCTTTCCTACCAAGAGGTTCATATGATACATGTTATTTTTCCTATTCTATGATTAAGATGCAATTTTAATAGTGGAGTTCATGTTTCCTACTCTATATACTACACATATTGTACAATTGGATGAAAAAGAATCATTGTAACTACTCCTAACAAATTTTAAAAATATGGAGAAAAAATGAATCTTGGCACTATAGAGTCAACACATGAAAAAATAATTATAGAAGTAATAACATGACAACTATTTTAAGTAACATTAATTCTACTCAAGAGGAATGGTACTTTAAGAATTTGTTCTAACAACATGCTATTAAGTTAAAAATGTGTAGGATGGGCCCATATTTGGTACATCACATCATGTAGAATGGTGTTGTGAGTTAAGATATATTGGATGGTATTATTTTAAGGTATAGGGTAAATAGTGCCTAGCTTAAGCCATACATGGAGTGGTCATGCATGACATCTTAGTAATTTTAAACTTTAAAAATAATAATTTTGTGATCATCGATTCTAAAAGCTATTTTGATACTCTTATTATTAGGGCCCAAGGGTAAAATTTTGGTGGACAACTTTACAAACGAGAACCTAGATAAGCTATAACGTATACATAAAATTGTTAAATAATTAACCTAAATAAAGATAGAGATACAAAAATAAATAGATAATCTATTTTATGCATAAATAAGGGTCGTTAGCTTGTTGAAGATCGTAAACCCTTACATAGTGATCATCCATCCATACAACCAAATTCCAATGAAATACCTCCCACCCATCCACCTTCATCATCACCTGAATCCACCTCACCACCCTTGATAACCCATAAAGATGAACCTTATTTATCCCAACCAAAACAAAGAATAAAAAGATCACTAGTTACAAATATGGATGTTAGTGCTCACAATCATGATGATAGTATTAACATGCATCCTACTATGATACATTATAATAGTGATTAAAAAGGTAAGATGAGGAAAAAAAAGAATATGATAATGAATTATCTCTTAGGTTTGTAAAATAAATGAATTTGGATGGGGACGACCAACATGATCCTCCTAATGCGAGTGACCCACTATGTGTTGAACCCAATACTTCTCCATGTATTACACATGTTGTAGTTCCTTTAGCCTATTGTTCACCATCCATTTATGATGAGAAATATTGTGATGCAAATGATTTTATATATATTGACTTACATGTGTAGTACCCATTTTGTGTCTTTGTGTGTTTGCTTTTGCATAATGCGATATCCCAATAATTTGTTGCTTGACATGTCTTGATGTTTATTAGCTTTTTTGGATGACCCATTTTTTTCTTGTTGGCACAAGGATACAAATAGAAAAATATATCATGGCATTCATATATTTGTGTCTCTATTCATCTTTATGTTGTGAACATAATATCTTTGTTCCTTTTGGGAATGATGCAAAGAATTAAGACATTTGGGTCTCTTCCATGTTGACCCAAAAGATTTTATATTGTCTTAATGTGTTGTTCCTCCCTTGTGTTCATAGTTCCACAAGTATTTGGGGAATGTTGTCAATTCTAAGCATGATCATATTGTGGATCCCTCATGTACTATCTTTGTTTTGCTAATTATATGGCTTTATTTTTTAGGGAAACCCCTTTCCATGAGTTAGCTTTGTTGGGAACATATAATTTGGCATAGGGTTTCACAACAAGCTCTCATGTCTTATCACATATCATAATATTCTACCTTAAAGGAAATTTCTCTCAGTTGGCATTATCAATTACTTTAAGGTGGGGTCATACATTCCATTATGTGCTTCACTTTGTTCAAACATATTGAAATTTGTGATTCTTCTTTGGAATATTGATCACATTTTGTAGTGTCTTATCATAGTTATTTATCAAACAATGAGATTTGCTTATAATTCTTGGTATGGTTGACATGCAAACTCACCTAGTGAATATTAGACTTTACTAGCTCCCTTGTGTGTTTTTATTTTTTATTATTGTAGAAACTCACCTAATGAATATCATACTTCACTAGCATGCGTTGTTTCTTATCAAGATCATCTAGTGAATATCAAACTTCACTATCCTTTGACACTTTTAATCACGAGTCACCTAGCAAATATCATAATTTTCTATCGTTGTGATTCATGAATGACTTGGGTATGGATCATAGTAAGAATTCTATGGAGATTACTAGTCCATGATGTCATACCCCCTTTTTTCATGTTTTCATTGTGTTTGAATTATGCTTGCATCATTTTTGCATGATTCTTTCATTTTTTTTGCATTATGTTTGTTTTGTATTATGTTAGCTTTGTGTCCTTGTTGTGTATGTTTTGTTTTTGTCATGCTACATTATACCTCATGTGTCTATGTTCCTTTGTCTTTACACTTTTTTCTAGAGGATCTTGAGGTTGCAAGCTAGTGCATCCCATAGATTCCATGCCATCCTACCTCTCTAATGTTTGGATAAAAGACCCCTTCTTGGCTTATCCTTACTTTAGTGTGAGAATGAACATAATTTCATACTCTCACTAAAGTGGGGGCTAAATATAGTGTTGTAAATTATCACCCCTTATAATTTCACACTAGGTTTAGCCCCCCTTATGTGCCCAGACCCAATTATTCTCTTAAATTGCCTATTTTGTAGTCATTTTTGAGAAATCAAAATAAAATCAGGAACTAATATTTAATATTCATTTAATGACAAAAAAACCCCTAAAATAGGTTTGGACGATGTGGTTATTTCCATTTTCCAATCTATTTTGGCCCATTTTTAAATATGTCATTGTTAGAATTTTAAGATTTACAAATATAAATTCATTTGTTGGCTTTGATAATTAATTTACGGTAAATGAAGAATTACATATAAATATGTCTTTTTCACTATTTGAAATCCTAATAAAAACTAGAAAACATGGAGAGTAACTAAGCATCCTAAAAAGAGTCAAGAGTATAATAAGTATAATTTACAACATTTATTATCAATCAAGATTCATGTTTGCAATACATCAAGTTCATATGTGAGTTTATTCATGTTTTATGTTCATTTATTTTATGAGTAATAAAACTTGTAGGACCTTCAATCAACCATCCAATTATCCTTGTATGATATGTGTACCATGACTTCGTTCCATCAAGGAAAGAATATTTGAGTGGTAAGTTGCAACACTTGTCAATTTATCACATGTTTTGATCTATTTTTCCTCTTCTAAACCAAGGGTAAGTACTCTTTAAATTATCATAGCCATTATGGAGGTGGAAACACCAAACAAGGTTTGACTTAGGCATGCCCCTATATGGAACAACCATTTCTCCCCTCTCTTGTATGCAAGTGGCATATCTGAAGTGGATTTAGGATAATATTGAAGACCTAATTGCAAGATCAAGCATTCAAGTTCCCTACTTCAATGAATTAGGGCAAGTGGAATTAATAATCAACAAATGAAGTTTTGAAGCTAAGTCCTAGAAGGAAGAACCTACAAAATGGGACCATCTGATATTTATTCACTACTTTTTGAGATCTACATTCTCTAGACTATGGTGGCAGTGCCCCTATCCAAGTATTATAAACCCTAATTTACATGTTAGGTTCCTCTATCATTGTACTCTATTGTTCTATGGTCCATTTATGTCTTTCAATAATGCGGTTGTTTGTATTTACATCAGTTTGATGTATCCTCATAATTGACCTAAATATACATTTGCATGATTAAATCACATTATCTCCTAATCAATCAAATCAATAACATCCCCCTAAACAAATAACCAAAACCCTCATACACCATTCTAGCTCTTCCATTGAGGTTAGTAGCCAAGTGGGTGTATGTAATCAATTTTAGTTCCTTATCTAATGTGATGTACGAGAAAATGTGATTTAGATCTTAGATCATTTTTTCCCACATCACATTAATTTTAACGCATAGAAAAAATTGAGATCCCATGAAAATCTTCAAAATGGTGGCTTATAGCTTGCACAAAAAATATTTACATTATAAAAATAACCATCACATTAAAAGTGGCATGGTTTTCTTCATCCTCCACCACTACAAGTATATTTGAATTGCACCCTTACAATGAAAAACTAGTTATACATAGGAAAAACCCTATTGGAGAATTTGCAAAATATGGTCATTAATGGTGACCTGGGTCAAATAGGGAGGTAGGGGAAGTGAACAATACAAAACATACGAGTCTTTATAGTTTCAAGGATTGGGGATTAGAGATACTCATGATTGATACCATTGTTAGGAAGTCAAGGATCGAGAGTAAGGAATGTCTTATGCTTAAATTAGAAATGTATGGGTATCTCCACATGTCTAACTCTAAAAAGACATATGAAATGACTTATTGGGAGTCAATAATCAAATATACCGAATAATTCACCCCTTTAAGTATACAAATGGGAATAAGTCCAAACTTGTGATCTTGATGAGATAGTGTAGTGAAAAGTGTTGGGGATACTTCATACCTTGTACCACATTAGAAGTATTCTTGCATCTTTGACTCTAAAACAATATATAGAAGAAAATGTCAAATTCAGGGATCACAAATAACAAGGAACAAGTATTGGGTAAAAAAATGGTTGAAACTTTGGCTTTGAAAGGTAACTTAGTGTAAAGGATTGGGGAGTTATGATTCTAAGGAAAATCATGTAGGTACAACAAATAACCCAAACAATTGACAAAAGGAAAGGGAAAAGGCAAGAAATAGATTAAAGGGATGCTAGGAAGGAACTTTGTAATTTTGATAGGGAAAAGGGATAAAGGGAGGGGATAGATGAAATATATGTTAGAATGAGAATGTTTGATATCCTAACAAAGACAAAGGAACATAGCATATTGAGGAAGAAATAAGTACCAAGAAGGGAAACTCCAAAGGGATGATAGGTTCAGAGAAACTCTAAAGCTTCAACAAAAGCACAACCCTTAGAATTTTGAACATAAAATAAATTACAAAGATTTTTTTTGGGATCTTTATAACTTCTAGCATATGATAGGTACATGGGGGATGAAAAAGGAAAACACTTAGGTAAAAATCACAAATGAAGACCTATATAAATATTTCTCAATTTGGTTTAATGGACAAAATGAGGTCTAAGTACACAAAGGGGCTAAGACTCAAGAAAAAAATAACATAACAAAGTTGGGTCTCAGTAAAAATCATGGTAGAAACTATAATGTTTAGATGAAATATCATTACCACAAGAGTGTTTGATCTTATGTAAAGTTCTACACTATTATTAGAATATGTATAATATTTGCTAAAAAATAAATGATTAGTCTTTATGTTGTTATGAACATCTAGAATATATTTTGATAAATCATAAACCAATACTTAATGTTACTACATATACGACAAACTACAAATTTTTTTACCATATCTACTATTATATAGTAAATCCTCTCAAATCAAATATATTTTTACATTCTAGTTTTTCAATATTCTACTTTTTGCAATCCTATAAATATTTCTAACGTTTATCAAACATTAACATGCAAATTAAATTAATTTAAATTAAATAATATATTAAAATAATAAAAATTTAATGTCAAAATTTCAACTTTCAAATCGAAAGTTGATATTTTAAAATATTTATTACATTAAATAATAAGACACAATGATTAAATACAAAATTAATTTGTAAATATATTATAATATAAATAAATTTGGTTCATTTTCATCCTTGTTGTTATAGATAATCTTAAAATTGTCTTTGCTAATACTTTTTAAAGTAGTGTGGATGGGCTCCTTTTGATTAGAAAAAATCTCTCAATCTCAATAAAAAAAAAAAAATCCTCTCAAATTGATTAGGGTTTTTCTTAGGATGAAGAAGAAATCATTCTTAATAATGAATGCAAATTTTTTTTAAGAAAAGAAGAAATCATTTTTATAATTGATGTGAATTAGTAGATGGTGGTAAAGACTTATTGGGTGAAGAATAATCATATTTTCTATTATTTTTGAGATCATTCTTATAATTTAATATTTTTATATATAATTGTGTTAAACTATTGATTTGATGGTTGTTTCCTTTTTAAGAATGTAAATTGCTTTATGTCATAATACTTTTTCCCATTTAACGTCACATGTTTGCTTATTTTGTTTCCAACTTTATCAATATATCTTTAAAGTATAATCACATACTACCCTCTTTTTAGATTTGATTGTATGCTTTAACACATTTGTTTTAATATATACACTTTTCATAAAAGTATTTAATATTAGTTTACAAGAAAACATTATGACTTTAGATTAAATTATTTATGTTTAAAGTATACAAATATAATAATTTCATGAAAATAATTTTTTTTTATTTCAACGGGTCGAGGGTCCTATCTCAATTGGCTAAAGCATCAAGTTGTAGGCAAGAGGTCATGAGGTCTATTCTCCCTTCGACCCTGTGGTATTGGAGGGTGTGTCGTGCCAACATCCCCGACATGTGAAAAAAGTTTACCAAACAATAAGAGGGCTACTTGATTCTCCAATCTAAAAAAATAAAAAAATAATAATTAAAAAAATCATTATTAAATTAAAAAAAAAAATTCAAAAATCTATGTTAACTATTAAACTAAATTATATTTATGAATGGGTGAGTAAATACTCAATACATATTATCAATGATAATTTCTCTTTTAACACGTTTTGTTAGAATAAAATTTAACTTAAAAAAAAAACATTAGTTGAGTCCATTTTCCACTTTATTGATTAGAAATATGGGGTTTCACTTTATAAAAGTCAATAATACGTCACATGTGGGGAATCCTCCTATTATCACGCATTTATTTGTTGGCAGAATCTTCACCGCTTCATATTCACAAAGGAAAGAAAGTTGTTATGGGTCCTTTTCGTAATTGGTTATATTTCCCTTTCTAAAATAATTGTCAACTTATTTTTTATTAAAAATATTTTTAATTATAAATATTTGTTTTTAAATATGGTGTGGACTTATCCCTTATCCCTTTCACATGTCAAATTGAAGGAGGTCACACATTTACATAGAAAAGCAGTTGTAGGTGAGACTTTGACAGGGTACAATATCACAAAAAAACAATGACCAATTAAGTTAAGTGTTTGTTATTTTTTATTAATTGGAAATGATACTATGGTGGACCTATGGAATTGGACATTATAGCTAATTTCATTTAAAACTTCATTCTCTTTATCATATTCTCATGAGAGGATGAGCTTGGGAATATCATAACAAAGGTATTTTATATTGAGAAACACAAAGAAAGTTAGAGAATTGGTATTGAGATGAATGGATTTGACTTTAGTGTTTCTTGAAGTTTTGAATAGTCTAGATGATTTTTATGAATTGGTATTGAGATGAATGGATTTGACTTTAATGCCTCTTGAAGTTCTGAATAGTCTAGATGATTTTTATTTTTTTAGACTGCAGGAATTGGGTAGCGCCCCCTATAAATTGCAATGTGTCTGGTAAACTTCTTTTCACATGACCGGTGATGCTAGCATGACATGCCTTTTGGTACCATGGGGACAGGAGGAGACTAGACCTCATGAACTCTTTCTTGCAACATGATGCTTTAGCCAATCGAGCTAGGCCCCTCGACCCAATGGTCTGGATGATTGTTTCTATGAGTTGTAATTATTTTTTTATAATTCACTAGAAAATGATTGAGATTTTTCATTATTAACAAGAGAAATGATTGATAATTTACGATAAAGTAATATGAGCCTGCATAATGATATGGACAAGCAATAGTAAACTAGATTTAAAGTAATAAATTAAAAGAAGGTTTTTAAAAATTTGATTAGAATTATTTTTTAAAAAATATGAAAAATTATAAGTGGTCAAAAACAAGGGTGATCAAGGATGTATCAAAGCTAATATACTGGTAAATAATTTTTCTTTGATAATTAATATGTAGCAATTAACTCTCAACTTAGATGTTACTGTTTATATACTTATGTTTATAGTTTTGATATAATCAAGGTATGTTGATTAATTTTTTCCTTGTCATCTAATGTGTAACTAACAATTATCATGGACAAGGTCCCAACAATGATGACATCAATGTCCTTGGCAAGGTTGTCTTAGTGACTTCAAGTTTGAATATGTAATCTTGAACCTACCATATTTGAATCATGAGTTGATTGGCATTGAGAGTCTTCTACACTTGATTTAACAAGTGACCTAGAAAATGATGTTAAAGTAAAGTTTCTAAACAATTTCTAGAGGAGAACATGAGTGATTCATCACAAAAAATTACATTCTTTCTAAATATTTAACTAATTATGTATCGTCTTATGGATTTGAAAAATACATTAATAACAAATTGTGACTTGTCTTATGGATTTTCAAACTACATTGAAAAAGTAGTGTTCTAGTTAAGGGGGTGAAAAAATATGACTAGGATGTCTCAAAAATTGATTACAAATGGAACAATGTAAATTACAATTCCACAAGAGAAGTTTGATATCTTTAGTGAGAGTGAAAAAAATAACATGAGAGGATGGGTTGAATAAAATGAGTTTCTCATTAAATAATATTTCAAAATGTGAGAGCCTCCAAGTTAGAATGTTAAGAAATTTCTTGAAAATATTTATAAAAAGTTAGAAATATGGTAGACCATTTCGAGGGGGTTACCTCCAATAATAATAAAATATGATATGAATTGAATAATTAATGATATGATGATTAGGGAGGAGCATCTCCCCTTTATTTATAGGATTAACCATGTAGGGACATACCCCTTCATCCTAATAAAGAGTATTTAAGGTATTAACTAAAACTAATGTCAATGTTAAGTATACTACAAGTGCTTAACTCATTATACATAGGAATACATAATATATTCTTATATTAGGGTCATAACATTAGATAGAATATTAGGGACCTAACATATAAGTTAGGAATTAGATTCAATTTTAGTGTAACATGCCAATTGTTCATGCAAGTAAATTTCCTATGTTTTTACTTCCAAGTAAATAAACTATGTATCTAAACCATTGCTATAAAAAAAATATTTTCCAAATGAGAAAAAATGAACATATATGACATATCAAATTATAAATTCCATTTCAAATATCATATTCCACATGTTACAATATTTCCAAAGAATGTATAAAATATACATACATAGCTTGATTGAGCTTCAAAGCAATAGATATAGATGGTCCAGGAATCTCCTTTCAAGTCTCGGTCACTAGTTGAGGAGGAGAAGCATCACTCAAGTGATTTTCTGCCAACCCTAGACTCATATGCGGTCCCCTACACATGTATCCTTGGATAGATGGCCATTCCCTACGAAGAGATTGGTTGAGTAACCTCATAACTATAACCATATTGAGCTTAGTGTTGTGCCCTACATAACTAAAACTTGTAGACCTTACAATCCTAATCTAGCATGCATAAAAGGGAACACAGTGAACTAACAATGGAGCCAAATGAAATCACACTAATTTGGCCAAAGTATTATCATTCAGTACTTCGAGTGACAATCATCCTATTCACATACACTACCCTAGCTCGATTAGACTTTAGACCATTATAAACTATGCATAGGTAAACCTTCAATAGGTAATCATTAACCTCATATATAACCTATTCCCTTTCCAAAATCACAATGATAACTCTACCAATAAAACATAAGCAAAAACATAAGTTACCCCCTACTTCAATGGATAGCCTAACCCTAGGTATAACATATAAGCTTTCTAAGTCCACAAAGAAACTTTGCATAAAATAACTTAACAAGTTATTTTCAATTTGTCAATCCTAGTATGTAATACTATAGATGATAATCAACCACTCCTTATTATGGAGTAAATACAAACACTTATATGGAAATCATATCAATAAGAGTTTTCCTTTCTTATAAGCAAATAGACTTTTATTTTATTCCAAGCAATTAATGCAAATCCAAATTAAACACACATGGCAATAAATCTTTATCAATAAAGACAAAACATGAAGATAATATAATCTCATGCCTGATAACTGCTTATTCCAATTGACCTATTGGATCTTAGGGTATGTGCACGATCATCAAGGAAAAAACAGGCCCTTAAGTGGCAAAAAATTCAGAAAAATCAGAGTTAGGCAACTTAACATAAAAATTTGAATAAGTTATCTATATTATTTCAAAAATATGTAAGAATAGAATCTGTAGAAAATTGAATGTAGTTTCTAAACTACTAGGTTTATTTAAAAAAAAAAAAATCTATTTGGTGAAAATTTGAAATTTCAATGCAGTAGCACTTAAATTTCAGGGAAAAAATAAGTGTTTGTCTGACCACCCTAACCAAAATAAAATGATAATATTTTTTATAAGATTTTAGATATAAGTAGAGAACTCATGTCCCAATGTGAAACATATTTTTTTGTAATTTTTTTCCAAGTAAATAATTAATTATGAATTTTTTATTACAACTTTAAAAAAATATAAAAACTCGTATGTTTGACCACCTTAACTTGGTCAAAATTTATGAAATTTTTTTTTGTAATCCTATAGTATGCAAAGCATAGAATGTGACACATGTTTCAACTTAAAAAATGTGATACCATTTGAAAGCTATAGATATTTTTCAATCAGCCTATCAATCAGGACTTTGGTCATAATTCAAATAGAAAATGAATAATAATTATTTATTAAATTCAAAGTAAAGCATAATTTATATTGGTGGAAAGTTGAGAATCTCCTTTAAAAACCCTTTTCGTTTCATCAATTTTGGGTAAAAAAAAAGTCGTCAGCCATATACCCTACACATACCCATCATATCACCACTTTTTGGCCCATCATGATCCTGCGCATGCCCCTCAAGCTTTAGCCTCTTCTTAGAATAAAATTAGCATCAAACCCTCTCAATTTCTCTCACTAAATTCCTCACAATAACTCAACAAAATAAGAATTCTCTCAATGGAAAATACAGTAGAATGGAGTAGTGTAATGATGCAAAGAAGAATTGTATCCAACTAAGGTGAGAATGCCTCATATTTATACCCAAAAACTAGCTTCTATAGCCTACAAACAAGGCTTAAGCTATGACACTTCTCAACAATATACCATCAAATCAGCTTATCAATTAAAAGGTGGTAGATTCCTAACATAATACTCATCAAAACTATACGACAAATCGATTCTATGCTTGCCGACAATAGTTTGACTATTTCAGAAAGCACATGCTCGATTTAGGAAATCAACTTCCAAGCTTAAAATATTTCTAAGAGAAACAAAAAATTCATATTATGGCAACAAGTATTTACCACATTTCCGATCTACAAGCTTCTTGTTTTAAATAGAGAACTCAGTCAATCACTATCTAGTTACATATTATTTAGTCGACTTGGTCTAAGGCATGGAAATCAACACATCACAAGAATTGACCTCCATCATTTATAGCACTATTTAAATGTTGACTTAGTCTGTTGCATATTAAAATGTGTTGCATTTAATTCTGGTGTTTACTAAACTTAATACAACAGTCTGAATACTTATGTATTTCCATCACTCATTATCCATAATGATAATTGTGGTTTAATACTTACTAATGCACTATTACATGAAGTGCTACATTCTCATTTAATCGACCATGGCATATTTTCTATGAATCGACCTTTAGTACTTATATATATATGTGTGTGTGTGTGTGTGTGTGTGTACACACACACACACATATATGTATATATATATATATCTATATATATATATATCTATATATGTATATATATATATATATATGTATATCTATATATGTATATATACATATATATATATGTGTGTGTGTGTGTATATATATGTATATATATACATACATATATATATATATATATATATATATATATATATATATATATGTTCTTTGACAAATCAGTTTATCTAAATATACACTTGATATTCTAATGAATAAGATCAAGTTAACATTTCATATGCAATATCGTTTGTATATATATACATGTATACACACGTATACATATATCGACATATTCGTATGGACATTCCCATTTGTCAACACGTATGTGTATATTGACACATTTATACATATGTATATATGTATATATCTCATATATGCACATACGATTACACAATCAAATAGTTAAATAATTGTTATCTTATTGATATGTATATATATATACATTCATGTCACATTGTCCTCTCGATATCACCATGCCCATAAGAGACCTGTCCATAATCTTGCATAGGTATGTCTCCCAATGTACTCTCATGTACGTGTTCCCTTATGTGTATGGGTTATTGTTGACATGCATATGTATACATATATACATATATACACATATATATACAATCTATGTATTTATATCTCATCAATTAAGTATAATAATATGAAGAATAACTTGCATGCACCAATCACTAAACACAATCGAAGAATGGTCTTAATGAAAATCAAGATCCTTCCTAATGCAAACACACCATACTAAAGGATGACTTACCAATTCCTAAAACTATGTATTAACTCAACCATTCTCTTAGTGCATGTGTATGTAAGCTCATTTACGTTTCGTTACAGGTTACCCGACCAAGTTCTTCACTTGAGTGATACTTCCTCTCGCTTCCAGAGGATTGAATCTTAACTTGCATCCAACTTAACACATTTCCATGGTATTCAACCATTCATCAAACAAACATTTACACTTCATAGTTAGAATATAAATTCAGTAACCATTCATTCCAATATGCATTCCATTATATAACATTAAATTAGATAATCATTCATTCATAATTTTCCAATGATTTTGATAAGAAAAGTGCAACCATATATATATATTATCCAATCAGAATTCCAAATACACTCACATATGCAATAATTTACCCTAACATAATAATAGTAAATAGATAAAAGGACAACAAGGTGTAACATACTCCCCCCTTGTGAATCATCATCCTTGACAATTTTATGTAGCAAACATAAACTAATCAAAGCAAAAAAAACATTATTTTCCAAGAACTTTCAAAAGCATGTAAGATATGTGGAAACTTTTTCTCTATCTATGCATAGTCTTCCCAAGTGGCAAAATATTTTGTGTACTATTCCCATTAGACTTTGCACTGCAGAACCTCCCTGTTATGCAAGCAAAGCTTACACATTTTGAGCACCTTGATAGGCTTGATTGTTACCACTCCGGGATCCTATACCTATAAATAATTCCAATCAATTACATGATTATATCTTGTACTTCTTTAGGTAAGAAACGTGAAAGACATTATGCATCTGGGCAAGAGCTGGTGGCAACTCAATTCAGTAAGCTACCAGATTCACTTCCTCAAGAATCTCAAAAGGACCTACATAATGTAGAGCTATTTTAGATGACTTCCAAACTTGATGGATATTTTATGGGGTTTAACCCTTAACAAAACCTTATCTCCTACTGCAAAATTATTGGGTACTCGATTTGCATTTACATAAGTTTTTTGTCTATCATTGGCTTCAACTAGCCTTTGCTTAACAATTTTAACTTGTTCCTCTATTTCAGCTAACATCTTTGGCCCTAGACTCACCCTATCCTCAACTTTATCCCAAATTATAGGAATTTGACACTTCCATCCATATAATGATTTGAAAGGATCCGTCTTAATTATAGAATGGTAGGAATTGTTATAAGAAAATTCCACTAATAGTAAGTAATCTTCCCAATTGTATTGCTAATCCATGCAATACATTCTTAGTAGGTCTTTGAGTACTTGATTCACCCTTTCTATTTTCCCATATGTTTCTAGATGATATGTTGAACTTATATTTAGTTGAGTCCCAAGTATAGAAAATAAGGTTTTCCAAAACCTTGAGGTCACACGTGCATCCCTATTCGAGATAATCTTCTTAGGAATTGCATGTAGTCTAAGCCCTCTTAAATGAATTTTTGAGCTATGATAGGAGCTCCATTAGTTAAATTCCTAGGTATGAAATGCACTACCTTAGTAAGTTTTTCCACAACTACTAGAATGGTGTTGTGCTTGTTCCTTGACATAGGTAATCCTTGCACAAAGTCCATACTAATAACTTGCCACTTACTATCTGGAATATCATGTGGATATTTATCTTTCACCCTTTGACATTCCAAACATCTAGCCACAAATCTAGTAGTGTCCCCTTTCATCCCTTTCTAAAAATATAGCGGCTTCACATTGGCCAACATTTTTGTCACACCACGATGTCTAGAGTATGGTGCTTCATGAACTTCTTTCCATACCAGATTTCTTAACTCTTTAGAGTTAGGTACATACATTCTTCCCTTATACCTAAGTAATCCATTGGGTTCAAAATGAAATCCCTCATACCTTGTATCTTGTAGATTACTTGTGAGTGCTTGCTTAACTTGAATGTAGTACTCATCCTCCTTGCTTTTTGGCAACACTTGGCCTTTAAAGACAGTTTGGAGTGTCACTATTGAGCCAATATGACATCTACGACTTAAGGCATCCACAATAATTTTAATTTCCCTTGATGTATAGATGATATTGAAGTCATAATTAGATACCAAATCCAATCACCTTCTCTGTCGTGCATTTAGATTAGGCCGAGTAAATAGTCATGATGACCGGTTTTCATCTTAAAGGGCTTTCCTAACAAGTAATGCCTCCACTTTAGCAATGTATGAACCACCATTGCTAGCTCTAAATCATGTGAAGCATAATTTTTTTTGTAGGGTTTTATCTTCCTTGATTCATAATCAATTACTTGTCCTTCATGCATTAAAACTCCACCTAAGCCTTCTCTCAATTCATCTGTGATAACATTGAAGTCACCATCAGGATATGGTACTTTCAAAATTGGAGTAGTAGTCAACTTCTCCTTGAGTAGTTTGAAGGCTTCTTGGCATTTTATTGTCCACTAAAACTTCTCTCCTTTCCTCTACAAAGAAGTAATAGGAAAAGCTATTTAGGAGAAGTTTGCAACAAACTTCCTATAAAACCCCACCAAAACCATAAAACTTCTTGCCTCAAAAACATTCTTGGGTATTGGCCATTCTAGCACTGCCTTGATCTTGGCTGGATTGACTGAGATACCATTAACTGAGATCACATGTCCAAGATATTGTACTTTATTATGAAATAAGGTACACTTAGAGAGTTTCCAATATAACTTATGTTCTCTTAGTTTTTGTAGAACTATCTCCAAATGATTGCAATGATCCTCTTCATTATTTGAATAAATTAGGATATTATCCAAGAAAACCAAAATAAAGTTATCTAGGTAGTCCCTAAACACATTGTTCATTAGGTTCATAAAGGAATCTAACACATTAGTTAGTCCAAATGGTATAACTATAAACTCATAATGCCTATATCTAGTTCTAAAGGAATTCTTGAAGATGTCCTCATCTTTGATTCTTAACTAGTGGTATCTAGATTGTAGATCAACCTTAGAAAACACAACAGCTCCCCACATTTGATAGAGAGGTCATCAATGTGTGGCAATGGATACTTGTTCTTTAGCGTAGCTTTGTTAAGAATCCAATAATCTATACACAATTACAATGTACCATCCTTATTTTTCAAAAAGATTAGTGGCACTCCCCAAGGTGATACACTGGGTCTTATCAATCCCTTAGATAATAGTTCATCTAGTTGTGCCTTAAGCTCCATTAACTCAATTTTTTTCATTTTGTATGGTACCTTAGAAACATGTGCTGATCCTAGCACTATATCTATGGAGAAATAGAATACCCTTTTTGGTGGTAGTCTAGGTAGTTCTTCTGGAAACACATCTAAAAACTTTCATAGAATGAGATATCTTTCCATATCTATCTCTCTAGTTTCCATCATTTCACCTTCTTCCATCTCTTGATAACCCTATGGTCCATAGTTTTCAAGACTATCTTGAGAGTTAAATTCCTATATTCTTCAAGCTTTTCCATTTTTACTGCAAAGAGATTGCATCCTTTATTCTTAGCCCTAAGTAGTTGCATGGCAGAGATTTGATGTAACTTGACTTCCCTAGGCATCCCTTGCAACATCACTTGATTACCCAAACTATCCAAGCACTCTATTATTTTGGCTTGATAGTCTACATTGGCCCTATGCTTTGAAAGCTAGTTCATTCCTAGGATAACATCATAGGATCCTAAGGGAACTACATATAGGTTTACCTCTATAGAGAAACAAGGTAGCTCAATCCTAGCTTCAAACAAACATTGTTCCACCCTTGCTCTTATTTGGTTTGCATATTCTACAACCAATGACTTTGCCATATAATCAAATTTCCTAGATATTTGCTTTGCTATTCTAGGTGATTTTTTTTTTCCAATAGCCCCAATATATATAATTATGGAAATTGGAAAACCAAATAAAATACCTAGAGTATCCACTAGAGTAACTTGATACTCAACTCAACGATCATCCAAGGAAGCATGGATCTTCTATTGGAATGCTGCTTGCTAGAAAGGAAGTGGGTTTCCAACACAATTTGAAGCATAATGGTCTCCACCACACGTGAAGCATCCCATTGCTGGTCCTTTCTTCCTTGCAGGTTCACCAGATCTACTAGCATTACCTCTAACATTATTAACATTACCACTATTGAAATGATTCCTTTTTTGTTCCCTCCTTGATTGTTTTCCATTATTTTAGGGTCCCTTATCCCCTTTCTTTTGAACATATTGCACACCTTCAAACTTCCTTGGTATTGGTTAAGCTTGAACTACTACAAAATTCTTACGGTTCCTATTCTCTTAGCAGATGGAGATGGCTTTGAGATTTTTCTCTTGCTTAACAAACTTCTCATAAACTAGATCCATAGTGGTTGGACCATGAATATCTAATTCACCACCAATCTGGCTATTAAGCCCTAAAATGGATTTCCTTATGCAGAAACATTCATCCTTTTGATACATTGGTACATATCATAATAGTCAGGTGGAATTTTTGCAATATTCATTTATTGACATCTCTCCCTATCTTGAATTTTGAAAATCAATGAGTTTCTGATTGAAAAAGAGTTGAGGAACCATCTTTTCCAAAATATTTCAACAAACTCATTCCATGTAAGTTTCAAAGAACTAAGTTTAGATTCCATTTTCTTGTTCATCCACCAGTTAGAGGCTTCTCCTACTAATTGATAGGCTCCCCATACTACTTCCATGAATTCAAAATAGTTTCTAATCTCAAAATATTTCTCCATCTGAATCAACCATGCCTCAGATTCTTCCCTGCTGGTGCTACCTTTAAATTTTGGTGGGATTATTTTCATCATGTCCCTAGAAATTTTAGTATCCAAATTCTTCCTACTAGTTCCTTTTTATTGTGACTGTGATTTCACATTCTCATGTTCATGGGTTTGAACATGATTGTGAGAATTATCTCCCTCATCTTCATTGATAGGAACTTCTTCATTAATCATAAATTCTTGTTATACTCTATCTATTTCCCTTACTTCTTGCTCAATATTTCCCAACCTTGCATTGGTCTTGTGAATGATAGCCAAAATTTGATCCAATTTAGGTTCAACACCCTTCGAACCTTTTCTGACTTCTTGAATCCCTCTAGAATTAGTCCTTGTTCTCACCATCCTTGCAAGAAAAGGTCACACCTAAAGGTCCATATTTATTAGATTCAATCATGTTTTACTATGCTATGGATAATGTTGATCATCAAAGCTTGTGCCTCTCTAATAGTCTTATGGGAAATTCAGCAAGTGGGGGACAAATTGCATCTCATTGAATACCTCTAGGATTTTTATAGAAAGTTGACTCTTCTTTGGGGTTTGGAGATAAGGGGAGAAGGAAATGTAAACATAAAATATTAAAGGTGATGCGCCAAAGCTTTTACAACATTTCAAACCCAAATCATTCCTATGAGTGATATAAATAGACACAGAACACCACAACCCTTCATTGTTGGAAAGAGAATGAACAACAAAGGATAACTTCAAGCATAGTGTAGAATTTCAAATCTTTCCATAGGCAGTGTTCATTAAGGTCCGATCAAACATAAAGATCTCTTACAATTAACAGAACAATATCTCAAAAATCACATGAAATATTCCTCCTAATACAACATAGCACGACAAAATAACAACTTAAAAAAAAAAAGATAAGTCCAATGACAATCTAGTTTTCCTAAGCTACTACTCTACCATACAAGCATACAACATAGAAATCCACTACTTAAACTATCTAGATCTAGCTTGCAAGACACAATGTTTCATTCAAAATGATAATATAAAGAAAGAAAGCTTGAAAAAGGCCATACATGTACAGTCTCAACAAATTCTCCTCAATAGTTCATGCTTTTAAATATTAGATGAACTTTGAAATAGAGGTTGGATGCCAATCCAACAATAGTTTAAACCTTAATAGATATAACATGCCAAAGTAAAGTAGTTCTGCAACTTGCTTCTGAAATTAATTCCAAAAACCATAAGAAAACTAGAGAAAATTTTCTTAGTAAAGAAACTGTAACTTGGAATCCAACCCTTCATTGTGTCATCACCCTCCTTATATAGCCTCCAAAAGAAGAAAACACCACCTCAGTACAAAAGTAGTTGTTGCCAGATGTTGATACTTGATAGATTGCAATATGATCGTAGATCCTTGGTTAGGCCGCAAAGATATTTTCTCATTAATTCTCAGTTGCTACATTAATGTCCTTTAGATATTTAGCAAAGATAGAGGCCCATAAATGATCAAATCCTAATAACAATCTGGAAAAAAAGGGTCCTGTTGACCAATCACATCACCCTGAGGCATCGACTCAAAACTTCCATCCCCAAAAACCAAGAAAAGAAAGGCCAACAAGCTTTGACAGACTCCCAATAGATATCATCCTACATTAGGCATAGTCCTCCTGTAGCGAAGAGATGACACGTCACACGAGTGAAGATCTTATGTTTTATGAAAAATATTTTGGAGAAAACTTCTACCAAATTGACACGTGTCCCGGGCCCTCCTTCGAAAGGAAACGATACAAGAAAGTCGTGCAACCATCACGTGGCACATTGCCCATCTTTTTTACTAACCTTGCATAAACTTGGACATCTCGGAAGCCAAAATAGAAGAAGCTGAAGGTCAAAAGACTAAGGCAAAGAGAAAAATTTCATAGTTTTGGCAACTCACAAGGGCCTTTGGTTGTGGAGGTATGAACCCAACTCTCTAGAAATTCCTAGAGTTTAAGGAAAGAGGAGTGTTGTGCCTACCATTCTTCTTCAGTTGGTAAGGGCATACTGTGAATGAGCCTATACACTTGGTCAAGTTGGAAGACCTCCTTGAAAGAGATGAATCCCCACCTTATAGTAACCACTCCAAGGTAATGATAAAGATGAGAAAGGTGAAAAATCTCATGCTCGATCTCATCAGCTGCATGTGCTATACTTGAACTAGGGAGTTCTATGGAAGTTCAATCCTTTTGTTTGATAGCTTTCACAATCTGTTCTACTATCTACACATCTTCATCTAGGGAGAAAAGAGGAGGTAGCTTGTAATTGATCAAGACATTGAAATCCTTTTTTACCTCTTCAACTCTCCTTGCCAACACCATTTGGCAATCCTTGCACTTTTTGGTGACCTTGTGGGAGTTGAAAAAATCACTTGCTTTGAGTGAAGCAATTCTTTGATTAGGAATTCTAACATCTTTTATGATTTTGTTGGAAGCCACACAAAGCCTTGAAATGAAACTTTGTGATTCTTCTAGTCTAGAGTCACATGTCTTTACAATATGATTGGCCATCGAGCCAATCTTCCCATTTATTTCTTGGACATCCCTTAAGAATTGCAAGATGGGTCAAAGAACATGAACTGTAGCTGCAATCTGCTCCCAATGTGAAGATACCAATATTTTTAGTAGCCGAAGAGACCCGACTTTCTGTGTGATGACTAGCTCTTGACTGAGCTGAATCTCTTTGGTTCTTGCATTCTCCTCTACTCGATCTCTCTCCTTGAGAGTGCTTGCCAATTTGGAGCTTATTCTTCTCATCTCTTGGTTGCGGGTTTACAAAGCAGATATAGTCTCTTGTTTCTCTAGCTTCAATCTTTCTATCTCTTTCTTTGCTTTCTTGACACTGTTGGAAGCTTGAGATCAGACACTATCTAACTCTTTCTATAGGTTTTCGTGAGCACTTCTATACTCCATGTTCGTCTGATGCTGGGTGGTGAGGTTAGCTTTCAATTTATTAATTTAAGCATGTAGCTAAACTTGCTCACTCTGTGCTTCTTCGAGCAATCTTGAGGTTTCCCCTTGCTTACCTTGAATCTACATTATGTGGGCCATCTCAACATCCTTGGCCTTGATTTCAGCCTACAATGTGTCCACTGTTTATCTCACATTAACCAACTCTATCTTAGGCTTCTTCAACTTCCCACCTAGCCTTTCATAGTCTGCATATACTATCTACTGGGTGGTCTTAGCCAAGACCACCTTGTCGTGTGGACGAGTTTCATTAAGATCTAGGCCTGTTTTCTAGATGTCATAATCCTCCATCTGCATCTACCCCTCAGGCTTAGCCATGAGTGACATCATGGTGCTAATCAAGAGAGGATTTTTCTCCTCATTGTAACAAGCCTCAATTTTCTTGGTAGCCGATAACTAAACGTGCTTCAATAGCCGTCTCTATTTAGCGTTTCATCGGGCCAACTTGGTTGTATTGAAATGATCCTAGAGGGTTTGAGGGACATCGACATTCTATGCTAAAATAGGGGCACCAGGAGGGAAACCAAAAAGGGTAATAGAAGGGGAGACCTCAGATGTATGAGAATGCACTGAAGTGAAAGGGAGCATTATCATGGAAAAGGGTGACACACCAAGCTGAGATTGAAAGGGGGATTTTCCAGTAGGGGTGAAGAGGGACATGATTAGGTGGAAAGGTGTTTGCTCAAAATATAATGGGATGGGAGTGGGGGTTAGCATGGATGTTTCAACTCTTTCTGGAGGGGCCCTTGATAGGGTGATCAAAGAGTCAACAACAGCCGAAGCGGATGCTACTCGCTTGGGCTGTGGGGTAATTTTGGGGGGTTCATTACAAAAAAGAGGGGGTGTATTCAACATTATCAGGTCAAGGCCCAAGGAAAAATAATTACTTTCCATGAGAGGAGGCAAGGGGGTAATCAAGGATGTGGAAATAAGAAGAAGAGAGGGAGCGAAACTTACCTGAACCATAGTAGTTGACACATCTTGTAGGGTGGAATCCACTTCCTCTTCTCCTTGGGCTGACATGTTGGATATGCCTAGATCTTGGACCTTCCTTCTCTTTTCATGACTAGAACTAACATGTTCTAATCTCCTAGCCACAGAGTCCTCTGAAACTTTGTCCTTGATGATTGCAGTGGACGATGCTCTCAGAGATCGTTGGGCTCTCTTTCGTTTACTTTGGGCATTGGAGGAGGATGGAGCTTGTGAATCCCTTCACTTCGAATCCCTTTGTCTGTCAGTTTCTCGAGGTCAAGAATCCTGACACGGAACTTCTTCCTCATCAATCTCATGGTTGGTCTTTGGATTGCTATTATTAGTGTTGGCCTTCTTATCATAAATCTCTTCGAACTCATCATCCTATTGAAATTGTCCAACAGGAAGGTTGAGGCACCGTAGCTCCTATTGGAACCTCAAGAAGTCAGCCTTCTTTCTCTCAAACCAATCCTTTTTCTTTAGCTGCACATTGATAGATTTATTTATTAGAAGGTTCCTGTCATATGATACCTTTGGTGTGTAGAAGCTCAACCATTTTGATCGCTTGAAAGGAATGTGTTTCAAATCAATGTACACCTTAGCACTTTCTTGAGTCAGATTCTTCCTCCTCTCGAAGTATTCCCACTCCTCATGTCTTACACTATAAAGCCCCCATGGGTTGTAGTCCCACTTATCATAGATGAGGACTAGACTCAAGGTTTCCAATAGATCCTTGATCTCATCTTCACAAAATTGCTTCGTCAATGATACTCAACTATTAGCAATATTGAGGGGAAGCGAATATAACTTCATTTTGTTTCTTCTGGCACCATAAATCTTGTCAACAATGGTCACCTGGTGGCACACCTCCAATGTGAAGACTCTTTTTGTCAAAAATTTGGGGAGTTAGAAAGACTCATTAGGAAAGTTGTGGAATCTGATAAATGTGAAGTCCACACCCATGAAATAATCCACTGAGTTCGGAAAGATCTTCATCCATTGTAGGACCTTAGGAGAGAAATGACCAATAGGGCAAGGCAATAATTCTTGAAGCACTGGCCTCAAAAGATAATCTACAAACCAATAATATTCCCCTATTCTAGAAAGTATATGGGTCCACACAGAAACTGGCTAGAGACAACCCCTTTCATCTATCCTAGACACTGGTACATTTCTCCCCAACCATTCATGATTTTGATGCAAAACTAAATGAGCCAAGAAAGAAGAATACCTAAATTTGGAATTGATTCTATAATTCTTCAGTTGGATCAACATGTTTCCAATTATTATCTCAGAAAAATCATAGTGCCTATGGTTCTTTTCTTTCTTTAGCACAAAGGCTAAGCTGAATTGAAAAGGAAGAACCTGATCATCCTTGTCAAGACCAAAAACGTAGGCCAGCATCAAGAACACTAACTACTTTCCTCTCTTGAATTTTTCATATGAGAGAGGGAAGGAAAAATGACCTCGATCTGGCCATTCCTTTGTTTCTTCATAAAAAAATGTTCTTCTGGCCTTTTCTTCCCTAAAGAGATCCATCTTTTCTTCATTAGAAAGCTTTGCATCCTAGGTTGTAGGGATGTACAAAATGTCCTATATGGCTTGAGCAGAAATAGTAACCCTAATCTTGCCATTTTGAATGATCCATGTTTCCTCGTCGAATCTCCTTGCACATGTATCAACTAACTCCGGGCATGGATGCACAGTGGGAATGATGAACTGTGGTAAACCAAAATCCAAGAGCCGAAGCGGAAAACCCTCGGCCGACCCATACTTTTCCTTTCTCTAAAAGGCACCTTATCTGACATTTTTAGGGTTAATTGACAACTTAATATCAAGTATATTTGGTTCATCTTCAAATGTTTCATTTGAATGCATGTCTTCATTTCTTCTTTGGTTCAATGAATCAACTATATGTTTAAATGAGGCCATGAACTTGTTATGATTTGCTAAGAATTTGGTAATAAGTGATGTATTATGTGTAGAGAGTTTTCATAACGCAAGTCCTTATGGAAATAGTACACTATTATTAGCTCTAAAGAATTTCTACATGATAGGTTGTAAGATGCATGACTCTATTACCCAATTGATGAAGACACTGGCCTATTTGTTGTGGTATTTTCCTTTTGAGTGATAATAACATAGTAGTCTGTCAATTTAGGGTTAGAATACAAATCTCTTTTTTAAAATTTATCTACTATGAAGCATATGTGTGAGATATTTTCCCCATTCCTAGTAAATTGATGGATATTTGCTTGAAGACCAACCAACCTTTGAGTGAATTGTGTTGTTTACCCCTTATAGGAACCGATCTGTGATTTGCTATGTCATTTATTGAAGTAGTCAAATAAAATGTTTAAAAGGAACACCCTCCTAGGTCCCACAGAGCCTAAAGTGTAGAAGATTACAGTCTCTGACTGGGTCTTGAGCATGGGAGTTGGCTACTCTTTAGATATTCCTTAGGTGTATTGGGAAAAACACCAACAAAATGGCAACTCTATTGGGGAATTATCATTCTCCAAATGCAAATACAAAATGCAGAGTTAAATGGTGAAGCAAACATGAACATCTTGATTGGATAATGAAAAATTCTTGAACCTGGTAAATATTTTGAGTGCAAAAAAGACTGAAAGAATCTGAACATGACTCTGTTGTGGAAGATAGCCCATAACGTATACTAATTGTAAATAAACTTCATCTCACTTGAAGTTCAATCCTCTGGAAAGAGGTGGTGACTTTGACTCAAAGAACCTATTAAAGCATACATCAATTGATCGGATCTACAACTTAAAAGGAAAAGGATAGTCACCTGACGCAAATTACTAGGTATTTTCATAGAATTTGAAGAAATAGGAGCGTATTATTGGTAAATCAAGATAAATTTACCATACTTGAGATACAAATGATTCCATAATGAGTGAATTAGAACTAGGTGCTCAGGGAATGATAGTAATATTTTAGCATGCTTTTGTGTATAAGTTAAATTCCTACATCATGATGAAAAGAGCATGTCAAAATTGTTAGATCTTAGGTAGCATTTGTAAGATGTACATATGCTAAAGGCTTAGGATCATATTTTGTGAAAGGAATTGGGATAATATTGTATGCTTGCCTAGTATATTCTAAATTCATTTTCAAGAATTAGGGACTGGTTGTCAATTCACATCATTTGGCATAAATATGGAAAAGGGCATGCAAGGTGAACAGTCATTGTCTCACCAAGGCAATTTCAGTACTAATAGGTACAAGTCTATTAGCTTTGACAATATCTATGGTTACCCAAATATGGTACCACCTAAGGCCAGGGAAAAAATACTAAGATTCAATGGTGAAAAGTTAGAGTCAACAAGCAGGCATGTGTAAGAATTTGCTGATGTGATGGGTGATTATGAGATAGACCCTGAAGATGTGGTTATGAAGCTATTTGTCCAATTCATGAAAGGAGATGCAATAGATTGGTTCTATTTTCTGCTTTCTTCTTTAGTACATTGTTGGAATGAGCTTAAGGTAGCCTTCATGGACCAATTTGGTGAAAGGATAAACCCAAGTGTTGCAAGAAATAATTTCATGGATATTTCTAGGGATAAGGAGGAATCAATCCCTGCTTTCAACATTAGATTTTCCAAGGTCATAAGGGAAATATTTGAGCACATAAGACCAAATGATGCAGAATGTTTGGTTGTGTATTTAGGAGCATTTGATAGTAAGATGAGCTTCTTTTTGAGAGATAAAGAGCCTGCTACTTTACAAAAATCTTATCAAGAGGCTATGAACATCGAGAACAATTTGAAATACTCAATCATGAGAGGACCTACAATTGCTAGAAATTGTTCTAATGGTATTCAAGCTAGTGAGCCAAACCAATCAAGAAGTAAAAGTGTTTGTCAAGAAAATGAGCCCGTAGATGTTACATCTGCATTACTCCCACTAGATGCAGAACATGAGAAAGCATCAACCTCACATCAGCCAAGGATGGGAAGGGATGACTTGATTTTCTAGTTAGAAAGTTGTATGAAATGAAGAGACATGTAAATGAGTCACCATATGACTTGTTTTCAGAATTCCTGGATGTTTTGATGGAGATACCCAAGAGTTTTAGGCCTAGTGATTTAATGCGCACTAATTTGTTTTGTGAATCCTACATATTAGGATCCAACAAGTGGCCTAAGAATCAGAAGCCTCATAGCTTTGATCAAGTAGTGGATTGGATTAACACTATGAAAGAAATTAAGCATGGTCAGATGCCCCTAGTTGTTTCCTAGAATGTAGGCAATAATTTGCATAGTGAGGAGGATTAGAGGCTAAGATTGATAGATCAAAGAGAAGCATCAGAGTCTGAGCAATTGACTGTTGAATGTTCTTATTTTACAAGAAACATAGAAGCAAGTGCATGTAGTAATGATGAGGATGAAGAGAAAAAATGTGAAAACAAGGAGGTAGTACCTAATTATCTTCCTTGGGATGTCATAAGCTATGAGAAAACACAAGAGGTACATGGTGAAACCTCACAAATTGATTCAAAAAACACTTATCATACACTAGTTAGTGATGGTAATACACTTGGTTTCAATGATATGGTACGAATGGGGAATCAACATGAGGAGATTGAATATGGTCAATATTCTATTGAATATGATTCTTCTTATGAAGTGGAGGTGGAATCCCTTGCTTCTAGTAGGGGATATGTTAATAGCCTTGAGGGTGTGTGTTGCCTAGGCAATGAGCAGTACTCTTCATGTGAAGAATTCTCCAAATGTGGGTCAATTATCATGAGTGCAAATGATGAAGAGGATGTTGAGAATTTTTCTCTGTTCTTCAAGTGATTACATTGAATTTGAATGTATTGATGATCAGAATTGCTGGAATCCTGACACTGAGGAAGATGAGGTACATGCAACTATCATGAAGATATGGAAAAATCCTTTATTTGATGAACCTGTATTGAACAATGAGGTTATAAATGATAATTCCTATTGGTATAGACGCATTCCTCTTTTTTATGATAACCCTATTTAGCAAGTACTACTAGTGGATGTGTCATGGATGGTACACACAATAATCAAAGTGATATTAAGTTTGGAAACCTTTCCTTTGAAAATGTCATCCCTGACTAGATAGTCCCCCAACTAAATGGAGGATGTGGCAACACAAATACTAATGAAATGGCTCCCCAACATGTGATTGAGCATATTGTACTTGATAAGTATCAAGAGAATACCTCAGAATTGTTGGAGTCTAAATGTGACAATAGCTCATATGATAAAGAAGTTCAAGACTATGATGGTAGCTTTGAATGTAGCATGGATGTCAAAAGGGATGTGGATGATTGTACTGATTTTCCTATGGTGACTGGCTATGCACTTGAAAAAATAATTGAAATGTTAGCTATTCATGTTTGACATGATGATATTTTCCTTGATATAAAAGGAAGTCCACCCTTAGGAGACCAAGAGGTGAATTGAGATAAAGGCATGGACACTCAGACAAGATTATTTTATGTTGATAAGGAATTATTTGATGATTTTGTAGAATATGTTAGTATGGCGGGAATATTTCATCTATGTGAGGAGCAGTTCAAAGGAATAAATAAATAGGGGAATCATATAAGTCAATATGAAGCTGCAATGGAATTATTCGCAGATGCTCCCTACCTTATGGACCTTATCATGGAACTTCTTTCATCTCATGAAGAAAACACTTGTAACAAATAGATGGAGGATATTCTTGATCATATTTTTCTTCTCCTTGACCTTATAAAAGATTGGCCAAGTATAAGCCAAAGTGTCTATGAGGTTTTCAAGTTTGATGAGCAAATGGAATGTGATTCTACACTTCATGACAGTGTGGAGTATGAGGGTTTCATCTTCCCAGTTCAGTTTGATGAACCTATCATGGAGAGGGATAAGTGTGGAAATGTCACAAAAAATGTCATGGGCAGTGTTGATTGTGATAGTTCTAATAGCTTGGAATTGCATAATATTCATGTGGAACCATTGTCAGTAAAATAGGCCAAGGTGTTTGATAGAGGAAATAATCTTCCTTAAATTTTGGGGGCAGGGGCCTTTGATTTATTGAAGTAAAATACAATGTATATTTTATAAATAGTGTACATAGGTTGGTCTGGTGTGTTTTCTTTCTATTGTGTCTGCTTGCCTTGTACGAGAAAACTCTTGGGTTTTGGTCTTCTACCCTGGTTTGCTTCAACCCGAGATTTGGATTCTTGTTATACCCACTAGGGGTATACATCCTTGAGCATGAGCCACTGATAGAGCATAGAAAATTTTGAATAATTTTAAGTACCCCATGGACCTTGTATGCATTTTAAACCCTTGTCCCCATATGTCAGTAGGGTTTTTCTTTTGAAATCCTTCAAGTCTTCTAATGTCACATTGACCCATCCTATTGGTTTCTAGCTCCTTAAGTCATTACTTGAGCCATTGTGTACATTCGATTACTGACCCCTTTGGTCTATCTGTGTCAGTCACCCAGTTGGTTGTTGATTTTAGTTGCATCCTAAAGTCAGGTGTTAAATTCTTTCCCCAAAATGACTTAAGCTTAAATCATCTATTTGCGAGGGTCAAGTCATCATCAACCTAGTATTGGCCCCTTCTTTAATGCTGACATAAAATTTTGGCCGATTATGTAGTGCGAGGATAGTGAGATAAAGACACATGTCCTCATATGGACGTAGGACCCACCCTCCACTATCTAGCTCATTTCCCATGGTTTTGAACTAATGACTGAGAGTGAATGATGGGAATGATCTACATCATTCCCTGTTGGCTAGTGAGGAAAAGATGGAGGCTCATTAAAGGCCACAAGGACAACAAGATATCGACACATGGATCAATCCACCTAGTCCATGAGATAGATGAAGCTTGTTGATGGATGAATTTCCATCTGAGGTGGGTTGACGTCATTGGACGAAGACAAATTAGTGAAGCACTACTGGATTTCAAACTTGGTCAATATAAAGTGAGTCGTTGGATCTTCCATCTCGTCATGAGATCAACAACCGACATTCAAAAAATTGATAAATTGGCACATGATAGCCATTTCATTCTGCAACCATTGGGCATTAATGATCTATTCTCTGCAAGAGTGATCAAGTTGATCTTCATCATGTGGAAACTTAATTGCTGACAATCATGAAGTAGGATATACAAATTTCCATGCATTTGGGAATTAAATGGTGATGATACGCATGCCAAAAAAAATTCTAGTTTGTGTGTGTGTTCTTCATTGAACATTGATGATCACTATCATCACATTGTTCAATAAATAGAAGTGGAAAATTTCTATTTTCACCATACCAATTAGTTATCAAGCCTTTGAGTCTATTCAGAGAGCTGAGGTTATGAGTGTAGATTTTCTAGAGGTAGAATGAGCAAGCCTAGAGCTTCATCAGTTTTGGTACGGAGGTCTTCTTGGCTAAATTCACAGAGGTCCCATGATGAAGACCCAAACTGAGGACAATGTGCTCATGAGGATACTTGGGGTAGGGGATTTATACCTATTGCTACCAGATGCAACTATCATTTGAAAGGCCATGTCGAGAGCTCAAAGGCGATGGGAGAAAAAGGAGAAGGAACTGCTGGGCCCTCCAACAAAATTCAACAGAAGCTTTGATATGGTCGTGGATCCTTTGGATGACAAAACTCACCCATTAACATCACAGAGAGCTCGTTGAAAACCAAAATGGAGACAGATTCCAACCACTGTTAGTATCTCGAGACCCTATGTTGAACTCTATCTCTTAGAGCTAAGGTGTTGTCCATTTAGCCTTTAGTAGTCAAGACTCCTAGCAGGCATGATGGTGCTATGCTAAAGTGAGACAAGGACAAGGAAGGGGTTGAGGTTTCATCTCCAACCCTTGCTACGACACAAAGTGGGAATGTGTAATGTGGTGTTTTTGCTACTAGTGGAAGGTCTTTTTGTTGTTGAAAAGGTGGTGGTGAATGAAGTTTTTGTGGTGATTAATAATTTCTATGGTGGTTGTTTTCTCTCTCTTGTGCGTGGCTACCTTTTTGGGGTGTTGGATGCTGATTTTGTGCCCTCATGGTGGTATGAATGTTGGTCTTGCTGCTTACATGCTAGTCGAGGGAAATTTTGGTAGTACTTTATTTTTTCCCCATGGCGGCTGTAGCAATTATGGCTTCCATGTTTCAACAGAATTATCATGTGGGGAATTTTGAAATGCAGTTGAAATTTGATGCAAAATGAATTTTTGTAATGTACTTGCATTTTGATCAGAAAGCTTTTTTGCTCCCTGACTCTATAAAAGGGAATTCAGGGCTCGTTTGCAAGGGTTCTAAATTTTTGGGTCTTTTGGTCTAATATGTAAAAGGGTAGAATATATAAGAATACCAAAAAATAGGATAGTGGAATTGTCTTGGTTTTGAATCCTGCATATGAAAATCTTAAAGAGTTCTATAGAAATTATTGATATCGAAAGTAAATTCCATACAAGTTCATCTACTTTTCTCTATAAACCGTTTTCAAGTTTTGAATATAATATCAAGTATATTTGGTTCATTTTTGAATATTTCATTTGAATGCATTTCTTCATTTCTTCTTTGGTTCAATGAATCAGCTAAATGTTTAAATGAGGCTATGAACTTGTTATGATTTGTTGAAAATTTGGTAAGAAGTGATGTATTATGTGTAGAGAGTTTTCATAACGCAATTCCTTATGGAAATAGTCCACTATTATCAGCTCTAAAGAATTTATACATGACAGGTTGTAAGATGCATGACTCTATTACCCAATTGTTGAAGACACTGGCCTATTTGTCATGGTATTTTCCTTTTGAGCAATAATAACATATTAGATTGTCAGTTCAAGGTTAGAATACAAATCTCTTTTTAAAATTTATCTACTATGAAGCATATGTGTGAGATATTTTCCCTGTTCTTGGTAAATTGATGGATATTTGCTTGAAGACTAGCCAACCTTTGAGTGAATTGTGTTGTTTACCCCTTATAGGAAATGATTTGTGATTTTCTATGTCATTTATTGAAGTAGTCAAATCAAATGTTTAAAATGAACACCCTCCTAGGTCCCAAAGAGCCTAAAGTGTAGAAGATTGTAGTCTTCAACTGGGTCTTGTTAGTTGGCCATTCACTTTAAGGGTCTTGAGCATGGAAGATGGCTACTCTTCAGAGATTCCTTAGGTGTACTGGGAAAAACACCAACATATTGTACAAACAATGGCTTCTTTTTTCTTCTTGACTTTCAAGTAGCGCTCATTCCCAATTACTAAGTTTCTTGTAGTTAACTTGAGATGCACCATCTTGGCATAAGAATTTTCCAAACATTAGTCTCATTGAATGTTGGATGGAAAGTATGGTGAGAATATAGGTTCCAAAGCTAAAATTGGTAGCTTTGATACCACGTGTAAGATGCCAATTGTTCATTCAAGTAAATTTCCTAAGTTTTAACTTCCAAGTAAATAAACTATGTATTTACACCATTGCTATACAAAATTTATTTTCCAAATGAGAACAAATGAACATAGATGGCATATAAAATTACAAATTCCATTTCAAATATCATATTCCACATGTTACAATATTTCCCAAGAATGTATATAATGTACATACATAGCTTGATCAAGCTTCAAAATAATATATATAGATGGTCTAGGAATCTCCTTTCAAGTCTTAGTCACCACTTGAGGAGGAGAAGCATCACTCAAGCTCTATTTTTCCAACCACAGACTAATATGCGGTCCCCCACACATCTATCATTAGATATATGGACTTTCCCTTTGACAAAGAGATTGGTTGAGTAACCTCATAACTATAACCATATTGATCTTAGTGTTGTGCCCTACATAACTAGAACTTGTAGACCTTACAATCCTAATCTGGAATGCATTAAAAGGAACGTGGTGAATTGAAAGTGAATCCAAAGGAAATCACACTACTTTTTCCAAAGTATTCTCACTTAGTACTTTGAGTGATAGCCATCCTATTCACATACACTACCCTAGCTTGATTAGAATTTAGACCATTATAAACTATGCATAGGTAAATATTGAATAGGTAATCATTAACCTCAAATATAACCTATTCCCTTTCACAAATCACAATGGTACCTCTACCAATAAAAAATAATTTACCCCCCCTTCAATGGATAACCTAACACTAGGTATAACATATAAGCTTTCTAAGTCCACAAAGCAACTTTGCATAAAATAACTTAACAAGCTATTTCCAATTCGTCAATCCTAGTATGTAATACTATAGACGATAATCAATCACTCATTATTATGGAGTAAATGAAAAAACTTATATGGAAACCATATCAATAAGACTATTCCTTTCTTATAAGCAAATAGAATTTTATTCTATTCCAAGCAACTAATGCAAATCCAAATAAAACACACATGGCAATCAATCTTTCTCAATAAAAAAAAAAAACATGAAGAGAATAGAATTGCATGCTTGATAACCACTTATTCTAATTGACCTACTAGATCTCAAGCTTTAGCCTCCTCTTAGAATCAACCTAGCAACAAACCCTCTCAATTTATCTCACTAAATTACTCACAATAACTCTCAGCAAAATAAGAATTCTCTCAATGGAAAATACAATAGAATGGAGCAACGTAATGATGCAAAGAAGAATTGTATCCAAATGAGGTGATAATGCCTCATATTTATACCCAAAAAACAACTTCTACAACCTACAAAAAAGGCTTAAGCTATGACACTTCTCAACAATATACCATTGACTCAGCTTATCAATGAAAGGGTGGTAGATTTCTAACATAATACTCATCAAAACTATACAACAAATTGATCCTATGCTTGCCAACAATAGTTTGACTATTTCATAAAGCACATGCTTCATTCAGGAAATTGATTTTCAAGCTTAAAAAAATTCTAAGAGAAACACATAATTCATATTATGGTGCCAAGAATTTTCCACATTTCATATCTACAAGCTTTCTATTTTAAACAAAGAACCCAGCCAATCACTATCTGGCTGCATATTACTTAGTCGACTTGGTCCAAGGCATGAAAATCAACACATCACAAGAATCAACCTCCATCATTTATAGCACTATTTAAGACTTAGTATGTTACATAATAAAATGAACTACATTTAATTATGGTGTTTACTATACTTTATACAACAACCTTCATACTTATGTATTTCCATTGCTCATTATCCATAATGATAATTATAGTTTAATACTTACTAATGCACTATTACATGAAGCACTACATTCTCATTTAATCGACCATGGCATATTTTCTATGAATAGACCTTTAATTCTTATAATATATATATACATATATATGTATATATATCAACAAATAGAATTTAATATTATATATATTCAAATATATATGTATAGTTATTTATATATATTCTTTGACAAATGAGTTTGTCTAAATATACATTTGATATTTGAATGAATAATATCAAGTTAACATTTCATATACACTATCATTTGTATATATATACATATATAAATATATATCTATATACATTGTATACGCACGTATAGATATATCGACATATTTATATGGACATTCCCATTTGTTAACACATACATGTATATCAACACATGTATGTTCATATGTATATATCTCATATATACATAGGATTACATAATCAAACACATAAACAATTGTTATCATATCGATATGTATACATACATGTGATTTATATATATATACATTCATGTCACATTGTTCTCTTGATATCACCATGCCCATAAGCAACCCATCCATAAGCATGCATAGGTATGTATATCTATGTACTCTTATGTACATGTATGGGTTGTTTTCAACATGCATATGTATACATACACACACACACACATATATATATACATTCTATGTATATATCTCATCAATTAAGTGTAGTAATATGAAGAATAACTTGCATGCACTGAGCACTAAAAACAATCCAAAAATGATCTTAATGGAAATCAAGATCATTCCTAATGCAAACACACCATACTAAAGGATGACTTACCAATTCCCAAAACTATGCATTGAATCAACCATTATATTAGTGAGTGTGTGTGTAAGCTCAGTTAGGTTTCGTTATAGGTTACTCAACCAAGTTCTTCTCCTAAGTGATACTTCCCCTCGCTTCTAGAGGATTGAATCTGAACCTGCATCCAAATTAACACATTTTCATGGTAGTTATTTCATCAAACAAACATTTACAATTCATAGTTAGAATATAAAATTCAATAACCATTCATTCTATATATGCATTCCATTATATAACATTAAATGAGATAATCATTCATTCATAATTTTCCAATGATTTTGATAAGCAAAGTGTAATCATATATATATATATTCTCCAATAAAAATTCCAAATTCACTCACATATGCAATAATTTACCCTAACATAGTAATAGTAAATAGATAAATGCATAACGGGGTGTAACATTTAGTGTTTCATAGGTGAGAGCGCAAATTAGATCAAAATAAAATTTTGAAGTGTTGACTTTATTTTATGTTTAAGCATTAGTCAAGGGGGATTGAACTTGGTGATGAGTTTTTATGGATGGGTAGAAGGATAAGTGTTAAGAATAATTGAAATACTTTTTTATCTAATAAGGATTTTAAAAGGCTCCTCACTCTAAATAGCATGTGTGATCCATTTGGAAATGAGATAGTGGTGTAGAGCACCTTTTTGTGCCATTTTTTAATGTTTTATGGTATTTTGAGTCATTGCGAGGTCATTACTTAAAATGTTGCAAAATTTTTAAATGTTGTCATATGATGTATTGTAAAAAGTGCAAAATTTGCAAATTAGAGGGAAGCTCAACGGTCATGGGTAGTTGAAGATATTTTTAGGAATTGTAGGAAGTTGGAGCAGTTAGAAGAATGTTTAAATATGTGTAATCCATCGTTGAGATTGCTGTTGATGAGGTTTGAAGGAGAAAAATCAATAAAAAGATCATTGTTTTCTACTATTTCTGTGTAAATTCACCAAACTCAGCCTATGTACGGTTTCATACAGGTTGTTATTCATCCTAAATGTATGTGAATTGATAGATATAGGTGTTTACAACATTTTAAAGTTGATTTGAGGGATTTGTACTAAGATTCAAGAAATTGGTACGCAGATTGCAAAAGGTGGTTTGAAAATAGGGGTTCAAGGGTTTGAGGCCTAAAATGAATTGAAAGGCCATTCCACCCACTGTATAGGCTATCATTCAATGGAATGGGCCTGATTGGTGTAGGTTTAGTGGTAGTAGTAGAATTTTAATAGTGGTAGAATCTTTTGTTGAGTTTTCCACATTGCCTTGTTGAAAACATTGGATTTAAGCCTTATGAACAAGGCTAGGGTAAGTGATTTGAGAAAGTTGACTGAGAACAAGAAGGAACCTATTAGTTTTGGTGTGATCAAGGGTATTTTTATGTGTTATGAAGGTTGGCAAGGACAGGAGAGGCCAATTTCATGTTTGGGCATGAAGCCCTAGTTGATCCAAGTAGGAAAAGGGGTGAATTTGGGTGGTTTTACAAAGGAATTGTGTGAGTTATTTGGGGAAAGAAGTATTTGGTGGTCAATTAAGTTTTTGTAGGAAGAATTAGGAGTTTAGGAAGTGGTTTCAAGTTTGGATGAGTATTGGAGATAGGGTTTTCAATAAACCCTTGATAAACTTGTGAAAAGAGAGGGTTTTGGGGTTTATTATGCTAGTAGGCTTATCATGACCTAAAAGTGGTGGAATTGGTGCTTTGGAAGACTGGTTGTTTCTTCCCAATAGGTTCTTGCATCTAGAAAAAAGAATAAAGGAGGGTTGCTTTGTTAATTTGGCCTAATTAGCCTTGTGGACAACGTAGTTTGCTAGTTTTGGGAAAGTTGATCCAAAGGAGTCTTAAGTGGATTTGAGGTATGTGGTAGAAGGCCTAAATGGGTTCCTAAAATGGTGGTTTTTTGCAAAGTTTTTTGAGGAATTTAGAAAGTTATGGTGGGAAAATAGGTTTGCTGACCTACTAGGAAGACTAGGTGAAAAGTTGGAATCAAGCCTAGATTGAGTTTGTGTGAGGAAAGGTGGTTAGAATCCCTTTTTATGGTTAAAGTGAGATGGTTTCCACCCTTTATTTTTATTATATGGTATCAAAGCTTAGTTAATAGATCTATGAAGGTGATTGGTTGAAGTTTGCATAAAAGGACAGATGGAAATTGTGAAGACAAGACATGGCAAAGGATATCAAAGAAGCAACACAAAGAAATGCTTTTCAAAACCACCTGCAAGTGTCAAGGTAAGGCATGTACTGTAATGGTAGATTCTTGTAGCCTAGATAATTTGGTATCTCAGGAAATGGTTGACAAGTTGCATTTGGCAAGGTTTCCTCATGAATCACCCTATTATGTTTCTAGGTTGAGTGGTGAGCATACTTTGTTGGTCAAGGAGCAATCTTGGGTTGAGTTTCAAATGGGTGGTTATAAAGATAGAATCTTATGTGATGTTGTACCTATGAGTATATGCCATTTGTTATTAGGGATTCCATGGCAATATGAAAGATTTTCTTTGTATGATGGAAGGAATAATAGTTATAAGATTATGAAGGATGGAGTTACTTTTAATTTGATTCCATTGGTTGAAGAGGATAAGTGAAAAAGTAAGAAAGAAAGAATAACAATGTGGGGCATAAAAGAGTTTCTAAGGCACGAGGAAGACAAGTACAATGAGAGTGCAGCCCCCACAAAGAAGAAAAGTGTTGAGACAACCAATATTGATAGGGATGCAAAGTGGAAGAATAAAGAGAGTGACGAGTTGATGAAGAAGACTGAGATAATGAAGGTCAAGAGTGAAATGACCTTGAAGGTTCAAGACAAGATTGGAAACTATGACAAAGACAAGAAAGGATCTGAATTTTGGCAAAGGAAAGTAAAAGGAGTAGGAAGGTCATGTGATGACAAGACAATGATGAGTAGATCTAGTACAGAGGTTTGTGAGAAGGAAAATATTGGGCCATAGGTCCTAAAAAGAGAAAGAGATGTGGTGAATGCAAAGGAGTTGCCTAAGGAAAGGAAAGGTTGGCCTAGTAAGGTCACAATGAAAGAAATATATTTTCCATTGAAAAGACAAGAAGTTGGAAAGTAGAAAAAGTTTGATAGTGCAAGGATAGATAGACCTAATGGAAAAGGGGTCTTAGAGATAGAGAAAATGAAGCCAGAGGAAATGGATAAAAATAAAGTGAATGAAAAGATTGTGGAAATCCATGAAGGGCTTGTAAAGAGTGAAGAAATCATAGTGGGAATAGTATTGTGTCCCTTGAAGGTAACTAAAGGTAATGGGAAGTCAAGCACTACAGAAATAGAGGTTTGTATGTTTGCAAATATAGTGATGAGAGAGGTAAAATTTCTAAGAATAAGAGATGAAGAGGGATAGAGAAGATGGAAAGAGAAAGAGTATAAGACAGTGAAGGTAGAAGAGCATCAATGTGAGAGCATGGGGTTTAAAAAGCAGAGTGTGGACAGTCAAGAAAAGAAGATGAAATACAAGGTACATTGTCCATTGATGGGACAAGAAGTTGATGAAATTGAGAATAAAGTGATGGCAAGGGTGGAGGATCTAGTCCAAGGAAAGAAGATAGTGAGCCAAGGAGAATGGAAAAGGTTAGTGCAAGGGTTGGTAGAGATTGAAGAGAGAAGTGAAGTTACAGTCACCCCAAGAGGTGAAGATGTAAAGGTAAAGAGTTTGAGGAATGTCTCAATGTTGGAAGAGACTAATGATGTGATGTTGACAATGGTTGGCCAAGAGAAGGCTAAAGTTAGTGTGTTTGAGAAGTCTCCAAAAGATGTGGAGCAGAGTAGTGATGTTGTGGTTAGGATAGAGTGTTGTCCTTGGGTGATAAAAATGATTCATAGGACCTTGTATTCTCCCATGACAGAGGTTGGTAAACTTGAGTGCATAGGGGTTCAGAAGATGAAGAACCTTAAGTTGATTGTGAAAAGAAGAGGTAAGAGGCAAGGAGTGAAGGAAGTCTTCTAATACTTCCTTGTTTTGGTGGTTATGTTGGTGGGAGTTAAACCAATAGTTAAGATGAAAGAGGAAAGCCAAGGTGTGGACTATTTTGCAATGAGTAAAGCTGAGGAACATAGTGGAAGTAGATGGATTCTATAGATGAAGATAAATTAGAGCATGGAGATGCAGATCCAAAAAGACAATGCAAGAGAAACGCTACTATGCATGGAAAAATCCAAACAAAAGGTGAAGATGAAGAAAAATGGAGCAGAGCATGGAAGAATACAAGGAGTATCAAAGTGTTGGAGATCAAAGTGTTGTTGTAGGTTAAGAGTTGAAGACTTCCAAGAGACTTGGATGAATTTCATGGTCAGGTGAATGGTGCAGAGCACCTTGTTGCTCCATTTTATGAATTTGAGTCTAGATAGGTTTCCTTAGTCATGATAAGGTCAAGTAAGGCCATGTTGGGCCATTTTTTAATTTTTTGTGGTATTTTGAGTCATTGCGAGGTCATTAAGTAAAATGTTGTAAAATTGTTAAATGTTGTCATATGAGGTATTGTAAAAAGTGCAAAATTTGCAAATTAGAGGGAAGCCCAATGGTCATGGGAAGTTGAAGATGGTTTTAGGTGTTGTAGGAAGTTGTAGCAGTTAGGAGAATGTTTAAATATGTGTAATCCATCATTGAGATGGTTGTTGATGAGGTTTGAAGGAGAAAAATCAATAAAAAGATCATTATTTTTTGTTATTTATGTGTAAATTCACCAAACTCAGCCTGTGTATGGTTTAATACAAGTTTTTAATCATCTAAAATGTATGTGAATTGATAGATACAGGTGTCTAAAATATTTTAAAGTTGATTTGATGGATTTGTGCTAAGATTCAAGAAATTGGTAGGTAGATTGCTAAAGGTGGTCTGAAAATAGGGGTTCAAGTGTTTGAGGCCTAAAATGAATTAAAAGGCCATTCCACCTACTATATAGGATTTATTTCAGTGGAATGGGCCTGATTGGTGTAGGTTTAGTGGTAGGAGTATAATTTTAATATTGGAAGGATCTTTTGGTTGAGTTTTTGATGCCGCCCTATTGAAAACATTAGATTTAGGCCTTATGAACAAGGCTAGGGTTAGTGAATTGAGAAAGTTGACTAAGAACAAGAAGGAACCTATTAGTTTTGGTGTGATCAAGGGTAGTTTGATATGCTATGAAGGTTGGAAGGGATAGGAGAGGCCAATTTCATGTTTGGGCATGAAGCTCTAGTTGAACCAAGTAGGAAAATGGGTGAATTTGGGTGGTTTTACAAAGGAACTGTGTGAGTTCTTTAGGGGAAGTAGTATTTGGTGGTCAATTAAGTTTTGTGCAGGAAGAATAAGGAGTGTAGGAAGTGGTTTCAAGTTTGGATGAGGATTGGAGATAGGGTTCTCAATAAACCCTTGCTTAACTTGTGAAAAGAGAGGGTTTTGGGGTTTGTTATGCTAGTGGGCTTATCACACCCTAAAAGTGGTGGAATTGGTGCTTTGGAAGACTAGTTGTTTCTTCCCAATAGGTTCTTGCATCTGGAAGGAAGAATAAAAGAGGGTTGCTTTGTTAATTTGGCTTAATTGGCCTTGTGGACAACATAGTTTGCTAGTTTTGGGAAAATTGATCCAAAGGAGTCTTAAGTGGATTTGAGATATGTGGAAGAAGGCCTAAATGGGTGCCTAAAATAGTGGGTTTTTTTAGAGGTTGTTAAGGAACTCAAAGATTTATGGTGGAGAAAATAGGTTTGTTGACCTATTAGGAAGACTAGGTGAAAAGTTGGAATCAAGCCTAGATTGAGTTTGTGTGAGGAAAGGTGGTTAGAATCCCTTTGTATGGTGAAAGTGAGATGGTTGCCACCCTTTATTGCTATCAGATAGATACCTTGATTTTTGGTTTCAAATTTTCCCAAACCACCTTTTGTATCAAGGGATACATATAATGAAGTCACGAGGTGGTTGTGAAACCTACAATATCATCCCATATTGATAAAAAAATTTATAATCAGCAAGTGATAATTTTTTTAAACAATATTCTAGATAGAAACTAGTAGGAGTAGACATGAGTAGCTAAGAATATTCTATTAGCCACTTGAACTCTTTCAATGGAGGAGAGATACCTATTACCACTGGTGTGTGAATTCAAATTTGAGCTTATTTATGAAATATTTCCACATATCATTTGGAAATACCCCCAATCCAAAATCAAAGGATATCCAAAAGTAATAACTAGTCACACCATGTTTTATGTAGGTCCATTCAATAGGGATCTAGGGAAGGAGAGTTCCTTGCCATGGATTTTTTAATCTTGTGAATAGAGAAACTAGATTTCTCGAAAATACAATATGATTCTATCAAAAGGAGGTCATCATACATCAAATGAAAATGAATAATTTCTAGGAAATAAGATGCCAAATACTAGTCCAAGGTGTTTGTCTCAAAGGATGATATAGACCAAGGAATCGATAGTGAGAACATAGAGGAAATGAGCTAATGGGCACCACATCATTATAATCAGTTGAACACAATCATTGGTGTAATCTTATCCCTTGGATAATACTTCCAACATAACTATCTCCTAAATTAAAATCCATTTCTCACCTTATTCTAAGTTGACCTCCAATCATTACCCACAAAATTATGTGTCTAGGTATTCAAATTGGGGTCTAGTTATCATATCTAAAGACAAGACTTGTGACACTAGTTTTATATACAAATATATCCTAAAATTAACTGAGTGTATAAATATATATTGATCTAAGAAGGAATCATATCATATAGATCCTTGGTTTGCATCACCATACAAGAATAAAAAATGCATTGATCTTCACTCTAGGAATTTTTTATCAATCAAGTATTTGATCATGTGAACAAAAAGAAGAGTCAACCTCACATAATATACTATTCAAGGTTTTCCTCAACACCACAATTTTCCATTAGATATCTAGTAAAGGAAATACATAATCATAGGGTTTGCAAGTGTGAAGTATGAAATCATGATATAAGTATGAGATCATAAGAATTGGTTCAAATTCCAAGCACAATTATATTAAAAAATATAGAGCAATATAATCAACTTATCACATTCATTTGTACATCTTTCCAAAATATAATTAGGTACATAGTTAGTGTTAGATACAATACACTAATTAGTATAATGAGATATCTATTCATATTATTATACCTTATCCCTTTTCATTACACTTTCAAATTTATATGTTGTGACTTATCTATTATTGAAATGAATCATTGGTGTGGAATACTCTTCCTACACTAAATTTTGAGGGCTGGTGTGTGCAAAAATAATTAACCTTATAATTATAGAAATAATACACAAAATACTTATAGCATACTACATAGGCTTTCATGGGGAAAACTCTTTCAAGAGAAAAAACTAAAGTCCAAAGAATAAATTATATTATTAGAAAAAAAAGGCTACAATAAAATATTCAAGGGCATGCCCTTATAGGGTTATAACACTTACAATTCAATCACACATACTCCATCTCCAAGAACCAATAAAAAAGAAAATAGTAAACCATAAATTAAAAATGGTTTTCCAAAATCATGAGTCAAAATAATTAACCAAAACTGCTACCATATTTGGACCAAATTCATATTCCAAAGTCGTTCATGGTATTTTAGGAATTTTTATAAGATGATCTTATATCTATCATAGCTTGTCATAGATTTTTCCACATGTAACTCCTTAATTTGGGTAGCCTGTTTCGGTAAATATTTAAACCCATTTAAATATTCATTTCAACTTATCATAATGTTGGTCAAGGTTACATTATAACTCCCCTATAATCATGCTCTTATGGATCATAAGTAATTACCGTCTTACAATTCTATAATAACATTATATGATCATACAAATTTATATACTTAAAGTATCTAAAACATGTAAAATAATGGCAACTTAAAGTGGGATAGCCCATTATCCATACTTTGAGAAAACTAATAAATAAATAAAAATAATTAATAAATAAAAATATTAGGATGAAAGGTTGAGAAAAATTTCTCAACATTCTACCACTTAATAAATAGCTTGAAAAGAATAATGGGAAAACCTAACAATGAAATATAACTAGTACATGCCATGAGACCTAAAGACTTACTACAACTCCTAAATTTTTCTATGCTCATAGGATTCATCAATGCATCTATATTATTATCCAAAGTATCAAACTTTCTAGAAACATCCTCCCATCCTCTACCATGTCATGAAAAAAATGGTACTAGACATATATGTGCTTCATCTTTGCATGAAAGTTTGGGTTCTTTGCTAGACATTTGCCACTTTGACTACCACAAAAAATATGATAGCTCTCTAGTTCAACCCACATCTCAACACAATATCCTAATCTATATGGACTCCTTAATGTTAGAGTAATCACGCATTAACTAATAATTAATTAATATTTAATTGATTATTAGTCTAATTCATTTCATACACTTAAGCTAAACTTAGGAGTTCTTTATTCTATTTACTATGTGTTTTTTTATGTTAACTAAAGTGAGCAATTATTAGATCATTCTATCTCATCACATGTAATGTTGGAACTTTTCATGATCTAATCCCTTTATCATTTAGGGTCTCTCTTATATATCACTCAACCCTCATTGTATTATCAATTTGGGTATTCTGTAAGTATTTTTTCTTAATTCCTCAACAAGAAAATACTTACAAAATATCTAGATTGATAATGTAATGAAGGTTGAGTGCTATATAGGAGCAACCCTAAATGATAAAAGGAATAGTTCATGACAATTTTCACCATCACATGCAATAAGATAGAATGATTTAATAATAGATCACTTGAGTTAACATAAAACCACTCCTAAATTTAGCTTAAGTGCATGAAATTAATTAGAGTAATAATCAATTAAATACTAATTAATTATTAGCTAATACATTATTACTCTAACACCCCCCCTTAAGATGAACTTAGGGAGTAGCTATAAATCCTAAAAAAGAGAATGCATGATGGGTCCCAACAAACAAGGCCTAATAAGGTACCCATGTACAAACAATCTAATATCTTACAACTGGAAAAAAGGAGAAGACAACATGGGAAAAACTCCTTCCAAAAGAGAGAAAGGAGAATGAAGGACTAAAAATACTCCAAACAAATGTGAAGGAATAAGAAGCCTCCAACCAATTTAAAATTTCCCAAAAAAGAAGAACATGAAGAACATTGTTGAAGCATGAAGAAGCTATACATAACTATCAAAATATGACTAATATAGTGTTGAAATGAGGAACCCCCTATGAAAAAGATGATGATCAGGATCAAGAAGAAAATAATTTGTATGAGTGCTCACAACAACACTACTCAAATCAGATAGAAAATAAAGGCAATACATATAAAACTTGAAGATATAAATGCTATAGGTACCAATAGTCTAAAGAACACCAATCAAATAAAAATGGAAGGTCACCTCCATAAACAAGAATTAAATAATTTCCATATGGTAAATGCTCCATCTCACTGAAATGCAACCACTACATCCACCTAGTACGTAGGAACAAGAACTAGATACATAGATCACTCAAAAAAAAAAACCACATAAGTATTAGCACCAACAATAGAAACCCCCCATAATACAGAAAGGGAGAGCGAAGATAGGTACACTGAAACTATGTGAAACCAAGAAGTTCATGTAGGAGAACAAAGAAGATTTGAACATGTAATTGAAAAAGTACCTACAAATAAAAGGGTGTTTAAACCAGGGCACACACACATGAAGGTAGACAAGGTTGTGATTGAAAATACAAGGCTCACATAAAAACTACCCATGACACTTTATATCATAGTTCAAGTACATAAGGCACAAATGGATGTGTGAAATCCCCAAAAATTCACCATAATGGCACTTTATCTTAGAACATCTACAAAAGATAAATGCTAACAATGGAAGCTCATAATGTCTAAAAAAGGACCACATGATGAAAATATCATTCTTTAATATTAAAGTAGGAAATTGATAGCTCCATGATGAAGCACATAAGAAATCACGCACTTTCAAAAAAATGGGACCCAAAAAGGAGTCTGGATGCATAATATATGACCTATCAAAGTATCCAAAATGACGATTACATAGGAACAACATTGAGAAAAATAATTTCTAGAAAAAGAAAAGAAACCAAAACTGAAAACCACCTACAACACTATGAAGAGCAGGAAATTGTACTCTATTTCAAAAAAAAATGCACTAAAAAAGACCATCGTATGGTTGAGATATCTACTCTAGAAGATGGAGTGCAAAATTGAGAAGCCCAACACAGAGGGGTGTTTAGCTTAAGTGCATGAGAATAATCTAAACACCTCTCTCCATTGTGATTTTCAATTTTTCACTCCATCTTCTAGAGTCGATATCTCAGACATATGGTGGTCTTTCTTAGTGCTTTTTTTTTTAAGCATAGTGGAATTGCATGCTTTGCACAGTGGTGTAGTGATTTTTAGTTTTGGCTTCTAATATTTTAGAAATTAGTTTTCTTAGTGTTGTTCCTATGCAATCCTGATTTTGGAGACTTTGACATGCCATATTTTCTACATCCAGACTCCTTTTTGGGTCCCATTTTTTTAAAAAGTGCATGATTTTTCATGTAATTCATCATGGTGCTATCAATTTCCTCATTTGTTTGTCAAAGAATTTTATTTTTAGCATGTGGTATTTTTTTGGACATTGTGAGCTTCCATTGTAAGCATTTATTTTTTGTAGACATGCTGAGATAAAGTTCCATTTTGGTGAATATTTTTTTGGGATTTCACACATCCTGTTGTGCTTTATGTATTTCACTATGATAAAAATTGCCATGGTTTTTTTTAAGATACAAATGGTACATGAATCTGCATGAGTGACCCCAATTCCACTACTCAACATGTAAGATGCAATTCAAAAATATAGGTACCAATTAACTAAAAAATAATCCTAAGTTTAGCTTAAGTGCATGAGAATTAGAATAATGATTAATTAAAGATTAAATAAGTATTATCTAATGCATGGTTATTCTAACACCCCCTTAAGTGTAACTGGTGCAGGAGAACCTAGATGGACTAGTTATCGAAATCACCCAAAAACAGGTTTTAGATTGTTAGAAGCATCATGGATTTGATGTTGAATGTTTTGTGGTCATCACAAACATTGTTTGGGAGATACTAAAATTTCTTGTTTAGGCTCATTGGGTTACCAAAGTTTTAATATATTAAAATTCTTGAAGGTTGTAGAAACATATTTTTGTAGGGGACCATGGGATGTCAATCTGAGCCTACTCGCCATTTTTCATGTGAATTGGAGAACTTTCAGTTTTCCACTTGCTAACACCCAAACTCGTTAATTGAAAAAATAACATGATAGAATTTAGTGTGGTTAAATTCAAAACACCTTTATCCTGTTGGTTATAAGTCAATTTTTTTGAGTGATTTCAATAATTTTTATATGGTGGTAAATGGTTACTAATAGTTGTTTAAATAATCATTTCATTAAATTCCAAGCACCTACATAGTAGTCATATTTTTATTTTATTCCAACATGAAGAATTTCATTGAAATAATAAATGAAAAGAAAGCAAGAATTATTCATTTTATAATGTCCAGGTTGAGGGAGGTGTGGGAGAAGTGAAAATACATAAGGGAAACTAAGGTTTCATGCAAGTGAAAGAAGAAAGTGTTGATAATTGAAGAGACATCGAGGCATAGAAACATAGAGAGGTCTGAGTAGCTAGAGAGGAGGAGGCCAAGTGAAGAAAAAGAAAATTGAAAAGGTAGATTAGCAGGAGAGAGAAGGATGTGAGGATCATTCCATGTAATGATAGCTTAAAGTTTTGAAATAAGAAAAAAATTGCAGATAGTGCTAGGTGACTATGCCACATTGTGGGGCAACATATAAACAAGAACAAATATGGAATATTAACATGAGTTGTGTGACTTCAAGAGAGATTTGTAACTTGATTTTTGAGTAGGAAAACCATATATAGGTGTGGGTGATACAAACAAGAGTAATAAATCAATAAAATGTGTTGGAATAAAGTTGTAGTTCACAACATGTGACAGGGAGCTTCTAAAAATAGATAAATTCAATGTAGATGGACAACGTGATGGGGAATGGTGTGCAAGATAGGAAGACAATTTTAGAGATGAAGAAAAGTCCGAGAATAGGCATATGATACTACACAAAAATGAGGATGAGTGGCACCATGTACAAAGAAGAAATTGAATGACAAGAAAAGTATAGGAAAATACCAAGGGTCAATAGTGACTGATGGCAATTTAAAATATGTAGATTAAAGTAGAGGAATTGGTTTGAAGAAGAGAGAGGACCAATTGTGAGTTAAATTTTGTAAATAAATTTTTAAATTTTAATATTAACATCTCTGTGATTTTGTTACCTGATTCTAAACCTAGTGAATTAAAGAAAAGGAATGTTTATTGAAAATTTTGGACAAAGTGTTTCCTATTTATAACTATGAATTTGTGTAGAAAATTTAGTTTGTGTAACAACCCCAGTGTTTTGCATAGTAAAATTTCCAACATTTCATGCTAATTGATTATTCTATGATGTCATAACATAGCAATAAATTTTTTTCTTCCCATATTGTAAATTACATGCATAACACTATTTCCAAACTTCCATCGCATTCCATTGTAATTTCACAAACCTTCCAAATACATAGATACCATATTGAATGAACTCAAGTATAAAATTCATGATTACATCCTTTCATATAATGGGAACATGATATGTACATAGCTCCTCTAAGCTTCATTTGGAAATAGCTATACAAACTGGTCTTGATGTCCCCACATTGGTGTATACATTTTGAATGTCCCTACTCATTGTTGTAAAAACTCCAGTTATCCCCGATATTGGCGTACACATCCACAAACCCTGGCTTCCAACTAGTGAGGAGAAGCATCACTCAAGTGCTTTTCCGCCAACCACAGACTCATATGCGGTCCCTCACACATCTATCAAAGATAGATGGCCCTAAACTTTGACAAAGAGATTGGTTGGTAAACCTCGTATCCATAGCCTATATGAGCTTAGTGTTATGTCCTACATGTCTAGAACTTGTAAACCCACAATCTAGAACTAGCATGTAATACTAGATCATGGTGAATTTGATAGTGTAATCAGTGGCACTTACACTACTTTGTCCAAATTTTTCTCATTCAGTATAATTGAGTGAAGGTCATTCTATTCACATACACTTCTACAAGCTCAATTTGGATCTTGACCATTCATATATTATGTTTAGGTAATTTTCTTCCCTAGGTAACCTAAAAAATAACCTATTTCCCTTCCAAAACTCTACGATATCTTATGGATATTCCCATCCTTGTTATAAGATTTCCTAGTCCACAAGTTAACTAAACATAGACAAGCCATTCTCTACAAAATACATTCTCGTTCCAAGTATAACTTATAATATAGAGTATGGCTATATAAAATTCCACTATTCATAGTTTAATTATTCATAAATAACCGAATCCAATCAATAATATATCAACTAATAATTGGTTCTCATCAAGAGAAAAGCCACATCAGTTATTGACCTCAATCAAAGAATATTCATAGCAATAGGTGCTTCTCTTCAAGAGTGTAAGCCCTCAATAAAAGAGCTATTCAAAGTAGAGTCTATCCAACAATGTGACTTCATTTTAAGAGTGCAAAGTAATTAACCAAGTAGCTACTTTAACTTATTAGGAAATCCTACCTATGTTTCCAAACATATAGAATTCCATAAACTCAAGTGATTTACACAACCATGCGGACGATTCTCAAACTCAAAATTCGCTTCCCAAACTCAGGATAAGCAATCCTAAGAGTAGACACTGGCTATCCTAGTTAAATTAATAACTTAACCAAGAGTAACACATAAGCTAATCATGTTAAATAATATTTAGTATGTAATACTTATGATTAACTCAAATATCCTATTATGGAGTACATACAAGTGCATCATAAAAACAACATATAAGATTCTATTTCCTTTTCAAAGCCATTCTAGCTTCCCTAAATGCAAGTACTCGTAAAATAAATTTTAATAATTCATGGAGAACAATATTTCATAAATAAAACAAGGAAGAATATCCTCATGCCTATTATGGCTTATCTAATCAATTGGCAACAATGTAATGATGAGGGCATAGCCCGAGACACAGAAAATAACCCACAAACAAGAGAATAATTTTATTATTCAGAAAAATGGAGCTTCTTACATACAGAGGATCTCAAATCCCCAAGTTCTACAACACATGCAAGCTACAGAAAGCTACAGAATAACCCTTTTGCAATATGTGAGCTTGTCCCCAAAAAGTTACCCAAGAAAATTAGAAACCCGCCCATAAATAGAGCTCCTCTTTAGTTTGGAGCCAAAACTACATTAAAATTTGAGTTTAGGCGGTTTGGCGCCGAAAATTACAACTTGAAGTTCAAATTTCAAAAGAACATTTGCAATTGTATCTTCTAGAAAGTGCGCCAACTTCCTGGGGCCATAACTTTTGATCCGGGGCTCCGATTCACAAACCGTTTGAACCGTTGGAAAGGTCTCGAAGTCAAGAATGCGCTTAAAATTTGCTAAGCCAATTTCGGAAAGTTTTGGGGCCATTCTAGGAGCTCTAAGTGCCTCAAATCCAACTCAAAAGATTTTCAAGTACAAATTTGGGAAACTAAAACTACAATATCTTTCAACCCAGGAATAGAAAATAAAAACCGTAAATTGGGAATTTCATTATGATGAAAATGGTATCCAAAAATGTAAAAATATCTAAAAACTAAGAAACTTGAAATTTAACTATTTTTGGGTGATGCAAGATTGCCCTTACACCACTGGATGCTCCTGCATCAGACACCCAGGGTAATTTGAGAAGTGACCTCACACTGCCGTGATGGTTGAGGGAAACCCAACCGTCAATCACTTTAGATAGCCGTGATGAATCTTCCACGTGCCTTCCTCTCCATTTTACCAGATATTCTTCATACTGCCTATTTCTGGTACTCCTTCCCACATGACTATCCAAGATTTTCTCAATCTCCTCCTTTTATGAAGTAGGTACTGGAATCCCACACTGTTCCATCATTGGTACTTCCTTTACGCCACCTTCATGATACTCTATCAAATCTGAAATGTTGAACACAGGGGAAATGTTGAATCCATTTGGCAACTCTACCTCATATGCATTCCCTGAATCATGCCTCTTCAAAATTTTACAGGGACCGAACTTCTTCATCTTCAATTTGTTATATTTTCCCACTGAAAACTTTTCTTTCCTCAAGTGGACCATCACTTCATCACCAATCTGAAACTCCTTATACCTCCTCTTCTGATCTGCCTTAGCCTTATACTGCATATTCATCTTGTTAATATGTTCTCTTACCTTCTCATGTATATCCTTGATGTGTTCTACAAAAATCTTTGGCTTCAACACTTATTTTCTCTCTTGGTCCATCTTCCTCAATTTTGGAGCTATTCTAGGGCTACCTCCATACACAATCTGAATGGTGATCTACCAATGCTTTCATTGAAAGAATTGTTGTAAGAAAATTCTTCCGAGGGTAAGATTAAGTCCCATCCCTTGGGTTTATCTCCTACCAAGCATCTCAAAGAGGGTTACCTGTGACTCTAACAACCTCTGCTTGCCCATCCGCTTGTGGGTGGTGTGTGCGAAATAAACTTTAGCCTGGGTTTCTCGGCCTTTCTTCCCATTAAGGTCCTCCAAAGTACCCCCACAAATTTGGTGTCAATGACCAAACAATACTCTTTAAGCAAGATTCATGTAGCCCTCACCACCTCTTTGAAGAACAAGTCAGCAATGGATCGTGATCATGGGTCTGGACATGGAAATGAAATGTGCCATCTTCTAAAACCTATCAACCACCACATAAAGATCGGGACCATTCCCTCAGGCGTCCTTACAAACAAAGAACAAAGTCCATACTTATATCCTCCCATGGCCTCTCCGGTACGTATACGATATAAGCCCTCAGATTTCACTCACCCTTAGCCATCTAACATACCCTACAACTCTGTACAAACTTCTTCATGTCTTGTGACAACTGAGGCCAAGAGTAATGTTCAATGATAATGGCTATGGTCTTATCCCAACCAAAATGTCCTATCATTCCTCCATTGAGCTTCTCCTTTATTAGGTTCTCCCTCATGGAACTCCTCTTTGGGATACACACAATTGATCTCCCTTAAATAACATGCCATCCTCGATTATGAAATCCAGCCACCTTGTCCTATCTGCTATAACAGGTTCCTTGCAAGCTCTCAAAAAAAAAAAAAAATTAGGATCTTCTGCATACAGTGTCTTGAGTTCATTGAACCCAACCACTTCAATCTGCATCTTTGTCATCAATGTATGCTTCCTACTTAAGGCATCTGCAACCCTATTTGACTTCCCACTCCTATGTTTCAAAACAAAGGTATAACTCTGCAAAAACTCTACCCATTTCATATGCCTCTGATTTAATTTTCCCTGACTATTTAGGTACTGCAAGGCCTGATGATCAGTATATAGAACAAATTCCTTTAGCAACAAATAATGTCTCCATTTCTTTAATGCTTGAACTATTGCATAAAATTCTTGATCATATACAAAATACTTTCTCTTGGTATCATTTAACTTTTCACTAAAATAGGCAATGGGCTTACCTTCTTGGCTCAACACTGCTCCAATGGCACAA
>VDFB02075321.1:317941408-317987814 GCA_007258455.2 Sequoia sempervirens | reverse complement strand
TTCTTTGGAACCTTCTCACTATCCTCATTACTCCTCTAGGAATCAATGCATAACACACACATGCTCATGCTTGTACCTTCTAAAAATTTTCTTCCATCTACATAACAAATTCTAGCACTATTGCATACCTTTTCTTCAATCTCCTTTAGGGGTTTCAACTTGTGATGAACTGAATCCTTTGTCAAGGAATAAGTGTTTGCATTGCCATCATGTATAGCTCACCTATTGAACTACCACGGCCTCCCTAACAACATGTGACATGCATCCATGGGGATGATATCACAAAGTACCTCATCATGGTAGCTCCCGATCTTGAACTTTACTAGGCACTGCTCATTGACCAAAAAATTGTGGTCTTTCTACAACCAGGCAATCCGATATGGATGCGGGTACCTTTCCCTCTTCAGCTTCAACTTTGTGACCATCTCCTTTGACACTAGATTATCAGTGATCCCACCGTCAATAATGACATCACAACATTTTCCTTCACACTTGCACCTTGTGCAAAATAGATTCTTCCTCTGTTCTAGTTCCTTTTCCTTAGTCACTAGGGCTCTCCTAATCACTAGGGCTTCTCACCTTTCAGCATCATTAGAATGTTTAGATTGGGCCTCCTCATCTGCATGTGCAACCCTTCCATGACCTTTTGGCCTTTTGTCTGCCCTTCCTTGCTATTGTGGACATTCATAGGCTTGATGTCCTTCTTCACCACATTGGAAACACGTTCCTCTGAAACCACCTCTTCCAGATCCTTGTCCATATCTCCCTCATCCTTTACCTCTTTAATCACCATTGTTTTGATCATGAGGGTGGTAGAAGTTGTCATTCCTTTGGCTTCGGCTGGTACCCACATCTTCACTTTTCTTTTCATCATCATTTCAGCTTCCTGAAGGTCTGCCATTGCCCCTTCGGCTTTGACCTCCTCGTCCTTTTTGCTTGCCATCAAATCTTTTGTTCAGCTTCTCTTCCACCTTTAGAGAAAACTGATACACATCCTCAATGGTGGTCATTCTGACTAAGCTTAACTCCTCTTGAATACTCAGTCGTAACCCATTAAGATATCAGGCTACCTTCTCCTTATTGGCCTCTGTGTGACCCGTTCTGATGATTATCTTGTGAAAATATTCAGTATATTCTTTCACTACTTCCCTTGTTTCAACCCTTGCAATTTCTTCAATAGATCGAACTCGTAGTCCACTGGTATGAACTGCTTCTTCAGTTTCTCTACCATGTGATCTCATCTAGTGATCTTGACTTTTCCTCTTCGATTTCTTTCCAACTGGACCTCTTTCCACCAAATACTGGTATGGCCCTTCAACTTCATCTTTGAAAACTTAACCCGATCTAGGTCCTCTATTTCCTCATACTCAAAATATTCTTCTAGCTCGTTGATCCAGTCGATCAACTCTTTCGGGTTCAGACTTTCGGAATAACTGGGGACTTCTGCTCTAGGTATTTTCCCAATCTTCGAAATGGCCATTATTAGCTGCATTTGGTCTTGATCAATTGCTTCTTCTTCCTCTTCTACATCTAAACCTTCTTCCTCTCCTTCATCCTCACTTTCCTCCCTCGGGATTAACCCTCTTCTCAACTACTCTTGTAACGCATCAATCTATCTCTGGAGGGCTGTCAGTGCATCTCTTCCACTAGCATCTTTGTCACCTTGACCACCTTTGGCACCACCACACCTACCAGACATCACTCTTGGAGGCATCTTTCTTGATCTCGACCCACAACCACGGTCCTAGTGCGAACTACCTCACGATCAGCGATCTATCCACATGCTCAAGAAAACTCGCTCTGATACCACTTGATGAGGGCGCAGCCTGAGACACAGAAAATAACCCACAAAAAAGAGAATAATTTTATTATTCAGAAAATGGAGCTTCTTACATGCAAAGGATCTCAAATCCCCAAGTTCTACAACACATGCAAGCTACAAAAAGCTACAGAATAACCCTTTCGCAATATGCGAGCTTGTCCCCAAAAAGTTACCCAAGAAAATTAGAAACCCGCCCATAAATAGAGCTCCTCTTTAGTTTGGAGCCAAAACAACATTAAAATTTGAGTTTAGGTGGTTTGGCGCTGAAAATTACAACTTGAAGTTCAAATTTCAAAAGAACATTTGCAATTGTATCTTCTACAAAGTGCGCCAACTTCTCGGGGCCATAACTTTTGATCCGGGACTTCGATTCGTGAACCGTTTGAACCGTTGGAAAGGTCTCGAAGTCAAGAACATGCTCAAAATTTTCTACGCTAATTTTGGAAAGTTTCGGGGCCATTCTGGGAGCTCTAAGTGCCTCAAATCCAACTCGGAAGATTTTCAGGTGTAAATCTGGGAAAGTAAAACTGCAATATCTTTCAACCCAGGAATAGAAAATAAAAACCGTAAATTGAGAATTTCATTATGATGAAAAGGGTATCCAAAAATGTAAAAATATCTGAAAACTAAGAAACTTGAAATTTAACTATTTTTGGGTGATGCAAGATTGCCCTTACACCACTAGATGCTCCTGCATCATGTAACCTCTCCCAAATAGCAACGAGCTTGATAATAGATTCTCAAGAAATGTCATAATGAACTTCTAACTCTCAAGTTGATAGATTAATTCACTCAAACAACAAATCTTTCTCTCAATATGATAGGATTCTCTCTCTCTCACACACAAGTACAATTGAGGATAAGTTGAAAATAATGCAGAGTAAAAGCTTGCAAGAAGAATGCATCCTCTCAAATGAAATTGCTCTGCTGTTTATATAGCAACATGGGGCTACACATCCTATAGTTTAGGCATGGATATGGACATAAAACACCATGCACAACTACACATATATCATAGAAAAAAGGTGGTGACTATGTAAGCTCATACTCAACAAAACATCTACAGATCAACCTTGCTAGATTGACAACAAATTGATACTTACTCAAATCTGCACATGAATAATTTGAATTATCTCTATAAATAAATATCTACAACAAAAAAGTTTCTAGAGGTGGCGCCAAAGCTTCCACACTCCTCTCAATGTTCATGTGGTTCTCATGCAATTAGAAATAGTCAATTACCAATTCGCAACACCATGCATTCATCGACTTAATCTAGGGATGAGTTGATTTAGATATTTATTCTCTTTGACAAAGTCATCGAATATTTCTCATGTTTCAAAAGATGTTGGTTCAAGTATAAAAATATGACAATTTAATTTTACCAATTCAAAGATAATCTTCACCATAGGCATCAACTAAGTCTATGTCATGCATCGACATAAGGCAGTGGCGCAGGGGCACCTAGGTTCTTAGGCCTCCAAGAGGGGTCAAATTTGATGTTTTGGTTTGTGTGAGTTATTTTCATGTAATAAGGTCTTCAATGACCATTTCATGTCTATTGGTGTTGGTCTTGAGTCATTAGAAGTGTTTTAGTGTGTAATTTCCAAATGTTGTCAAGTTGCTTAAATGTTGTCAATGCAACTTCTACATTTTCTTGCAAAAAGTGATTAGCACGGTGATTTGCTAGTTGTAGTTTTAAAATTAGTTGGGAACAGTTGGAAGATGATGGGAAATTCCTTAAGAATGCCTTGTGTGTTTGGCATCAAGGTTGGTTGTTGAATTTGGAGATTGAATCAATACAAAAACTTTGTTTTCTACATTTTCTAATGCCAATTTGCGGCTACAGTTGATTGTATGACTCTATATGATCTGATAATGGCTTGAATATGATTGGGAATGATAGAGTAGTGAATAATATTTCCTTTTCATTTTTTATTTTTTAGTTTTATTAAGATTGTGGAAGTTAGAGGAATTTTAATCCGAACTGGTTGAAACCCTTGTTAGGGTTGCTAATGACTGAAAAATGTAATAAGTTCCATTCCACCAAGTGAAAACTTTTGAAACTTGGTGGAATGGAAGAAGTAGGCACATTCTTTGTTTTAAATAACTTTCAAGAATATGGGAAGGTGTTTGGCACATGAAAATTTGATGCCCTAGCCTAATATCCTCATGTATTAGGCCTAAGACTCCTATAGACTTAGGGTTTTGATGAATTTTTTTTGGGAAAGTGTTATATATGATTGGAATTGATGATTTAGGCCTATTAAGACATGTTTGAACCATTGGAGAGGAATAATAAACCCTAGATTGCATATACCCTGCTACTACCAAGCAAAATCACTAATTAGGCCTATTTGCAACAAGAGGATAGTCAATTTTAGAGGGTTTCCATACAAAGGACTATACCCCAGTTTTGAGATATGTTTGTAAATGGTGAAAAAGGTATTTGAAAGTGCCTTTAAATTTTTAATTTCATGCTTCCTATGAATGTTGTGAAGGGAAAACTAGTTTGGAAAGGCTACAAGGAGAATGAGGGCTAATGAATGATAACCCACCATTGAATGCTTAAGAGATTGAAAGTTTGGTTTTTTGAGGATTATTTGGAGTTTTCCACCCTTGATCTGCATCAAATTGGTATTAGAGCATAGGTCAGATTTGAAGAGAAAAAGTTGACTTGAAGAAAGAACAAATGCCTCTAAAAGGGAATACCATTGGCAAATAAGTGAATGAGTTGAAGGAAAAGCATGCTAGAGAGATGAAAAAGTTGAAGGAGAGGCTTGTTGCCCTAGAAACAAGTCAAAGGAGAGAGGTGGTCACGGGAGACATGAGTGACCGAGGGGAAGAGAAAATTTCCCAAGAAGGGTCCAAGGAAGAGATGGATCTCGATGATTTGAGGATGGCAAAGCTCTTGAAAGTAGTCAAGGGATATGGTCATAAGCTCAAGATGGATTTACCCATTTATGGAGGAAATATGGATAGTGAGGAACTCCTAGATTGGATAGGAGCATTAGACAACTACTTTGACTATGAAGATGTGCCAAAAGATCAGAGGGTAAAATTGCCCAAGACAAAGTTGAAGGGCCATGCCTTGCTTTGGTGGGATTATGTACAAATTGAAAGGAGAAAGAAAGGGAAGTCTAAAATCACTTCTTGGGATAGGATGGTGGCTAAAATCAAGGGAAAATTCCTTCCTAGGGACTACACTATTCAATTGTTCATGAGGCTTCAAAATATCAAGCAAAAGGAGATGGATGTACAAACCTATGCTGAGGAGTTCTACAAGTTGAGCATAAGGGAAGGTCATGTAGAAGATGATGAAGAGAAAGTGGCAAGATACATTAATGGTCTGAGATACAATCTTCAAGATGAGTTGAGCCTCACCACTTCAAGAATGGTAGAGGAGTGTTACCAGTTGGCTATCAAGGCTAAGGATAAATTGAAAAGAAGGCAAGAAAAGAAAAGCAGGGGTAGAGGCAAAAATTCAATAGGAAGAGGGATGTTTGCTAGTAGGGGGAAGTCCCAAAGATCACAAGGAGAATCAAACAATAATCAAGAGAAAAGTTTTGAATCAAGGGGCAGCTTTAGAGGAAGGAGACCCAATAATAGGGGAAAATTTGGAAGCCAAAGAGGAGGATCAAGTGGATTTATAGGTAAATGTTATAAGTGTAATAAGTTTGTAGGCCATCAATCATGGAAATGCATTGAAAATCATTCTACTACATCATTTTGAGGAGAAATAAGAAATCAAATTGTGCAAGGGGATGACAATGAGAGTGTTAACTCTCCATCATCTAATGTTGATCAAAAAGTTGGTGAGTCTTTCATGGTGAGGACCTTGATAAAAGTTCCAATGGAGAAGGATCCTCCACAAAGAAAATCTCTTTTCAAAACCAAATGTAAGTGTTTGGGTAAGTGTTGCAAATTAGTGATTGATTAAGGTAGCACTAATAATTTGGTCTTTATAGAAATGGTTGAAAAGCTTAAGTTGAAAATAATTCCTCATACAATTCCTTATACCTTTTCTTGTCTTAACAAAGGTAAGCAAGTAGTTGTAAATGAACAAAGTTGGGTTGAGTTTCATATAGGGGGATGCAAAGATAAAGTTTTGTGTGATATTATACCAATGTATGTGTGTCATTTGATTTTGGGAAGGCCTTGGCAGTATGATAGGAAGGCCATTGATGATGGGAGGAAAAATACATATGCTATTGAGAAGGATACAGTTTCTTACACCCTCACACCATTGAAGGATGAAATCCTAGATTCTCAAGTTACACCTAGTGTGATGTTGGTCAATGAGAAGGAGTTATTAAATACCTTGGAAGAGGAAAATGTGGGATTTTTTGTTATAGTAAGGCCTAAATCCATCATGGTAGTAGATAAGGAGGAGTTTCCTTTAGAGGTGAAAGCATTGTTGAAGAAGTATGAGGAAATAGTAGTTGATGAGATTCCAAATACCTTGCCACCTATGAGGGACATAAGCCACCATATTGATTTCATTCCTATGGCTAGTTTTCCCAACAAAGCTACCTACAAGATGACTCCACAACAAAATGAGGAAATTAAGAGGTGAGTGCAAGAACTACTTGACAAGGGGATGATTAGGGAAAGTTTGAGTCCTTGTGTGGTTCCCACAGTCTTGGCACCAAAGAAAGGTGATGAATGGAGGATGTTCACTGATTCATGGGACATCAACAAGATCACAATAAGGTAAGGTTCCCTATTCCAAGAATTGAAGACTTAATGGATTATTTGGGTGGTGCTTGCTATTTCTCCAAGATTGATCTCAAGAGTGGCTATCATCAAATCAAAATTAGACCTAGTGATGAGTAGAAAACAACCTTCAAGACTAATGAGGGGTTGTATGAATGGATGGTAATGTATTTTGATTTGTTAAATGCCCCTAGTAATTTCATGCACTTGATGAATGAGATGCTTAAACATTTCATTGGTAAGTTTTTGGTAGTGTGTCTTGATGATATTCTTTTTTTAGAAAAACTAAAGAAGAACATTTGTAGCATTTAGAATTGGTTTTGAGAAGGTTGCATGAGGAAAAGCTAATGGTAAAATTGAAGAAGTGTGAGTTTTTGAAAACATAGTTGGTTTACCTTGGTTCTATGGTCACCAATGGCTCTTTGAAGATGGATCCAAGTATGGTGGATGTTATCTTAAGTTGGCCTACTCCTAGATCAGTGGCCAAGGTAAGGATTTTTCATGGTCTAGCCAACTTCTATAGGAAATTTATAAAAGGTTTCAGTCATGTGTGTGCTCTTATGATTATACAATTAAGGGTGATAAAAGGAGGAAATTTGTTTGGTCTCAAGAGGCTGATAGGAGTTTTGAATACTTGAAAACTAAATTTGATGAGTAGCCCATACTAACCTTTCCAAGTTTTGATAAGGTTTTCACCATTGGATGTGATGCAAGTAGCCATGCTATAGGTGTTGTCTTAAGCCAAGAAAATAGATCAGTTTCATTTTTTAGTGCAAATTTGAATGAAGTTGAGCAAAGGTATTCTTCTTATGACCTTTAAATGTATGCTATGGTCCAAGAATTAAAGAAATGGAGAAATTACTTGCTTCCTAAATAAATTTTAGTGTATACTGATAATCATGCATTGCAATTTCTAAATAGTCAAGAAAAGCTTAGCCATAGGCATGTAAAATGGGTTGAATATTTGCAAGGGTACAATTTCACCATTAAGCATAAGAAAGGGAAGTCAACTAAGGTGGAAGATGAATTATTTAGGAGGGATTTGATGGTACAATAAATTTAGTTACATAGTGTGGGAGTGGATTCCCTAAAAGGTATGTACATTAATGATGAATATTTCAAAGACATCTATGCTAGTTGCTTGCAGCCTTGTAGCAACAGTGATGAGAAATGGTTAGATTTCCCGATTCAAGATGGTTTTATATTTAAAGGGGCTCAATTATACATTCCTAAATGTTCTATGAGGACTAACTTATCAAATAAAAGAACAATGGAATCCTTGCAGGTCACTTTGGGCTAGATAAGACTTTGGAGTAGTTGAAGAGGCACTACTATTGGCCTAGAATGCAAGTTGATGTGAGGAAATTTGTGGAGAAGTGTACCATTTTCCAAAGAGATAAAGGAAGTAGCACCAATGTCGGGTTGTATCAACTACTTCCAATTCCCAATAGGCCATGGGAATCAATCAGCATGAACTGTGTGATGGGTCTACCTAGAACTCAAAGGGGGTTTGATTCAATATATGTTGTTATAGGATTTTCTAAGATGGCTCACTTTATACCTTGAAAAAGTACTAATGATGCTTCTTACATAGTAGGTCTCTTCTTTAAAGAGGTGGTGAGAATCCATGGTTTACCCCTTAGCATTGTTTTAGACTAGGATAGCAAGTTTGTGGGTCATTTTTGGCGAATCTTGTGGAAGAAGTTGGGTACTAACTTGAGTTTCAGTTCTACCTATCACCCTCAAATTGATGGGTAGATTTGGTTGGTGAATAGAAGCCTTGGAAATATTCTTAGATGTGTAACCAAGGAGCATGCAACACAATGGGATCTAATTCTTTCACAAGCTGAGTTTGCATACAATGACTCTGTGAATAAGAGTGTGGGTAAAAGCCCTTTTGAAATTGTTTATGGATTGCAGCCCAGGGGTGTGTTTGAGTTGAGGGATGTTAGTGGCATGGAAAGGATATGTGTAAAAGGAGAGGAATTTTTTGTGGCTATGAAGGAGATCCACCAATAGGTGAGAGGAAATCTTCAAAAGAGTGTGGACAAATATAAGCAAAGTGTAGATATAAAAAGAAGAGAACTTCATTTCAAAGTTGGAGACCTATTCTTGGCACATTTGAGGAAGAAAATATTCCCTAAAGGACAACACTCAAAGTTTCAAATGAATAAAAAAGGGCCATACAAAGTTGTGCACAAATTTGGAGAGAATGCATATAAGATTGAACTACCTCCTGGAGTTGTTATTTCTCCTATTTTTAATGTTTTTGATTTTTACCCTTATAAACGGGATGTTGTTGTAGGTACCAATGTAGGTTCATTAGTGCAAGATGAAGATTAGATCAGGGTTCTTCCACCAAGCCAACCTTTAGAGTTGGAGTGCATTTTAGACAAGAAGGAGCTTAAGAAGAGAAGGAGGAAGGACTATTACCAGTAATTGGTTAAATGGAAAGGTTTTACAATGGAGGATGCATCTTGGATGACTGAAGATGATATTTTGAAGCATGGACACATAGTTTTAGATCTTTCCTCAAGTGGAACTTGAGTTTCCTTTGTCCAGGAAGTATGGTGTAGGGGCACCTAGGTTCTCAAGCCTCCAAGAGGGGTAAAAGTTGATGTTTTTAATTTTTGTGAGTTATTTTCATGTAATAAGTTCTTCAATGACCATTTCATATCCAGTAGTGTCAGTATTGAGTCATTAGAAGTGTTTTAGTGTGTAATTGCAAAATATTGTCAAGTTGCTTAAATGTTGTTAATGCAACTTTTGCATTTTTTGCAACAAGTGATTAGCATGGTGATTTGTTAGTTGTAGTTTGAAAATTAGTTGAGAATAGTTGGGATATGATGGGAAATTTCTTAAGAATTCCTTGTGTGGTTGACATCAAGGATGGTTGTTGAATTTGGAGATTGAATCAATACGAAAGCTCTGTTTTCTGCATTTTCTAATGCCAATTTGTTGCTACAGTTGATTGTAAGGCTCTATACGATCTGATAATGGATTGAATCCAATTGGGAATGATAGAGTAGTGAATCATATTTCCATTTCATTTGGGTTTTTTTAGTTTCATTGAGATTTGTGCAAGTTAGATGCATTTTAATCTAAACTTGTTGAAACCCTAGTTAGGGTTGCTAGTGACTGAAAAAAATGTAATAAGTACTATTCCACCTAGTGAAAACTCTTAAAACTTGGTGGAATGGAAGAAGTAGGCATGTTATTTGTTTTCAATAACTTTTAAGAATAGGGGAAGGTGTTTGGTACATGCAAATTTGATTCCTGAGCCTAATATCCTCATTTATTAGGCCTAGGGCTCCTATAGACTTAGGGTTTTGATGAAAAGCTTTTGGGAGAGTGTTCTATATGATTGGAATTGACAAATCAGGCCTATTAAGACATGTTTGAACCATTGGAGAGGAAGAATAAACCTCAGAGTGCATATACCCTATTGCTACCAAGCAAAATCACTAATTAGGCCTATTTGCAACAAGAGGATAATAAATTTTAGAGGGTTTTCATACAAAGGACTATGCCCTAGTTTCAAGATATGTTTATAAATTGTGAAAAGGGTATTTGAAAGTGTCTTTACATTTTGAATGTCATGCTTTCTTTGAATGTTGTGAAGGGTAAACCAGTTTGGAAAGGCTACAAAGAGAATGAGGGCTAATGAGTGATAACCCACCATTGAATTGAAAGTTTGGTTTTTTGAGGATTGTTTGGAGTTTTCCACCCTTGATCTGCATTAGGTAGCAAGCTTAAATGCAATCGATTTTTTCCATAAAGTGTGACAACAAGAATAAAACTCAACTTCTCTAAAGACAGTCATAAGCAACTGAAAATTGGCCTCTAATAATCGACCTCTATCATGATAAATGATAGTTGATCTCAAATAATAACTAATATGTTAACTATATATATATATAATATAACATATACATATATATATATATATATATATAAATATCATCATATATTTATATATATATATGTATATGTTTATATATATATATATACGTTAATATATATTTACATATCAAAAGCCATTAATGTAAGTATACATTTGACATATATAAATAAGTATAGGCAAGATAGTATTTACACATAATAAACAAAATATATCAAATGTATGCATATATATATATATATATATGTATATGTATATAAGTATATACCTCTATGTACATGTATATGTATGTATACCTATATCAATACATTCATATGGGCATGTCCATTCACCAATGTATGCATGTATCGATACATATTACATATGGATATGTGTATATACTATACATATATATATGTTCACATTCGATTTACATATAGTCAATCACAATTAACATCATATTGATAAGTATTTATGTGTGGTACATCTATACATGTGCATGTACTTGTCGTTAGATCCCATTGATATGTATGTGCATATATATACACATACTCCATGCATGTCCCTCTTATCAATATAATCATAATAGTATAAGAAAGAACTCTAAAACTCAAATAGATAAACATCACCCAATAATGCATGCAATAGTAAACAAGACTCTACCAATGCAGACACATCAACTGAGGATGACTTACCAACTTCCCACAAACCGATTCAACTCAATCTATTGTGAGTGTGTGTGTAAGCTCAAATAGGTTACATTATTGGTTACCCAACCAAGATCTTCTTCTAAGTGATACTTCCCCTCTACCTAGAGGAATGAACATATACCTACATACACATTCTCAAAATATGTCCAAGGTAGTCAGCTATTCAACAAAACATGCATTACACATAATACATCTCCAAAGCTAGAATATCAATTTGATATCCTTCCATTTCACATACATGCATTTCTTCACATGAAATTAAATGAAATAACATTCATTCATAATGTATTGATAAAAAAGTACAAGCACATTTTATTCACCATCAAAATACCAATTACATTCACATTTACCTTACATAGCAATAGTAAATAGTAATTACATGTTTGGGGTGTAACAATTTGTGAAAACAAGGAGGAGATCATTTTCATCAATTGGTATCAAATAAAGGGGTTTTGAGCATATAAGTAGAGTGTAACATGAGGCGAACTATGCCAAGACCTACACGTGGAGAGTGAAGCTAGATGTTTGGAGTGTATAGGAAAAGTGTCAAATGTGAGACAACCTATACTAGGACTAGTAGATGGATAGAGAACCACAGTGAAGAAGAAGAGCTCATGTGGACTATTGTAGGTATGAGAGAAGTCCTAAACAACAAGAGCTAAATCTATGAAGATTTTATGTGAATGGTTAAAGATTACATGAAGCAAGATGCACTCAAAAGAAACACATGTTTCCTGGTGTCTTTGAAAAGAGAGAAATAATCGTGTGCTTAGGGATATACATCTCAAGGAGGAAGGTGTCTTGATTAAAATTCTAATAGATATGAAAGATAATTTTTTGTATAGGGCACCTGAGAAGTATATGGAAGGACCAAAACATATGATATCAAATTATGAGTCTCAATTTTTAGAAAAATGGAATCTCAATGTTGACATCTTTGTTCATTTTAGAAATATGAAGTCTTCTAGAGAGAATGTGGTGTGGAAGTTTCCACCAAAAGGGTGGATTAAAGTTGATTTTAGTGGGGCGGCTAAAGAGAATCTTGGGATAGTTGGTTGTGAGGGAGTGTTAAGAGATGAGGATGATAGGTTTTTTTCAATGGTGGAACTTCCTTGGGAAAGTAGATCAATAATTATGTTGAAGTTGTGGTTGCTTATAATGGTATAAAACTTACCTATAATAGAGGTTATAAGAAGGTGTGGGTGGAGGGAGATCCACTAAATATTATAAGATGTCTTATTGAAACCTTACCCTTTGATTCCCTAATTATGCTCAATTCATGTGATGAAATAAGGATTAATCATATTCTTTGTGATGGAAATTATTTGGAAAACTTCTTTGAAAATAAAGGTGTCATAAGGGATTCTTTAAAAATGTGTGATGGGTACTCTTCGGTACCCATTGAAGCCCTTACCATTCTAATCAATGATAGTCAACACAGATACTAAGAAAGGATGGGATGTGTGGATAATTACTCTTAAATGTCTCACATGATTTCTAGGAATTAAGGGTGCCTCTTTCCCCTTTTATTTCTATCAAAAAATTTTAGGATCAAAATTTGTGGTTTACATACCAAATGAGTTTTTGCTATTATGGGTGGAGTGAGAATCTGTGTGGAGCCCCTATATTGCAATTGGGTGTACAATAATCCAAATGTTTGGAGAATTATGGAGGATAGGGGCTTGACCCTCTACTTGGAGGCTCCATGGACATGACTTGAAAGCCTCCAAGCTCTTTGTCAAGGGCTGGATGAATAGAGTTTTAACCATGAATGTCAAGGAAATTTATATAATAGAGGAGATGATAGTGACAATTATAGGGTTGTTGTTGCAAGGAAGCAATTTTTCTCATGATAGAAAAGATAACGATGAATCCCTTAACTAATTATTCAAGGTGATGAATGAGAGAATCTTGTGAAACTTTCATCTTGGGGCTATGATTGGCTCTCCAGAAATCCCATTTAGATAGTTGTGTAGAGGTGATTATGCATTATATAACTCTAGATGACAAGTACACAACTACCTTAGGTGTTCAATTTATTTTATTGAATCACATAGGTTTTTGGTGTCTTTTCCTTATTTTCTCTTAGCCTCATTGGATTATTCTACAAAGGAGCACGTAAAAAACCCTAAATTTATAATGTTACATGAGGGTTTAATCTTACTAATAATGGAATATGTGAAAACCAAAATCCCATTGCTAAATTCAAGGGGGAATGGTAATTTAAAGAAAAACAAAAACAATGGTAGTTCATTATTCTTATAAGAGCTCAAAATCCATTGAAAATGAGGATGATGAGGAGTGGTGGGAGGATGAGGAGGGTGATGACTCAGTTGATGCTTTTTTTGTTCTTCCATTTGATTGAGAGGACCAAAAGAAAAGAAATGGAGCTAGGAAGAAGAACTCTCCTAAGAACAGAGCTAAGAAGATTATTTCCTAGTAAAAGGGTTCTCAAATTGGGGAGAAAGAGGAATATGTAAATTTACGAAGTAGGGGTAAACAAGTATCTAAGCCCTATGGGGAAGAGTCTAGGAAAGGTAAGGAGAAAGTAGGAGATAGAATGTCTAGGGTATCCAGACCTTGAAGAAAGGCTCTCCTAAGGATAACATTGATGCTGCTAATATTCCTCCTCTATCTGAATATTTTTCTTACCTCCATGCAAACAAATAGGAAATATATGAAATCTTGGGGCTTGTTAGGGATGGAGTTTCTAGTCAATTTAAATTGGCCAAGTGGTTCTTTTTAGAGATTAATAAAACCAATGTCAATTTTTGTGGATTGTAAGAGAAAATCACTAATGAGGAGAGGGACTAGTCTAATATTTTGAACATGGAATTATAAAAAAGCTTGGATGACGTGGAGGAATCCATTAGTGTTTTAAAAATGGATTATGAGAGTCGTATGAAAGATATCAAAAATAAAATATAAGGGATTAATACTAATGTAGAGAATATCCTAAAGATAAGTCACCATTCTATTAAAAATAGCGTTGAGGGGATAAGGATCCTCATAGAGATGCTTAAAGAGCTAAGGGAGGAGAAGATGACTAAAGGGCCCCTAGAGGATAGAAAAAACAAAAAAAATAAAGAATAAGGGAAGAAACAAGTGGTGGAAGATTCAAAGGGGCCAATTTCAAGAACAAGGGGAAGAAAAAATAACAAAATAAAGGAGGAAAAGAAGGAACTACTGGACTTGGTCAACTTGCATCAAAATTTCTACAACTAGGAGTTAGAGGTGGCTGATACCTTAAAAGATATAAAGTAGTCCTATTGTTGTTTGTTCTGCTTTTTGTTGGTTGTTGGTTCTTCATATGATTTTACTATATAAACCTTGTTATTATATTCACACTTCATTGTTGGTGAATAGTAGATGAGGCTCCTTTCATGGAATGAATCCACAATCTACCAAGAAGAAGATTATATGAAATAGGATTAGGCATGACATGGATAAGTGTAGGAAAAAAAATCATAGGCCCTACCTTAATGGGTAGTGTTATTGTCTTAATGATTTCATACTAACATTATTAAATCCACAAATATAAAGACTATCTAGTTTTATGAGAGTCTTATCCACACTAAGTTTATTTAAAAGGTCAGTGCAACAAACATTATGACCTGGTCCATTAGAAATGAGAGTACATCTAACCTTAGTTTTATTGATGATGACAAATATCAATAGAACATTATATCTATTTTGAATCTCAAGAGTAGGAAATTGAATTTGAGGAAAATGAATAACTAAGTTTATTAAATTTATACCATCTGGCAAGGTTACTGTGTCATTTATTTTGATAGAAGGTGGTACAATAATCTTCTACAAAGACTATTGAAGCATACCATGGTAAGTAAGTTTGAATTGTCCCAAAGAGAGATTGTGGCTAGAGAATTATGAAGTTTCTCAACAAGATCATACTCTTTGTTTCTATGTTGAGGAAGATGAGGTACAAGGAGATATGGTTGAGGAAGCAGAATGGAGGTTTACATTTTTTGGTTGTTTATTGGTTCGAGTTTTGCATGTGTGAGAAACTACATGATAATTTGGTTTTTGTGACACATTTTGGTGTACATGACTACTTCAAGAGTGAGTTATTTTACAAAACTTAAGATATTAATAGGAGGTTTATATTCGTTTGAAGGAGGTCCAACAATGAAAGAAGGCATAGTTTGACATTTAGGAACATGAGAAGGAGGATAGATGATCAATTGTGGTTCTACAATTTTGATTGAGTTGACTATTTGTTGAAAAACTTCTATCAATGGGGTATTAATTGTTGAATCCTCTTGCACCAAGATATCCTCACAAGTAGGGGAGATATTGGGAGAGGTACAAACATGAGTTTTGTGATTACTTGAAGAATGAAAGTTAAGAAAGTTTTGAACCATTTTATTCTTTCATACGTAGAAATTATCATGGGTAGGAAACTCTTGGTCGGTTGAAGGCCAACATATATCCCTATTGATGACATGGAATGGGGTCTAGGGTAAAGACCCAATATTTCTTTTAAGACAAGCCATATTTTACTATGTCAAAAGAAATTTTATAAAAATAAAACATCTTTTTATGTACTTTTGTTTTTCTAGGGGTAATGCAATGAATTAGGTGAAGTAGGGAAAAACTAACAATGCACAACAAAATCTAGAAGTTTCAAGACAAACTATCAAAAATAGGACCTAGATTTGAATAAAGGTCACAAAGTAGGGTTCCACATATATAAATTTGAGGTAAAATTGACTATTCAGGGAGGTGGTTCCCTAGAATGTAAATCATGGCTTTTGTAACTTCAAAACTTTAATAGGTGTGTAAAAGTTTGAAGGTTTAGTTCTTTTAAAACCTAGGTCTTGTAACTAATAGATCCCAAAAAATCAATATACCCTAATTTGATGATTAGGAGCACATGCAAACGAGCTGATGGATGAATTTAACTACATAAAAGAGTGTCCCTGAGAGGTATTAGGTTTTGATAACACTAATATGCTAATGCAAATGTGTCAAATTATGTTTAAGTTTATGTTTTTGCAAGGAAAAAATTATTTAAATGCTTTATTTTCCAAGCTAAACACGTGAAATTTGTAAATTAAAATGAAGTAACTCAGATCTAATCCCTAAAAAGGAAATACCAAATTTAAAACAATATAATTAAAGCTAAATATTTTAAATTTTTTATCTAAATTTAATTCACCAAGGTGTTTTAATGTTGAATGAACAAGAGTGAAAATGTTTAAATTTTGTAAATGAAATAAACATAATTCAATAATGTAATACCTTCAAATAACCTAGGTTTTGAATCAATTTTCATAATTTATGCTATAAAAATTAGAAAATTGCAAGTGTAGGATATTGTCGGGTTCACCAAAATATAGAGTAAGAAAAGAGATCCTATATCCAACAAGTAGATTAACTAGGATAAACTTCTTTTCACTTTGACTCCACATTTAAACACAAACCAATTGGGTTTTGGTGATTGGCTTGTTGCTGCAAGGGAGAGGAAATATCCAAGGGTTTGGTTCTTTTGAGTTTCAAAGAGGATAATTTTGATGTGTTTGAACAATCCTATTTGACATAAACCCTATATTTGAAAATGTAATTTATCACACAAACGAAAATAGAAATTGATGAAACATTTACAAATATTTGAAGGGCAGATATTTTTGCACCTATTACAAAAATCTGAGCTTGAATTTGGGGGTCAAGTTCATTGGTGACCTAGACCACAAAAGTTAATTTTTTGGGATCTACAAACTTTAGATGGTAGGTTATAGTCTACTCTGTGTTTCTTGTGAATTGCTATTGATGAAAATTCTAGATCTATCCTACACACATGAAAAAAGGGGGAAAGATTGTGTTGCATAGGGGCTTTCCCAAGTCAAACCCCATTTTGGTCTTTTCACCTCCATGTACAAAAAATGATGATGGTAGAGAGGGATTACCCTAGGTAGGGTAGAGGCCAAATGAACAATAATTGATTGAAATGATAAATGATAAATGGTAATGTTACCTTGGTATGAAATATTTATAAAAGCATGATTTACACACCATAAATTGTCACATAAGGTTGTTTGATGAATTCTTAAATTTCTTGAAGACCTGCAATAGATTAGTTCATAAAAAATAAAAAAATTTGTAGCTAGCATGTAGAGGATAACTCAATACATCTTTAGAATAAGTGCATCATGTAATAGCTTCTTGTTAATAATTGCTTCCTTTCTAATGTTCAAATGAGATTAACACTTGTATATATATGTATCCTAATTGATAATTTGATATTTTAATTCTTCAAAGAATGAAACCAAAAATATTAAATTTAAAATAGGTCACCTTTAAGGTCAAGGGTGCTCTTGCCCTTGATTGGATGCTTTAGGCCTAAATTTTTCAAGATGTTGGGGATTTTAATATATATTTTTAATCTAGCCTCAAAATGAATAAATCATTAATATAATTATGTCTGTAGGAAAAATAGGCTATCCATGTAGTGTGAATTTTTTAGGGTCAACAATTTACAACACTACATTAGTCTTATTTAAATCACCAAAAAAAATATTTTATTAAAATTCTTAACTCAAAAATTCACCACAATATTCCATACATGATTAATTCACCTAAATTTTATAACTTATAGTTGAAATCTAAATTAATATGATAATATTTTATCATAATTATTATTTTCTTTAGGGATGCATTTCCAATCTTTAGTTTTTTCATTGATTTAAAATATAATCTAATAACACTCATTGTATTCCACAACGTAACATATACCCACAATTTGAGGACCATTGATCTCAATGGAGATCAATGATCGAAAACTAATTTTAGGCCCCATGAGCATTACAGATTGTGAGTACATTTTACCTCATGGAATACAACAAGGGTTGTTAGATTATAATTTAAATCAATGGAAGAAACTAAATATTATAGACTCTACCCCTTAAACCCATCAATCATTTCCACCCTTGAGCCCTACTTTTCCATAAGAATTACTATTTTAAATTGAAGGATTCACCATCATAATTAATACATTTTCCTATTATTTTCTAAGACTGATCAAAATTTTCTACAAATTTTTAGTGATTTTAACAAAAATTCCAATACAATTAATTATTTTTCAAAAAAGGGGAAAGGGGAAACATTTTCCAATATAAATTTATCTTTTTTTTTCCATAAAAATAAAAGACTCGCCAAGATTTTATATATTTTTTTCAGGGTGAGTTTCTTAAAGTTATCAATGGTAGAAGGAGTACCATAATTCACATCTAATACAAGAAAATCAATTCTCTTTGATTAAATATTTTAAATGTACCTACAAAATTTTAATCTAGTTGCAACATCCAATCAAATATTATTGGTAATCGTGGAGTAGTTCTTAGAGTGGTAGGAAAAAGTAAATATAATTTCATAAAGTTTATAGAAATTTGGTGTGCAACTTGACATGAGAAAGGAATGCAAGGATTTACTATGGAAGTGAAGGATGAGGACCATTCGTATGGAAAATAGACCACCACAAATTCACCTTTTTTATTTTCTTGATGTTTTAAAATGATTTGAAGGGAAAAGGTCTTCAACTACATATTTGAAAGACTTAAGGTTCCATCAACAAGGGAAGCATAAGAATACAAAAAAAATATTTGAAAGTGAATACATCCAAAGAAAATATAATGAAGTGAATGATGGAAATGACACAACAATGCTTGGTTGCACTTCAAAATGCCATAGAGGGAAGTGAATGAAATTGGAGAAATATATGGAAAAAGAAGGTTTTTGGAACTTGATGTCCAAGTGAACATCAATAATAGATGGAAAATATCTAGTTGGGATTGGGATTTTACAAATTGGGATATTGGTTAAAATATTGAAGATAAAATTTTGTAGGGAAGAGAAGGGGATGTGGATGTGAACGATATTTGGTTGGAAAAAAATTGCATTTGGTTGCAAGAGGAGATCCTACAAACAAAAAAAAACACTAGGAAATTGAACCAAAACCTCTAGAATTAGGATTTTTAAGAGCCTGCCTACATATAACATATGCGTAAGCACATGGATGATGATGAAAGACAATACTTAGAAAAAAATAACAAATGAAGACCTACACAAAAAATCTCCAATTAGTTATATGTGATGGGTAAAATACAACCTAAGTACATAAAGTAGATAGGAATCAAGAAAATTTTGACATATAATGGTTGATTCCTAACACTCTACTTTCTCCATCACCTTCTCCTAACACCCATCTAGTTGTCAAGCCTAGAAAATCACTTATCTTTCCAAATTATGGACTATATAAGATCTCATTGTGAAATTCTTGTTAGTAGAAACTATGGAAAATTGAGCAATTGGTCTCAATCATTGAATTCTTATTATTGGCAGATAGTATTAATATATTTGAACATCCAAAGCTGATGCATTCTAGGATCATTCTTACCCATTTCTCCATTCAATAATGCAATTAGATGACAAACTTCCTAATGGAATAGGCCTAGTAAGATTCTTGAGATTATTGGTAACATCCTTTCTTTATTTGAGAAACTAATGTCTATTTCGATTGCCCATTTTGGTTACTTCATATTTCTCAATTTCATCAAGTGATTGTGCTTCTATCATAGTGGTTAATTCAAACTTGAATTAAGGAAAAAACATGATAAATCATTTTTGGTGTAATATAAAAAATAATGCTTCCATTATTATCTTTGGATGTTCTTGAAACAAGGTCATATGCCTATGAACATGTTAACATCAATTCTATACTCTATAATATTGATGGAAATTTTTATAATAATTCCCAATCTAGAGTTTGCTATGATTCTAGACCTAGTTGTTGATGGATCTCTAAAATTCCTTAGGTGAAATTCCTACAAACTTATGTAGCACAAGTTAGTATCTATGATGTCTTGGAATAATTAATCTATATTGAATGCCTTCACAACCCCTTAAAATGTGTACTTAATCATGGTATGGAGCTTATCAATATTATTAAGTTTCTTAGCTTTATTAGTTTTATTAGATATTCTACAAGTTTGAAAGATTCCATAGTAAATATAGATAATCCATCATAATTTTTCAATTTATCTATTCTTTAATTTCTCTTTTTTAGTTAATCACTTATTTATGGAAGAAACTAATCTATAATAACCATTAGGAAGGTATTTTAATCCATAGAATAACTCATAATTATAATAAGAATACTTCAAGTTTTTAAGCCTTGGAGGGCCCAAAGGTTAGGTAGGAAATCGAACTTGGAACCTAGGTTTGAATTCTATTAGATTGAGTTTGGGTTGTAGAGAGGAACTAGAAATTGGAACTTAAGGATCCAAGTTCTAACTTATGTCTAATGTCTACTATATGATGATTTTTAGGATATTTTATAAGGTTTAGAAGCTAGAAGGAAGTCCAGAGAGGAATCTAAGATCTTAATAGAATTTGGTTATAGTCATGAAAGAGTGAAGGTTAGGATGAATTTAGAACTTAGAACTTAAGGTTCTAAGTTCTTATGAAGAATCAAAATCTAAACCTTAAAAATCTATAAATTATAATTTTGGAGTGAGGAGCAAATAGGAACTAAAAATTGGTACTTAAGGTTCCAAGTTTACATCAATTTTTGACACCTACAACACTTTATTAATATTTTTAATAGTGTCGTAGAGACCAAAACATAGAGGGAGACTTGGGAGTTTGGAATTAGGTACTATGTTCCAAGTGAAATCTAGAGTCTAAGGTTTGGTATACAAAGGCCTTGATGTTGGCATATGGCTTTGAGAGATCATTTTTGGTTACTTGTGTTGTCATTGATGGCAACTAGAGTCAACAGTATGGTCCACAATGTTAGTATTGCTCCTACCGGCAAGGGAAGTAAGATTCTGCAATCTTTCGATAGAAAGAATGAAGAACATGACATTTGGTTGACAAACTGATCTAATCACTTTACTGGATCATTATTCTATGGTGTGTATCTCCAGGAAGTCCTCCTAGCATGTGTACTATCCTACTGATGAGTTTCGATGGTGTTGCGTTAGTCAAAGTTTGAGTTAAGAGGTTCGGTAGTATGGTTCATGGTTTATTCTCTCATCATGGCCAACATGTTTTATATGGAGTATCACGGATGTATGAGGAGTATGTATTTAGTTATTTCTTATGTTTTGAACTTTCTTTTGGGTCCCTACTAAAAGTCTATCCAACTTGTGAGGGAATGCATCAACTCTAATTAATGATTTGAGCCGACATAAGCAAGAATATTATTTCTTGATGTGAAGTTGACATACAATGAATTCTTGATTAGCGGGTATATAAAGGAGATCAAAAAATAATTTTGGTGTATGAAGTAGTTGTGAAAAAAGATAGAAGTGTATATGTAGAAGAAAGTGAAAATGGATAGATCAGTTATTTTGAGAACATAAAAGATTTTGGAAGCAAAGCAGAGTAGGGAAGAAGTACGAACTGGATAGAAAGATCTAGAATTTGATTGTGCACTTAATTGGAACTGAATCCAAGCATTTGTAGATGCTACTCTCTCACTTCAAAATTTTGTTGTAATCACAATTATACTTTGTAAGGTAGTGATCCTTTCTCTCTTTTAAGCAGTGAGCTCTAACTAGTGTGCCTGAATGCAAGTGCATTCTCCTTTCATCATACTTTTAACAGAGTATACTTTGTGGATTAATCTCCACCATGGTTTTTCCCCTAATAGGGTTTCCACATAAAATCCTGGTGTTATGGTGTTATTTAATGTGATTGCATGCTTCCTTCTGTTTATGTGTTGTGAATTCTATTGAGGGTTTAATTATTGTTGTTGATAATTTAAGATTTGATTTGAAAACTAAATATTGTGTAACATTGATTCACCCCTCCCTCTCAGTGTTACTAGTTTCCAACACTTGGTATTAGAGTTGGTTCCTTTTCTGAAGTTTAACAGCTTGAGGTGGATCTTGAATTGCAATGGATGTTGGTGGTCTTCAACAATAGCTTATGGTGGCACTTGATGATCTTGATCAGTCCAAAGTAGAGGTCATGGAACTAAAAGAAAATCTTGTAGATGCCGAAAAATTCATTCAATCACTGAAGGATAAGATAAATGGGTCAAGAGAAAAGAGGAAGGAACTGTGTGATCAGTTGAAGAAAAAAGAAAGCAAAGGTCTAGATAATATCCATTTGAATCAAACCCTAAGGGAAGTAACAAAAGAATGCGAAAAGCTTGCTAAGGACAATACTGCTCTAAAGCTTGAAATGGAATCTATGGAAATGAAGTTCACCATAGAGATTGAAGAAAGAAAGAAGAATGAGGAGAATCTGGCCTAGTATTTGAAAGAAATATTTGAAGAATGCAACAAAATTAACAATGGATTCATTTAGTTGGAAATTGAACTACAAAAATCCAGAAACAATGAACAAGAACTTGCGAGACATGTAGTTATCCTCAGAAATGAGCTTTCTACTGCAAATGAGTTCAAGGAGAAATTCAGGATAAGCTCTGCTAGGCTTGATGAGATAACCAAAGGACAAAAGGATACAAATGACAAGTGAGGTCTTGGCTATGAAAAGGGTGAGAGTTCTTGATCTAAACATAAGAACCTTGAAAAGAAGAAAAAAGGAAGAAGACATCCGGTAAGGCAACCAAATGCTCAAAAAATTAATGGATATTGCTTTGTTTATAATAAATTTGGACATATGGCTTCTCAGTGTAGAAGAAAGATAAATCCTAGTGCTCCATCATTTTCTGGTCAGTGTTTTAAATGCAAGAAGTTTGGTCATAAGGCATTAGAATGTAGAAGTATGTCTGTTAATGCAAATAACATTAAATGCTATACTTGTGGAAGATTTGGACATGTTGCTAATCAATGCAGATCAGGAAGAAATTAGTGGAATGGATGGTCTAGATAGAAGAATCCGGTATGCTACAATTGCAACAATTTTGGGCACATTACAAAGTTTTGCAAGAACATAAACATGAACAAAAGAGGTCTGGTTTATCAAGGAAGAAATTCACAGAAAAAAAACAAAGGAAAAGAAAAAATAGTTGTGGAAGAGATAAGAGATCAAATGAAGAAAACATGGGTAAAGAAAAGTGAATCTGATGAAGGAAACAAGGCTGTACTGGAAGCTCCCTTCGGTAATTCTTTCGGCAATTGATTTCAGGCCAAAGGCCTAGGGGGAGTTTCTCATGAAAAATACTTTGCTCCCCTGTGTATAATTGGCTCTGAATCGTTGGATTCCATCAACAATTGTGTTATTCTTTGATAAATATATTTGTAATCATTTGTTGTGTTAGATGAAATGTTGAAAATTTGAAGTTGGTTTCTTCACTTGCTGTTTGAGTTTTCAATGTAACTAGAACTTCTAGGGCACAGCATTTAATGCAAAAAAAAATTAAGTATGTGAAGTTATAAAAGGGCATTTGAAACCCTAATTCATCATTGTGCATTGAAAGGAAATAGTTGGAGAACACTTTTAGCAAAATTTTGAAGGTATGAAAGGTCATTCTAGTGGAAAATTCTTCAGGTATCTCTATTGCTTATCAATTTCATATCTATTTAGCAATTGGTAGAACCTTACTCGGCACAAAAATTAAACAAATCAAAGGAACAATAATCTTGGATGAGTATAGCAATAAAAAAGTTAGGGATAAAAGAATTTTTTTGTCTCCTGCCGATATGAGGAGGCTTGAAGGATCGAAGCATAAGAATTTGGATATATGGAATGAATTTCCTTATTTCATCAATACAAAAGTGATTCGGTTTATCTTAAATAGATTGGATGGTGATATCCTCACTTTGGATAAACCCTATCGAATCTTAGAGGATGTAATCAAGAATTTAACAGGTCTATGCAATTTTGGTAATATTCTGAAGAAGAAATCAATTCAAAATGTTGATTTCAAAGCCCTAACCAGAATAAGGGGAGATCAAAGGGCTCTAATAATTGCATCGATTAAAGATCCTTTGACAAGGTATGTTGCACATGGAATCTCATATAAGATCTTCTTCGAAAACTGAGAAGGATCAACCTCAACAGGTGTTGTATATATCACTCATAAAATGATAATAGAAAATGAAGACTTTGACCTATGTAGTCTGATAAAGGATCAAATGATGGAGAATGTACAATTAGGAAAGGATATTGACTACTCTTTCAGGTTTTTCACTCTTGCAATATGTATTATGATGTATTTTCTCAAATGCTTTCCTCTAAATGACAATGTGGTTTGGAAAGAAAATGTATCAGTCTACAAGAAAATCTTTGTGCATTACAACTCTTTTGAAAATGGGGAACGAGTCTATGAAAACTTCTTTAGAAAGGTGCTAGAAAATTTTGAGGCAAATGTTATTCCTCTTCTAGTAAAAATAACTAAAGTTGGATCATCCTCCAGAAAGGAAAAGAAAAAGCAAAAGAGAGGAAGAGATCTGGTTGGTGTCACTCCTCCAACACCCAAGTCAACAAGAGTCGAAGAAAAAGGAAAAGGATAGTTGGTTGTGGATGTAGAGAATGAAGAATCTGAGGAATATACTCCATGAGAAGAACCAAAATAGTTGAACCGGTTGTGGAAATTGCATAAGGAAGTGATGATGAAGGTGCTTTGTTTAAAGACAAGATATTACAGATTATTCAGGATGAGGATGGAATGCAAAAGATAACTAATATATGGTTGAATGGACCATCCTATGAGCAAGATATCATTGAGGAAACTTTTGGAAGATACTTTGCTGATAACAATATTGAATTGGAGAGTTTGTAGGATGTTCTCCTAGAAGAATTGATTGAGTGAGTTAAGGAGGCTATGGAATCTATGCATCTGGATAAGAAAGAGGAGGAAATAATTTTCCATTTGAAGATGTAGTTTAGGCTATCTCTTGCTAAACTAAAAAAGAAAATGAATGTGCTAGGACAGTGCATTGATTCGGCCAATAAAGTCTTCAATTACTGTCTAAGGTGGCCTCATGCGGTTGGCAAGTATAAGGATAGTTTGGAGGAAATTGAAAAAGAGCTTGTTAGAATTGGACAAGACTTCAATATGCTTTTGGATAAGGATGAAAAGGTTAAGAAAAAGGTTCATGATTTGTAGGCTAAGAATGCAAAGGTTCACTTAAATTCTAGAAATACTCTCATGGACACCTTCTAGAGAGTAAAAGACCTAGTTGAAGGAAGACTAGAGCAAATGATTGAAGTGCTAAAGATAGGAGAAAAGATGGAAGAAGCAATCACCATTCTTGAATCCCTTGTCTAGATTATTAACAGAACATCAAAGAATAACAACTTGATTATAGCTATCAGGATTGTAGAGGACTCTTGGAAGAAATTCCTTCCAGAAATTAAAGCTAAGTATAAAATAATCTTTTGATTATTGCAGCAGTTTCTCAAATTTTGATCCAACTCTCAATTTTGCAAAAGGGAAAGAATATAAAGAGAAGAATAGTAATATATTACAAGGAGAGTGGAAGAGATATAAGCTTTTTCATTGATGTCAAAGGGGGAGAGAATGCAACAAAAAATTTCTTTGACATCCAAGGGGGAGCAACAATTTTGGTTTTGACACTTAGTCAAATTTTCACTAAGTGTTGCCATCAATGCCTAAGGGGGAGATTGTTGGCATATGGCTTTGAGAGATCATTTTTAGTGACTTGCATTGTCATTGATGGCAAATAGATTCAGAAGTATGGTCCACAGTGTTAGTATTGCTCCTACCGGCAAGGAAAGTAAGATTCTGCAATCTTCCAGCAGACATAATGAAGAACATGACATCCGATTGACAAGCTGATTTGATCACTTCACTAGATCATTATTTTGTGGTGAGGATCTCCAGGGAAGACCTCCTAGCATGTGTTCTATCCTAATGATTAGTTTATGTGGTGTTGCATTAGTCAGAGTTCGAGTTAAGAGGTTTGGTAGTATGGTTCATGGTTTATTCTCTCATCATGGCCGACATGTTTTATATGGTGTATCACGAATGTATGAGGAGTATGTATTTAGTTATTTCTTATGTTTTGAACTTTCTTTTGGATCCCTACTAAAAGTCTAGCCAACATGTGAGGGCACGCATCAAATCTAATTAATGATTTGAGCTGAAATAAGCAAGAATATTATTTCTTGATGTGACGCCTACATACAATGAATTCCTAATTAGCGGGTATATAAAGGAGATAAAAATATCATTTTGGTGTGTGAAGTAATTGTGAAAAAAGATAGAAGTGCATATGTAGAAGAGAGAAAAAAATGGATAGATCAGTTATTTTGAGAACATAAAATATTTTGTAAGCAGAGCAAAGCAAAGCAAAGTAGGGAAGAAGTGTGAATTGGATAGAAAGATCTAGAATCTGATTGTGCACTTAATTGGAACGAAATCCAAGCATTTGTAGATGCTACTCTCTCAATCCAAAATTTAATTTGTTTTAATCACAATTATACTTTTTAAGGTAGTGAGCCTTTCTCTCTTTTGAGTAGTGAGCTCTAGGCAGTGTGCCTGAATGCAAGTGCATTCTCCTTTCATCATACTTTTAATAGAGTATACTTTGTGGATTAATCTCCACCGTGGTTTTTCCCCTAACAGGGTTTTCACATAAAATCCTGGTGTTGTGGTGTTCTTTAATGTGATTGCATTCTTCCTTCTGTTTATGTGTTGTGAATACTATTGAGGGTTTAATTATTGTTGTTGATAATTTAAGATCTGATTTGAAAACCAAATATTGTGTAACATGAATTCACCCCCCTCTCAGTGTTACTAGTGTCCAACACTTGAAAGGTGATTATGGATTGAAAGGGAAGAGTGAACTTGGACCTACGGGTCACATATTTAAAACCCTATGAATATATCTACCTAAAAATAAAATTGAGTCATGAAACCCATATTACGAAGGTTTTGACATCAAAGAGACATAAAAAATAGTCTTTAAACAATACAAACATAATTTGGTTCTAGTTATGGAAAATCAAACCAAAACCCTAGCCAAATAATAATTCTTGAATACAATAGACATAATAGAATAATTATGTGGAATTAATCACTAAAACATGCACCATTACTAAGAGCAATAAGAAGAATGAAAAGAGATTTTAGATCTACTTTAGATAATTTATTTGAGTGAAAAACAATGGAAATGATGGATTACACAAGGTAAGTCAAGGTCCACAAACCCTAAGTGGACTCAAGTATGAGAGTCCTTAAGAAATATTAAACAAAAAACTTGAATGCTTCTTAATTACAATGAAAAAATGGTTGCTAGATTTGGGAGACAAAATGAAGGTTTTCAAGTGTAGAAGCAAGGAAAAATGGAGAAAAATTTGAGTTTATAAACCCTACTAGCCTTGCACACTCGAAAATCAATGACCTTGATTAGGTGTGTCTTGGATTCTAGAAGGTAATTGAAGCCTAGAAATTTAGGCTTCAAATTCTCATCAAAGTCCACAATTTGATAAAGGGCTCAAAACATAAACAAAATTTAAGGTAGGTAGAAAAAGATAGAATGGATTTTGGAACTATGTTCTAAAGTTCCTTGATTCCCTAAGATTTCAACCTTTTACAAAAACTTCAAGTATTGGGTTTCTTTGAGAACCAAGAACCAATTGAAAGGTGCAAAAAGGGGGGCTAAAAAGATCAAAGGATAATGAAAATACATAGAAAAGAGATGTAAAACTAAAATAAAAGATGAGTGGAAAGGATAAAAAGCACAATAAAAAAAGTTGAAAATATAAAAATCAAAAAAATCAAAAATGAAAAGAGGGGGGTCCCTATATTTTCCTAAGAAAAATATGGGGTGTGTATGTGATATAGGTATCAATTTTGATTAATAATACACCCATATACTAATCACCTTATATCTCTAGTTATAAACAATATTTTAGAATTATAAAAAATATAAACCTTATACCTCCAAAAGAAAAACACACCCTTATGCATCTCACAAGATTTGAAATTATCGCCTCTTGAATTAGACTAGAAATCTTTCCAACTAATCTAATAAAATTATTAATTTCTAAACTAAACTTTATGTTTTTTAAAGTATTTTTTTTCATCACAAAAATTGGAGGATTTTTCTCTAAGAAAACTATTAAAGCAACTCTCTTATACATCAAAATTATTGAATTTTTTGACTTGAAATAAAAAACAACAATTTTAAAAATATGACTTTTTAAACTTCACATTCCCAATAAATAACATACCAATTATTTAGTTTTGTTATAACTTTTTAAAATTAATACAAAATCCTTTTACACATTGTTTTCTCAACACCCAAATTACTATTTACTGATTGCAAACCCAAAATCTTCCACTTATAAAGAGAAACATTAAGAAATGCACTGAAGACAAGATCCCAAAATTCTCAACCACCACCCATGGCCCCAAGGTTCTATTAACAATGATTTGCAAGATATAGCCAAAAATCCATGCAATTTTATAACAAAATTAGTTATAATTAGCAATCAGCAATCCTTTTGTAATCTATAAAACAAGAAATTCTTACCTACCAAGTCTAAATTATTGAATGGAAAATTGGGTCAAAGGTGGACTGCAAAGTGTTTTTATTGCAAAATGCGCCGCCCACATGAGGAAGGTCTCAGCTACCATGGATTTTCTGAGTTAGTCAACTTGGAAATGACAGTTCTACACATCCAAATGGTGGAAGCGACAGAAGCCAATTAACAGTGATAAAGGGCCATGCAAAAATAGAAATGGATAGAGAAATCTGTAGCAAATGGAACATATCTGATCTGATCTGAGCTGCTTGGAACCTATCTGGTCTGATCTGATTGGAACATATCTGATCTGATCTGGTCTGGCTATTCAATCTGACAAAGGATGGGGCTGAAAGAGCATGAACCATTGTACCTCATTGCTTCACAGTAGCTCATAGTCTTGGATAAACTATTCTAATATCATGTTTATAACTGGAACAAGTATCAGTAATATTGAAAAATAATAATAATATTAAAATGTTTTAGATGATTGCAAAGCAGTAAGCAAATACTTATACACTAATACTTGCATCTAAAAAGGTTCAAGGATTACGTCATAGATTTTTTCCCTTATATAAATCTAGATTTTTCCTTTAAGAAATTGGGTACGATTTGATTTTTATTTTTTGAGGATTTCACATGATATTTTGGAGGATTTTACTATTAAATGGCAGCTGATTTACTAGCAGCTAGAACTTGTTTTCAGACAACTCAAGAGTGGTTTAATGGTGAGTAAATCTTGTTTTCAGGTGTGAGACACGTTTACCGTTTACCGTTACGGATCAATTTTGAACTTGTAAGTTCATAGGGGAAGCCTATCCACTAAATATTGTATTATTGTATAGTTTTTAAAATTTTGTGAGTAGTTTTTATTTCAAAGAGTTTCAACATTAGATAATTTATAGTTGATATATGTAATTTTTATTATAAAAAAATACTACATCAATATTGAATCTAATACATCAATTTTTTTAAGACATTATATTCTTCTAAATAAATAAACTTCTTAAATATTGAATAAAAATTGTTACAATTTTAAATCTACTAGACCCACAAAGTCACCTTCTAGAAAAAAGGAAAACTAACAAGGACATAATATAATTGACATAGTTATATAGGAGAGACAATGAGAAGATACTTGTAGAAGAAATATTCATGGCCTAATAAATTATAAGTATTTAGAACATTCCTATTATTCAAACTTTGAAAACATAGTGTGGGTGATGAATTTGAGGTGATAATCATCACATCTCTTGGCTAACTAGTTTTTACATCAAAAGGGTTTACATATTTATATTAAATATTTTTTTCTAAATATAATTAATTTAATTGATTCTAGTTCAAGTTATATTGTTGTTATAAATATAAATATATGTAGTTAAATAAAATTAAAAGTGATATATGATTATATTTTAATGATTGAGAAGTGTAATAATAAATAATATAAAACAAATTGTTAATATTTTAAATATTTGTGATGGATTGATTGATTTAGATGAAGATTATACATTCTAAATATTGGTTGTCTATCAATTTGATTCATCTTGATAATGAGCTTGTTTCTTTATATCATGAACCTAAATTTATTTGTAGATCTAGAATAATGTTTCATGGTTCTAATCTAATAAGATGAAAAATATTCAATCCTACTCATCCTAATGTCCAATATCTTAAATATTGTAAGGATTGGGAGTGTTCATAAATATTTTTGAGAATATTTTTAGTTTCCATGGTACATGTTATTCTAGGTTAGATCCATAAATGGAGTGTATTTGTGGCTTTGAGTGACAATTTGACGATACTAGGAAAACATATGACAAACCTAGGATGATTTATCAATAAAATAGATATAGAGTCCTTTTAGTTCTTAGATCTAGATGTTCATATCATATTGTTAGAAGATCTTCAACATTATTTTAAATAAATAAATCAATTTCCTTAAATACAACCACCAAACATACAAATCAAGATAATGTGTGCTAGTTCAACTCATAATAGACAATGAAATGGTTATCAAGGTGAGAATTTAAATTTGAATTTTGAAAGTTTTGAGATAAATATATTATGATTGTACTAAATTGGTTCAAGTTTATACCAATGAATCTAATCTAGTACGGGAATAATAAATCGAGGGATGAGACATTAAACTTTAGGGATTAATGATCTAGGGATTGAGATATGACTAGAATTTACATGTGAATAGGTCACTTTTAAGATAATTATTGGATTTATGATGCCCTAATTAAATTGGACCAAAAACAAAAGAGAAAATGGTATATGCATATAATTTTCACCACTAGATTTTGCCCCAAATTTGATGTGCATGTAGATTACTAGGCAAATGTATCTCAAGGTAAACAAGAACTCAACATGTATAAAACTAAATATTTTAGATACTAAAACAATATGATCCATATAAAGAAATGAATTGTTTTTGCATTATTTTTTCAATGAGTGCTCGCTTAGAACCTAAAAAATATGAAAATCATGTAATGAGTATTGTCTATCACATAATTTGAGAAAAAAAATTAATTTCTAATTGTACATGAAAAAAAAAACCTACATGATAATGCATAATTAATTTGAATCCCCTTATACTATTGGTCAATATATAGCCACTTACAATCTATGAAAACATATATCATACAACTATCACCCATTCATAGCTACTCACACTTAACAAGAACCACACAATGAAACTATTAGTTTGCTACAAGATAAATTGCAACTACTTATATTTAGTAACTAGAGAGTTGGAAAATGCACTCCTTTACATTTTCACACTATGTTTGCATCCCCTTAATTAATTAGACTTAATTAAGCTTCTAATGAACTAAATTATGCAAATTCTTAAGCCTTATTATTCCCATTTTCCGAAAGGGAAACCAAAATTAAACAAATTTTAACATTATTTTAAACACCTTGGAAATTGTGTGTCTTAGATTTAGGTTGCATAACCCATTCGCCCAAGAGAGAATGGGTCCTCCTTAAGTGCCAAGACCTAATTTTTAATATTTTTTTGGTAGTATTTTATTGATTCAAATTCAAGTTTTAAATTTTGTCTTATGGAATCTAACTTTTGGGAAATTAGATAAACACCTATAATACATGGTTTTTCAATTCAAAACTAACACACTTTATGCAAGCATTCCAAGAGAAAATATTATTGTCAAGAGCATTGAACAAAAGCATTATTAGTCATCTATAGTAGCAATCAAGATAATATCATGTCAAGATTCATGTGTTTTCATATTTTATTTTGGAGCTAGCATTGTGATGTAGGTTTCAAGCATTCAAGCATACAATTAAGCAATGATTCAAGCCAATTCAAGAAAGATCCACTTCTTAGAGAGATTTGTTAGACTTTAGTCCTTTAAGGGCATCCATTAAGGGTTTTCTTGATATGTGAAATAACATTGTTCATTCATCAAATTTATTTCATTTGTCACCATTTTATTATCAAGGTTTGACCAAGGAAAACATCTATTCACTAAAAAAAAATCTTTTCCCTCTCTTTGTGTGTGCAAATTTGTAGGTGAAGAAGGACTGGAATTGGACAAAAGAGATTTTACAAAGTTGTCATTAAAGTTGTCAAGCCATGAAAACTCACATACAAAATTTATTTCTAACTTTCAATAGTAGAATCTAGAGGAATCAAGAGTGCAAATCCAGGATCAGAGGATTGTGAGATCAGATTTTTGACTCCTGTACAAAGACCCATTTTCCCTAGGGAAAATCCATCGTAACATGACACTCAACAACCACTTTTGGTGACAAGTACACATCAGTATGACCTTGTAAGATATGTTAGAAAATCATTGTTTCTATTTGTGCTATCCTTTAAATCTGCATTTCAAGTTTTACATCATATAATTGAGTTAATTAAGTATTTTATTTTCATCTCTCGAAAGCAAATTTCAGTCATTTTTTGTCATAAGGAAAAAATAGAGATGCCCCATTCCCATAGAGTTGACTCACCTCAAGGTTGAAAGTCAATTATATCCTTAGAAGAGCTCTCCTTTTTCATAATGAGAATAAAACAAAAGTAGGTGCATGTTAAGTCATCATTTCATTTTGGTGAACCCCTTTTAATCCTAACCCAATCCAACCTTTTTTTCTTTGTTTCATTAGACCTCCTATTGTGATTAACTTGGATAATGATGATGAGATTGTTAAGATTTATGAGGAAATGCATAATGAGCTTAATTTATTATTTTCCTCTTCCATGAGATTAGATGAGAACAACCATGATGATCCTCCTAACAAGAGTGCATAACCATGTGTTGAATCTAGTAGTTTTCCTAGTATGGCACTAGTTGTTTCCCCTTTGGCTAGTCATCTTCCTGCCGCATATGATGAATAAGATGTTGCATGCATGAGTAGTTGGTGTTGTCATTGATGTCAACAAGCTTTGGTGTTGTCATTAGTGTCAACTATATGGGAAAGAGTTTATTACAAGGACATGAAGTTGATATTGAGGTGTTGTTGTCTCTGATGATGCTTTGATTAGTTTCATTATGTGGTCATTAGTAAGCTATTGGTGTCAACCTCTAGAGTTGCTTTGATAAGCTTATGTCTATCTATGTAAGGTTGAGTTGCTATGTTTCAATTGGCTTGATGGTGATAAGGAAGTACTGAAGATGTTGGGGATGTGTCTCTATTGCTTGGTTTCCAAGTTCTTTTGAGAAAATTTGAATAAAAAGAGGAAACAGTGGGTTGCAGTGGTGTTCTATGTTGTAGATTAGTGTTCTAGTTTTTCTCCATAGTTCTTCTTAGGAGATCTACTTGTGTGGTTTGGATATGTTGATCAGAGGTGTTCAAAGATGTTGCATCCAAATTTTGTGTATTGGATCATTATGCAAAGGAAACTAGTGTGTGAACTGTATATTGTAGAGGTGTCTAGGAGAAATTTTTTTGCTCTTTATTTCTTTGCAGAGTGGTTTTAGGTCTTGTGAATCTGGAAGGGTGCTCATAGTATTTGTATCTTTCTTCATTTGAAGTTGTTTGAGGTGTGGTGCTTTGGAAGCCATTTTTTTGAGTTGCAGTGTATGGAAAAGTTGTTTGAATGTACTAAGTGTGTACATTCTTCAAGTGAAAGTTGTTGTGAAGGAATTTTTTGGTTTCTAGGGTGTTTTTGGAATATTCTAAATCATTTTGTGTTTGTGAGTCATCTTTTTTTAGTGTAGAAAAATGTATCCCTTTGCATTTCCGCTTTTTTGGGCCCTCCTAATTAAATTAGACTTAATAATTCCTTAATTTAATGTTGAAAAATATATCCCTTTACATTTTCACACTTGTTTGGGACACTCTTAATTAAATTGAGCTTAATTATGCCTTAATAAGCCCTTTTATTCACTTAAAAGCCTAATAAATTATACTTTCCAAAGGGAAACTCAACAATAATTAATGCCAATACATAACACTTTACATTGAGCAATGTGTGTTGCAAGAATAGGGACTTGGGACCCATTCACCCGTGGGAAAATGGGTCCTCCCTAGGCCTTTGAACCTAAATTTAAAATATATTTTGGTATTTTGGTGGTTTTTTGAGGTCCCCAAATCCATATTTTAATGTCGGCTTGTGATATTTGAATTTTAGGAAGTTAAGCATGCATACCTATAAATTATACATGATTATTTTCTAAGTTTCACCTAGCCTAAGTATCCTTTTCAAGAGAATTTTGGAGAGCAATTTCACAAGAGAAAATTTGATGCTCAAGAGCATATATATTAGAGACTTATTATAGCAATCAAGATCCATTCATAATGTCAAATTATTCTTGCATCATGCATTTTTTTGGAGCTAACATTGTGATGTATGTTCAAGATTCAAGTTAAGTATTCAAAGCATTATTTCAAGTATCAAGATCCACATCCATTTTTTCCATTTCATGCAAGTTGCAGACCTTCCAAGATCTACATTATCAAGGTTCATTCAAGGTTTTTTTGAGTGGTAACATGGATTTTTTCATTCTTCATTCCCTCTTTCATGTTTCATTTCAATTCAAGGTTTTATTAACAAAATGGGGTTTGACCAAGGAAAACCCCCATTCACCAAAAAAAAACAATTTCTCTCTTATGTTTGTGTTGTAGATTTAGGTTGAAGAAGGATTGAAGACCTTTTGACGTACAAGATTGGAAAAGTTGACAAGGTTGCAAAATTTGTTGTCAAATCATAAAATCTAACCTATAGATCTGATTTCTAACTTTCTAACATTGAAACCTAGACAAATCAAAAGCTACAAATTAGTATTAAAGGCTCTTGAAAGTTGTTGAAAAGCCCTAACAAAAGACACATTTACCCATGGGCGAATGAGTCCTAGTTTTGCTTCAAAAGTTGACTTATGGTGACTGGTAAACACATTTATTCCCTTCTTAGATTTGTAATCTTATTTTTTGTTCTGCTAATATTGAGTTTGATATTGTTCTTTCAAGTTTGAATTGGCATAATTTGGTTGGTTTGCTATTTTTATTTTTTCTCCCAATAGTGTTGTTTGACCTTGACCCCCATCCTTAAAGCATAAGGAAATATGAAGATTCTCACATTGATTTGATTCACCTAAGGTTTGTTAGTCAATTCTTTGTGGGGATCTCATTTCCTAATGAAATAAAGGAAAATAGGGTACATCATACCCCCTTTGTTATCATTTCATGTTGATTGGTGAGCCCCTCAATCATTTTTTTGATGTTTCATTTTGGTGAACCTGACTTTTGAGCATCACAATTTTCTAATTTTGGAGTCCGTTTTCAACCCTAGATCTAGTATTTACATTACTTTTTATTGCATTGCATTGATTTGCATCTCATTTAGGGTTTTTTGCTTGCATTAGTTTCTCACTGTGGGTTTTCCCTTGTGGGTTTTTCCATGTAAATATGGTGTTATGGTTGCATTCTTATGTGTTATTATAATTATCATGTTTTTCACTTGATTAATTATTGTTGGATGAAAATAATTTGATTAATTATTGATTCACCCCCTTCTTTGTACTTTTGTGTTTTTAACTATTTGTGTTAGAGCTAAGTTCCTTGGTATAACCTAACAAATGATGTAGATCTTGGAGTGGAACACATGGGAACTAAAGTACTACTTAATGATAAGAATCCTCCAAATGATGATAAACATAATGACATAACATTCTTTAATGACGAAGATTGTAAGGTTGATTTTGAAGGAGAGATTATTTATGTACTAGAAGATCTGGATGTAGCAATGGAAGAAAATGGAGAATTCAATATCAAACTCAAATAATCAAAAGAAACAATCATCAATTTGAAAGTTCAAGTTCAAGAAGGTAAGAGAGTTGTAGATTTTCTAAATGCTATGCTCAATGATAAATCTATTGAATGCCCCATGCTTGAAGAAGAAATTGTCTAAGGAAAGAATTAGAGAAATAAAGCGATCAAGTAGAAAAAGGCCTAAAACTCAAGAAAAGCACCAACATCCTTGATGATATAATTAGTAGTCAAAGACCTCTAAAGAATAAGGGTGGTCTTGGATTTGAAAAAGGGAAGAACTCAAAACAAATGTCCCTAAAATAATATTTGAAATGAGAAAGGGGGGAGCCTATGCTGGGGAATTTAAGAAGACTAAAGATGAGAACAAGGTGTTGGATGATGACCACATAAAGGTTAGTGATTAGAAGGGTTCCAAGAGATCTCCTCCTAGATAGGCTGCTACTTCTAGGTTCTCTCAATCTTTTCATGGTTACTATTACTCTTGCAATAAGTTTGGTTATAAAGCTATAATTTTATAAATAAGGCAAGAAGAAGTGATTACATGAGTAAGAACTCATTTTTTTCTCTAATACATAATGCTATGATCTCTCATTTCTTATATGGTTATTGCTATGCATGCAATAATTTTGGTCATAGGGTTGTTGATTGTAGAACTAAAGTAAGGAGAAATGATTTGGCCCTAGGATATAATATTTTCTTGCTACAAGTGTAATAGTATTGGGAATAGCAAGATTTTGTAAGAATAGTTCTATGAAACCACCTATTTAGTACAAAATGATGAAGGATACCTTAAACAAGTAGAAGAAGGAAATTACAAAAGTCTGGAGAAAGAAACAAGAGAAAGATAATGAGATGAAGGATGATACTATTCTTGTACATTATGCACAAGACCTCATGATAGATTATGATAAGAGAATTGGCTTAGGGGGAGCTAATATCCATAAAATATTTTAGCTCCCTGGAAAGGATAAATGTTGAATATTACATCATGTAAGTATATGATTGTTGAGTAAGTTAGAATCTATAGCTCAAATTTTCAAAGTAAAAAAATTATGAGTGAAGGATTGGAGAATGAATTTGGATCTTTGTTAAGACAAAAACACTCCAACAGGTGTTCACCTAACAAGGAAAAGGTGCATTAATTATGAAAAGCTAGGGAAAATAATGATTCATTTACATAATCTAATATTATTTGAAATCAAAGCATTTGCATCCAAAGATGAGAAGAGAATAAGGCATTCAAAATACTTGTAAATTTGAGAGGAATCATGCTAAAGGTGAAACCCTTGCGATGAAATAAAAAGGTATTCTTCAAATTTACTCATCAAACCCTAGTTTCTAAGTTTAAAAGGAATTATAATGGTGACTCTGTTGGCCTCCTAAAATGACTTAACAACTAATCCCTTAAAGCTATGATTCAGAGATTAGACATCTGACCTAAATAGCTATCTCAATCATCATGAAGGTTCATTTAATTATCAACCCAGGGACATAGACTTGAAATGGGTTAGCACAGTATGTGCACTAGGAATTCACATTAGCCATATTCATCCTATAGCTAAGAAAGGCATAATGCTAAAATTAAATTGCTTAGAAAGAAGTAACATAAGTGTTGAACATCAACCAACAACTATACTAAGCTAAAGTGCATGAAAAAAATGAAAATATGAGCAAACAAATAGGAAACTACGCTGTCTACTTTGGTTGTAGGAACAGTCACATAATGGAATTCTAGTGTCTACAGGAATAGACAGTTGCCAAATTTGTAACTATTTGCTAAACAAAAAAGTAATAACTAAACTAAAGGATGGAATGCTCACCAAGTGGCCCCCTTGGATGAGTATCCCTTAATACAAACTCAGATGCAACAAGCTTATAACTTCATTTTATTAATTGAAAAGCATGATTAAAATAGAGCAACATAACTGTATTACTAAAAAACTAATAATGTGAGTACAACATTAGATTAATCAACCTTCTAAGAAGGAGCATCTGAATCTTATTTATAGAAGGAAAAACTACTAACTACCTAGCAAGGCAATCAACTCCAATAGATTAGGAGGACACCTCTTTATGGAAAGCATAGAAAGTGGAAAGGAGGTTATGCATGTGTGGAATCTAGTCAAGCTGGTTTGCCTTAACACAGATCTAGCATAACAATAACTCCTATATTCGCTCAACAAACTATTATGACCATTTACAAGGTAGTTACAATCTTCGATTTGAACTGAGAATTTCCCTCCACTGAGAATCTTCCCCCCATTGAACTTTGAATAATCACCTTTTTGAATTTTATGGCGAATGACCAACTGGCATAATCTTCCTCAATTTTGTAGGCTCTAATTATATCTACATGACAACATTAGCACACACAACAATTTCATATCTATAACTATCTTAAAGTAACATTCATTAATCCACATGTAAAATTAACATAGATAGTTCACATAGCATGTTAGTGTCATTTAAAAGTTGCAAAAATAAGCTTATGCCCAATGTCTATGGTTTTGAGGAAATAACATGGAAATGTCAACACCCAAGTATCAAAGTCTATGACAAAAACAACAAATGGGTAATACTCTATCAAAATTGAGCCATAAATTGCACTCATCACTCCCCCCAACCTAAGATTTTGCTGGTCCTCTAGTAGAGGAAGAGTTATTCCTTTTCTTAGTCAATACCCTGAAATCTTCAATCGCCATCCATCCCACATCAGTTCTTGCAGTGTATGAATTGGGGTCCCAATAGAACCCTTGCTTGTTGTCCAAACTATTCCATCTTTTCCTTTTTGCAGCTATATCTTACTGATAATACCTCAAATTTAGCATAGGCCATAATATGGTAAGTGGCTGAAAAGTTAATGGAAGCCAAAATTTCCCCTTCATCCTTCCAATCTGTATATATCTATCAACTCTTTTGCATGCTGCAACATAGTTCTACAGAGAGTGAGGTTCAACTTGTTTTAACTCACCAGTTAGACTATTCCACCTTTGTGATAGATATCCCATTACATATTTCCTTATAGTTTTTGCTACCTTCTCATATTCTTTGTAAGTTACTTCTCTCATAGGTAGGATCTTCCTACTATAGCTTGGCTGGTAAAGAAATTTGTGCCATTCCCAGAAAATATCTCCAGGGTTTCTAGATTCTGTCCTGATGGGCAAGGGAGTGTTGGATTCTATTTTCCTATAAGTCCTGAACTGTTGTCCCCAACTAATTTCATTATGTATCTAGGACATAAATTCCCTTAATTGGAGATCCCCAACATAAAACAAGATTCAAATCATGATCATGGGACACAACATAATTATGCAAATAGAGTTCTCACAACAAATTTTTCACTTCAGGAGGAGCAATCTGATAAGCCTGGAAAAAATCAAGAGGAGTCTCAATGGAAGGATTCAAACCTGAAATGATCCTCGATAGTTTAAAAGAAAGATTCCTCTCCTTCAAATATAGAGCATAGACCCTTGGAGGAGTTTTTCACTCTAGCATCTAAGGCACTAAGGCTACTACATTGTCCACCTTTTCCTTTAAGGCAACAATTTCCGTATTGTTTTCTTCAATCTCTGCATCTTTCTTTTTAATCTCCTCCTTTAGCCTATGTTTCTATTTTTTCCATTCTTCTTCCCTCCTTTGCATCTCATTCCATAGGTTCATGGCTACCATGTTCCATGAAAAATCAAAGGGTCTATGTATTCCTACCAAAAAATTTTCTAGCACTGATTCTTGTTCTTGTTATAGGAACTCTTTCTCTTGTTGCAAGAGCTCTTGATTCTCATCATACTCTTGACTCTCAACCTGTTCTCTGATGGCAACAAGATTTTCCAACCTTATATTTTCATGTTCCTCAAATATTTCCCTTTCCTCAACGTTCACCTACCCCATTAGGGCTTCTGTGTCCTCTTGTGATGTTCCTCAAGGGCTAGGGATTCTCTTCGGGGGCACACCAACAACTGGCACAACTAGTCTTGATTTTGTAGGAGGGATTTTATGTTTTTCTTTGGCTATAAGAGGAATAGTTTCAGCCTTCTCCATAGAGCTTGGAACTTCTTTTTCTATCATTTGATTTTTAGATTTTTCCTTCCTCATTTTTTCCTCTTTCTTTTGTGCCCTAGTTCAAATTAGGGTTTCAAGAGGAACATCATCATCAGAGTTTGAAGATGAACTATCTTTGTCTGAATGTTCTGTTTCAGAAGAACTAATCTCTATCGTTTGCTCAACTGTAGGAGGGTTTACACTAGGGCTTGCACCAGAGGTTGAGGCTCCAGGAGTGGCTTCAACAATACTCACTCTCCTACTAACGCTACAAGGTTGAGGAAAAACCATAGGTCATAAATTCTTTGGTCTAAATTGATCAATATTTAAAAATTCCTCCCAAGTCATATCAGACACATCATGTAGAGATTTCTCTACTAATAATTTGATCAGAAAATGGTGGGAGACAAAATTATCCCTACCTTTTTGGGTTTTAGCTGCCAAGATTGAAAGAAGATGATTTAACACATTTGGCACGTTCATTCTTCTCCCATGCCTCATATGATTCAGAAGTTTGAAGTGCACAGAATGCAAGTTTGACTGGCAGCCTTCACAAGTAATGTACTTCACAATGTGGATATCTACTTGCTTCCATGGCTCAAGTAGAGAGGTTCTCTTCACACCTTGCTTGTCCACATCCAATGGAGGGTCACCAAGCTCAATAAATTTAGCCCTAGCTAACCTTGCATCTTTGGTAGTAGGGTAATGTTCACCATCAGTAGGAAATCTTGTCTTCTGCAATCCTCTCTTCAATAGCTATTATCTCCAACCCTTTTACCATGGCCTCTCCTTTATAAAATGTTTGCATAAATTTCAACACAATGTCTTAATTATAACTATTAAGCTTCAGGAAATAATCTAACCATCTGTAGTTTCTGAACTCAACTTGGGAAGGTGCATCCTGTAGTACTAGATCATGAACCATGAGTTCATTTCTAATTAACTGACCTCCCATTGTTTTAGATGTCTGCAATTAAGCAAGCACTTTGCAAGGTTTCCCTTCCTGCAATCTTCATCTGAAAGCCAAATTTCTCCTTCCTGCAACACTGCTGAATTTCCAATGCCAATGTCGTATGAATTTTACCTTTTTGGTTACTTAGGATTATCACTGAGGAAATAGAGGTAGTAAGGAATAATAAATGAAGGATATAATCAAGAAAAATGGTGGTGGTGTGGTGTCATCTCACACATGTGAGCCATCACCTCACTCTAAATTTAAATTAGCTTAATTTAAATTTTGCTGACATGGACCAACATGGACTTAAACATGGACATCTTATTCACATTCCCCCCTTTCAACCTAAATTTGAGCATGTTTCCTCACATGCGAGGTGGTAATGATGATTTGATAGGGAACAAAATAATTACATGCTATGGAGAACATCTACATTAATGTACAAGAATTAAATAAATGTACTAAAAGATAATTAAGATGTAACAAATTGATGCACATGTACTTGAATTCTTGGAATATCTATTGTGAAGAATATTGAGGAAGTATCGGTCACCTTTGAAGAAGTTCATTGAGCAATTAATGAAAGTGGAGATGGAATGAAGTGAAGTTATGGCAGATTGATGGAAGAGAGAGAGACGTGGAGATGGATGGGCAGATGGGTGGATTAATGAAGAAGTGGACTCACACAAGAGTGGAATTCTTTATTATGGAAATTTACATACCTTGGTTAGCCAGAAGGAGGGACACTAGGTCTGCTTCCTTTGATTACAAGAAGTACAGGTGTTGCATGCTAAGTGAATTACGACATGAATTCCTCCTTGGAATTTGGCTTGTGATACAACCTTAAGTGATGACCATTGACAAGTAGCTTAAATTTGACAGGGTCAATGGTAGTGAGTTGAATGACACCATTGGAGAAGACTTCAACAACCTCATATGGTCCTAGCCATCTTGTCTATAATTTTCCCACATTATCTTGATACCTTGCGTCATAAAGGAGTGTCTAGTCACTAGGTTGAAAATTCTTTTCCTTTATGTACTTATCATGCCATTTGATCCTTTGATTCTAAACTACCTCAGTATGATGCAAGGTTGTCTTTCTCATCTCATCCAAATTATTCAGCTACATAATTTTGTCCTTTTGTGCCTCAAAGATATCCATCCCTAAGTCTAGTGCAGTCCTAAGAGTCTTATGTTCAAATTCAATGGGAATCATAGTTGTCTTCCCATATAGTAATTCAAAATAAGTGAAGCCCATGGTTTTTTTCCAAGTGGTCCGATAGGCCCAAATAGATTTTGGTAGCCTGTTGCCCAATCCTTCCTATGGATAGCCATTGTTTTGGTTAGAATGGCCTCAATTTCCCTGTTGGTCACCTCAACTTGGACATTGGCCTGGGGATGATAAGGGGTAGCCTTCCTATGCTGCACATTGTATTCATTAACCAATGTTGTAACAAGGGTTGATGTGAATTGAGCCCCTTGATTAGGCACTATCTCTCTTGGAACTCCATAACGAGTGAAAATTTCCTCATAAAGAAATTTTGCAACCTTATAATCTCTTGCATTCTTCATTGCTTTAACTTGAACCCACTTGGTCATATAATCAGTGCAAACCAAGATATAGGATTTACCATTTGATGGAGGATCAATGGGTACTACAAAATCCAATCCCCATTTATCAAATGGAGTGATTACTACCTGGGGGTAAAGGGCATCTCATTAGATTTGGTTGGTTGGCCCATCCTCTAACATCTATCACACTTCCTTGTATATTTCCTTGCATCCTTGTGGAGTGTGGGCCAGTAATATCCTGTGTTTAGAATATTATTTTTTGTCCTCTTGGCTACAAAATTCCCTCCACAAGGTTCATTGTGACATGCATGCAATATATCATATATCTAATCTTCCCTCACACATCTCCTCCTGACATGGTCTGGTCCAATGTAGAGAAAACATCCTATAATCCATGAGAAAGGAAAATTTTTATCAATGAGCACCCTTCTCTCTTTTGGAGAGAAATGAGGAGGAACTCTCCCTGTGACTAGGTAATTAGCTATGTTAGTATACTAGGGTGTATGCACACTGATAGAAAATAAATGTTCATCAGGGAAAGAGTCATCAATGACTTGAATATCTTTTGATGTAGTCAACCTAGAAAGAAAATATGCAACAACATTGGCCTTCCTTGGTTTATCAACAATGGTTATGTCAAATTATTGCATGAGCAACAAACATCTTGCTAGCCTACATAAGATTAGGGGCTTATTCACGAGGTACCTAATGGCTACATGGTCTGTGTGCACAAAGATTTGATAGCCTGTTATGTAGTTCCTGAATTTGTTAAGGGTATAGAATGCTGCCAACATTTCCTTTTCTATCAATGTATAATTGAATTCAACTCTTTGTAGGTTTTTAATGACAAAATAAATAGCATTCTCAATTTCTCCTTATTTTTGTCCCAAGATAGTTCCTATAGCATAGTCTGATGCATTTGTATGAATGTGAAAAGGAAGCTCCCAATTAGGGCCTTTGAGTACATGAGCATGGGTTAAAGCTTCTTTCAAATTAGAGAATGCCTTTTCACAGTATTCTTTCCATTGGAACTCAACATATTTAGTTAGGAGATTGTATAATGGTGCTACCATTTTGTTGAAATCTTTGATGAAATTCTAATAGTATCCTGCATGTCCCAAGAAACTCCTAACATCTTTTTTGTTGTAGGTATAGGCAGATTGGTGATCACCTTAATCTTGGCAGAATCTACTTGAATTCTTTTGTGAGAGATGTAGTGGGCAAGGACTACACCTTCCTAAATAATCATGAAGCACTTCTCACTGTTTAAAGATAGATTATGGTCTTCACATCTCTGTAAGACTCTCCTGACATTTTCCAATGCTTCATTAAAATTAGCACCATAGGTAGTAAAATCATCCATATAAATTTCCATGCAATTATGTGAGATGTCTGAAAATATGCTAATGACTGCCCTATGAAAAGTTGTAGGTGCATTGCATAAGCCAAATGGAAGTAATGAGTAGGCATAAGTCCCCCATGGATAGGTAAAGGTGGTATTCTCTTGGTCCTTAGATGCAATTTGTATCTGGTTATAGCCGTTGAATCAATCTAGAAAAGAGAAATACTACTTGCCTGCAAGGGAATCCAGTACTTGATCTATGAAAGAAAGGGGAAAATGATCCTTCTTAGTGGCAGAGTTGAGTTCCTTGCAATCAACACAAACTTTCCACTTCCATCCCTTTTTGGGAACAATGACCAATGGGGACACCCACTGGCTATCTGAAATAGGGTAGATAAATCCTGCATCTAGCAATTTTTGTAGTCCCCCTTTTACAATTTCCCTCAATGCAGGGTTTAATTCTTCTTTGTGGCTACCTTACTGGTGGGAAATCATCTGTGATGTATATCCTATGAGTGTATATCTGAGGATCTAATCCCCTCATATCATGGTAGTCCCATGCAAATGCATGCTAGTGGGTCTTCAATAAGTTTGTCAATGACAAATATTGCTCATCACTAATGCTTCACTAATGCTTGGTAGCTTGAGTTTATGTGGCAGAAATGTATGAGACATACCTATTGTTGCAGGAAGTTTAGCTATAGGAAGAGCAAGTAGAAGTGTCTTCACTAGACTAGCAAAACTAGATGCATGAGAGGATGATGCTTCCTACACCTCACAATGGTTCTGAATTATGTTAGACAATAATTCATCTTCTTCCTGAAGCTACATGAAAGAAATTCTACCTAACATCATAAGTTGTGCCACAAAATTGACTTCCTGGGCCTCTTCACCAACATGTGGCCATATGGGGTTATCCATATCATGGGATGGATAAGGAAGAGGGTAGAGAACAATATTTTTGGTTCTCTTCCGATTAGAAATGGTCATGCCACCTGATCAAAATCCAACATAGGCATCTATTGTTACTAACCATGGTCTTCCTAGAATAATGTGGTACCCACTTAGTGTAGCTTTGGGAGAAAGAATCATGAAATATGCTGGGTACTCCCAAGAGTGTAGAGCTACCACAAGATCCTCTACTATATGATCAGGTTTAATAGTGGAACTATCAAAAAGCTACAAGAGAATAGGAGTAGGTCTCATGCTTGTAACATTCATTTGTTGCAGGATATCCTTAGTCATCACACTTATTGCTGCTCCCAAATCAATCAGAGCATTCTTTATTTGGATCTCGTTTATAAAAACTCCTACCACAAGACTACCTAGGTCATTGTATTTGGGAACAATCACTTTCCCAAGCATGATGCTAGCCAACTGTCCCACCACATGAACCATAGTGGGGTCTTTCTTCTTCCTACTTGGCTTCTTGAGGCATGCTTCCTTAATTACCTTTCCATATATGAGAACATCTTTTATGTCTTGAAATAGAGGTATCTTGACACACATATGTTCTATTGATCTAGAATTTCAAAGGTTGTTTCCTCCTCTTCCTTTTGTTTAAAAATTTCCAACCTCTGAAAATTTTTTGGTTCTTGTTCAATCTGCTGGACTAAGACTGGTTTAGGATTTTTAGGTACACTTGGCTGAATGGGGACATTTAGATGCTCCTCTTCTTCCATAGGAAGCTCAGTGATAATGGGTGTGGAAGGAGCTAGAAAAGTAGTTCCTGAATGTCACTTACACTCACAACATATGTAGGAAATTGATTTGGATTAGTAGAATAGACTGGCTACTGCTATGGTTTGTTATTTGAGTTAGGTGTGGGCTAAGTTAGTAGCTGAGTAGGTCTAGATGTGTTTGAAATTGAGCTAGTAGGAGGACGCATTATAGCAGGTTGTTGGGGTGGAGAATGTGGTTGCATGTAACTAGTTATCTAGTTTGACCAATGTTGACCTCCCCTCCATTGGGATGTTTGCTTCCAGTTTCTTGGAGGTGGCTGCCAATTTCCCTGAAACTGTTTCTAGTTCCCCTGAGGTTGCTGCCACTAGGGTGGGGAGTTTTGGTTATTGGTCCATGTATTTGGAGGGTTATTCCAAGCTTGAGGTGTATATCCTCCATAATTGGATGGTAATGGGGGTTGCCATTGGTTACTAGATGCATAAGAATTCAAATAAGACCCAACAAAAGATAATGGATTTGTTGGCATACCTTGTCTTGGAGCCCATGGCCTTCTTTGTACAATGTAGTATACTTTATCATCTTCACCTTGGATTGGATTGAACTCAAGTGGAATATGCTTACTATCAATGTTAGCTACCATCTTGCATCTACAATCCTTCTTCTTTTGTTTGAAATGAGGGCAATATTCTACCAACATTTCCTCGGCCTCCTCTTGTTTCTTCTTAGCTTGAAGTGTATCAAGCTGAGTATCCAGATTGTTTATAATTTCTTGCTTGAAGTCTACCAACAAGTGAGTAATCTCCATCCTTGAAACTCTATTAGTAGATTATTTACCCATAGAGGATTGGTAATCTCTCCCTTTCTTTGAAGCTTCCCTAGAATAGTTCTGACATAACTTCTTAATATCTTTCCAAGGAGCTTAGGTGATATCTCCTCCTCCCATAAGGTCTAAAGCCTCAATTCAACTCTCATTAATCCCTCTCAAGAAGTGCAGCTTTTGGGACTCTTCATTGAGTGTATGATGT